>OY978222.1:21088665-21406165 GCA_963854785.1 Vaccinium vitis-idaea
TTGTCAGACCCACTGCTTGGTTAAATTTGGAAGTACTGTATCTAACTATGTGGATATGTAAAGAGAAGAAGCCAAATTTATTTTGGGCTTTTAAAAATGAAATTAACGCTTTTATAAGTTATACCAACATCTTAAATATTTTCCCTTTTACGAATGCATAGCTAGGTAATTATTAGATTTAACAGTTTTATATTTGTTGTGCAATCTGTGAGTAAAGAGGTTTTTGATCTGTCAAATTGCAGAGAATGGAGAAGGCAGATTCAAGCAGGAGATCGTCAAGAAACCAGCCAAATCCTCTCCCTGTCCTTGCCATTCTTGCCAAGGATGTTGGTGAGCTGGCAACTAATGAAAAACAGGTATTCAGTCCCATACTGAAGTTGTGGCATCCTTTTGCTGCAGGGGTGGCTGTCGCCACCCTTCATGCTTGCTATGGGAATGAGCTGAAGCAATTTGTTTCGGGTATAACGGAGTTGACACCAGATGCTGTTCAAGTGTTGAGAGCTGCGGACAAGTTAGAGAAAGATCTTGTTCAAATTGCAGTTGAAGATTCAGTAGATAGTGATGATGGTGGCAAAGCAATAATACGTGAGATGCCTCCTTTTGAGGCTGAAGCTGCAATAGCCAATCTGGTTAAAGTTTGGATCAAGACACGAGTGGACACACTGAAGGAGTATGTTGACAGGAATCTCCAACAAGAGGTAATTCCAAGTTGCTATTATTTCAGATACCCAAACCAATACCTATCATTTCACATACCATTTGTAGTTTCATATACCATTGTTGTGGTTATTTCAGATACCATTGTTTGTTATTTCTACTTGCTTCCAACTTGCTAGTTGGAATTAACAATGTGAAATAATAGGTCTTGGTTTGGGATACCTGACTTGCTATTATTTCAGATACCCAAACCAAGACGTATTTATCTGAAATAATGCCTGTTAAGAACCAGAAGGGATTCCATTGTTGTGGTTTTTAACAGGCAAAAATCCCTCTAGTGATATAGTTTTGTTTGTTCCTAAAATATATTTTCATTATCAGACTTCCATAACTTTGCCTTGGCTTGGTAACTTGCATAGGTTTGGAATCCACAAGCAAATCAAGAAGGATATGCTCCGTCTGCTGTTGAAGTCTTGCGAATAATAGATGAAACTTTGGATGCATACTTCCAGCTTCCGATACCAATGCATCCTGCATTGCTTCCTGACTTGATGGCTGGCCTTGACAGATGCCTTCAGTATTACATAACGAAGGCAAAATCCAGCTGCGGTAGATATTCCCAAAGCTCAAAAAGATTCAAATTGATTTTGCACTCCCATTTTTACAATTTGCACTTTTTTTGTCTGCATTCGTGGGAATTTACGATATTGTTCTTTCTATGCTTGAAAAGGTAATATCATAAATTAAATGTGAATTAAAGAAATTAGTTCCGATGTAAAATGAGGAGTGTGAAACCAATAATATCTGCATCTGCTTTAACGTTTCAGTAAAGCGTTTGTGATAACCATCGTCATTGATTTGACTTGCAGGATCAAGGAACACATTTGTTCCAACAATGCCTGCATTAACCAGATGTACAGTAGGAACAAAATTCCAGGGTGTTTGGAAGAAGAAAGAAAAGGCTGTCAGCTCTCAGAGGAGGAATTCTCAGGTTGCAACAATGAACGGAGACAATTCCTTTGGGATACCGCAGCTATGTGTTCGTATAAACACATTGCACCGAATTCGTACGGACTTTGAATCCTTGGAGAAAAGAATAATCACCCATTTGAGGAACTCCGAATCCGCTCAGGCAGAAGACTTCTCAAACGGGGTGGGGAAAAAATTCGAGCTAGCACCAGCCGCCTGTTTGGAAGGTGTACAACAAATCTCTGAGGCTGTTGCTTACAAAATCATCTTCCATGATTTGAGTCATATGCTTTGGGACGGATTGTATGTGGGTGAGCCATCTTCTTCTAGAATTGAACCTTTCCTTTTAGCACTTGAGCAAGTTTTGACAGTCATATCCGACACGGTGCACGAAAGGGTTCGCACAAGGGTCATTGCTGATGTCATGAAAGCTTCCTTTGATGGGTTCTTGTTGGTTTTGCTTGCGGGGGGCCCGTCTCGTGCTTTTGCCCGGCAAGATTCACAAATTATAGAGGATGATTTCAAGTCACTTAAGGATCTATTTTGGGCGAATGGGGATGGACTCCCACCCGATTTGATTAACAAATTCTCAAATACAGCTAGGGAAGTGCTTCCGCTTTTCAGAACTGAGACAGAGAGCCTCATTGAGCGATTTAGGCGCTTGACTTTGGAAACTTATGGCTCTTCAGCCAAATCCAGACTCCCTCTGCCACCAACCTCAGGGCAGTGGAGTCCAACCGAGCCAAACACGCTACTTCGAGTCTTGTGTTATCGGAACGATGAAGCTGCTTCTAAGTTCCTCAAGAAGACTTACAACTTGCCTAAGAAACTTTAATCAGCTATATGCCAAATCCGGTCCTAGGAAGGGTCCTTCCAAGAATAGCTTTGGCTGATATGATCCTAGTGTCATGTTTGGATATAAGAGCCAAAGGGAAGGCGGGGTGGCATATTCTTGTATAGTGTATTCTGGGGTCTGTTGGAGTGTCATTTCCTGCCTGCAGCTCACAAAAGGTTTTGATTTTGATGATTCCAA
Source organism: Vaccinium vitis-idaea (assembly GCA_963854785.1). NCBI lineage: Eukaryota > Viridiplantae > Streptophyta > Magnoliopsida > Ericales > Ericaceae > Vaccinium > Vaccinium vitis-idaea. Next base: position 21,091,325 of record OY978222.1, read on the forward strand.
ACGGTATTTACAGGGAAGCTTGGTGGAGATCACTGTTCGGTATCATTCATTTTCAGTATCTATAGATTATTAAATCGAGTTTGATTATATTTTTATTTGTTTGCGTTGCATTATCATTTATTTATTTGGCCTTGCAAGGCTCTTGATTTTCTGTGTGTTCTTTACTCCTTGTTTTTCGTTTCTGGGTATGGTATTCAGGGCATCAGCCATCAGGGCTCCTTGCTATCAGGTGTTTATATTACTTTTGGTATATCCATTGTTAGCATGTATTATAGGTAGCCAGCCTTTTGTTCATTGAATTGAACTCTTCCTTTTTCTGTCTCTCTCTCTCTTTGTTTTTTTTGTGGGGATTTCTTAGCTGATTATATTAACGGTATTTTTTTTGGCTTCTCTCTTTTCATCTTTATGATACACATTTATTTTAAGATTATTTATGATTCACTTTTCGGTTTAATGATGAAAAATCATGTCCAAAAGTATTCTATATGAACTAAAAAATACTGGAAAAGTCGAAGGAACTGACAAGCATATAATTCTGGTAAGAAATTTAGGTCTCATGACCTTTCATTTTCGAAAGTTGGTTTTCCCAACACAAAAATTGCAAATGAAAACTTAAAATAGAACAGGTTTTTACCCAGTCATCTGAGGTTTCTAACCATTGTATGGCCTCCTTTCATTTCTGCAATTATATTTCACTCTTGACGAAGGGTCAAAGAAGAAAAATATACCCAAAATCCAAATGTTTTTCCTAAACAATTTAGTTATTTAATTGTATGAGAAAATGGATAAAGGAAGACGAGGGTAAACTTAAAACTTCAAACCTCCCTCTATCTACAGTACAACTCTTACAGAAGCCATTGCAAATTCGAAGCCACAAAAATGTTCCATGCAATTGGAGAAAATTGTAAAAAAAAATGGCCACAAAATAGGTCTGTGTATTGTCAGAAACAAGGAGGAATTCACAGCATAACTCAATGTGTTAAGCTTGAATCGTATCAAGTTCTAATAAATGGCCAGAAAAGTTTTTAATGAATTTCACAGTTGCTCAGATAATAAAATTACAGACCGTAACAAGTTCTCAAACACAGAAAGGATTTTTTCACGAAGCTTGGCCACACCAACATACAAACCATTTATAAGTTCTATCTATTCAACATCTTTGACCTGCATTTCTGCATCATCATTAGCTAAGCATTATTTTACAATACTACAACGGCAATCACAAGTGCATCAAAGGCAGAAGAAGGGCATAGCTTTTTGCTCCCAGTCACATCTTAGCACGGATCTCATCCCACGACCAATTCCAAAAAGCAAAAACTTCTTCAACAAACTTCCGTCACTTAGTGATTTTCTTGTCAAAAGCGCGGATAAATATTGCAAATGGTCAATGGAAGTGAAAAATTGCTGTCTGATAATTTCTGATGCGAGCAGAATAGATTATCATTCCTCCAGGATAGCACGTCCGAGATTAGTTGCAAGAGCTAACCTGACAGAGCTCAACGCCTGCGATGGCAATTCTGCTTCTGTGAAGTCTGGTCGTAGCCTTGCCATAATAGACAACTCTTGCAGCTTATTCAACAAAAGGTTAGTTTGAGAGACATTAAGGAGAGGACGGTCCTGCCAAGTCAACAATTTCAACTGCACAAAGATATTTAGGTCAAATAACAGTTCATAAACAGGTATTAATATAAAGGTGCGTGCATTATAGAATGTGGTTTGGATGACAACTATTTACAGTTTTCCAAAGTGGCCCCGTCTTGGAAGAGCTCTTCATTACATATGTGCATGTGTGTGTGTGACAGTTACCGTAATGCAACTTTGTAATAAGTTCTGAAGGAGATGAGCGAACACCAAAAACTATCCCTAACTATTGACTCAGAAATGTTTCCTCGTAATAATGAACCCCATGAAAAAAAAAAAAAAAATCCTGATTAAATTAAACTACCAAATAGTTTCTCGGTTCAAAAAAATGTAAATTAAACTACCAAATAGAATTAGCAGCAAAAAGAAAGTTTGGTATTATGGCAATATTTTGAAACGGCAGCAGATCCCATGGCATAACAAAATATTTTTCAAAACAGAAAAGAGAAAACAAGGACTGGGAAAATACACTCACTTCAAGGAATGGAAAATATCTTTCTCAGTGGTCCAACCAGAAAAAACTTCATTATAAAGATATGCACTATCGCAGCTATCCACCCAAGTGAGAAAGTAAAAGGCATAGATAGAGCTACTTAAAGGTTGCTATCGAAGATTAGCCCAAGTATGCGGTTAAACTACTTTATCCGATACAATGAGCCGAAGACCATGACAATGGAATGCTTTGTTCGGTGTGGGTTTTGAGGGAGGTTTTTCGGCGTAATGAGTAGAGAGAGAGAGAGAGAGAGAGAAATTTATTGGGGACCATGCAGGGTGGGTTTTGAGAACCTAAACAAACAAGGTGGAACTCTACAGCAGGAAAACTCCTGGTCTCGCCCAAGTCATAAGACAGTCATGCAAAATATCACCAAGAGTGTCGTTTGCATGAGTGTAGATAGTACTTTGTATGTGCCCAATAGTACAAAGGCTGACAGAATTAGTTGCAAACTTGCAATTATAGAAATCAAAGGAGAACTTACCGAGTCATATAGAAGAGGCAGCCAAAACCGTTGAGGTGTAGAAGGGTTTTTCATGAGCTGCAGAATTATAAGAAGAGGAATCAATCATGCATCATTGACACTGAAGATATCAAAGTGAAACTCCTGATTCAGATTAAACTGCGAAACCATCCCTGGAAAACAGAATGTAATCCCTACAAATCTACAAATCTGAAGGATAAATATTCTAAAACTACAATCATTACACGGATATCCACATACCAATATAAGGGATTCAGCAGCTTTCTGAGCGCTGTGGGTAGCAATTCCATCATTAACCTGCTGAAGGGATCTCTTGAAATCCCGATACCTGAGGAGCACCCAAGAGTTTTATGGGAGTAAATTAGAGAGCAAATGGACAGATTCAAGCAGGTCAACTTTTGAATACAGGTAGGTTGGTTGCGGGTCAAAGAATGACCCTAGTTATTATTAATATAAACGGATCAAATGTGGGCTGTCATACCCATGAACCTGACCAACCCGATTATATGTCTCCTACAAAAAAGTTAAAACAGAAATTTTTTCACTGAAACACTTTTTTTGGGGGTTCTCATGCCATAAATCCCAACTTTGAACCTTTTATGGCAATTAGTCAAGGGAGTTTCTTTGGGGGGATACAGAAAACCATTTTTTGTATAACAAAAACACCCCTCATTAAATATTTATCCCGACACGATAAAGCTTTTTGTCTCCACCATATTATTAGATAAAATCCACAGCACCCTAATTTTACCACCCCTTCTTTTGTATTCATTCATTTGAAAACAAACTAATCGAAAACACAGCTCTAGCAACATTTCCCATATTTTAGAAGTGGAGACAGATGGGAAACTATTTAAAAAATAAAATAGATATATTTCTAAAGAATAAAACCAGCTTTTGACAAATACATATATGAAATGTCCTCCATTATTCAGCTTCTTTTTCCTTTTTTTTAATCAATCTGGGTCACATCGTCACTTGTTTCCACTATTTATCTGTTTTCTTCACATGCGCGCACACACAGAGGAAAGGCAGAAGGTTTCTAACTTTCTACTGGCACAAGAATTGGAGCCAACAAAACATATGCAATAGCTTCAGCATTTCAAGAAACGGGTTAACTGCTCAGTATCTCCAGTTCATCTAAACCTGCTAATATGACGGGTGTTGATGGGTGAAGCCAAATAAGCCCCAAACCAGGGGTGGTTTAGCCTAACATTATTATTGGATTATTTTTTCGCTTTTATTCAAAGAAAAAATACTTTGTGCCCAATTCTTGTAGATTGTTGATTATCTTGACAAGAAAAATCAAAAAATCATAAAAATAAGAATCAAAATTCAAAAAAGTTCAGAAAAGACAATAATTCACAAAATCTGTCCATTTTGGATTATTTTTGCCTTTTAATGAACAATTTTTACAGTTTTGATCATATTTTTTTTAATATTCCTCTCATCAGGACGAACTATTTTCCAAAGAAAAATTGAAGCCAAACTAACAAAGACAGAAAAAGAGTCAAATAAAGAAAAAATCCATCCGAGAGGATTATTAAGCCAAAGTGCCAAACCATTGCATGGGTTTGTGCAGATTGGAAAGTTCGACTTATGATTGGCACCTCCAGTAGAAATTGATCATGAACTGAATATGATGAGGCCGTTCAAAAGGTGCATTGACAGGACCGAAGTAAAGAGAGACGTGAGTACATACTTGTGCAGAAACTCGAGACCTCCAGCAGTCCTAGAGTCTGAGCCCAGCAATTCAATCAATCCCTCCCATTGCTATAGTGAAAATAAATAAATAAATAACAGTTCCGAAGTCGAGAACTAAGAGAACTAAATTAGGAAGGATCAAAAAAAGCTGCATGATTCTGATTTCTGAACCTTGAGATCGTAAATCCTATCAGTTTTTTTACTCAACACCATATAATCAAGCAACAATTACCTTGAAACTTTCATCAGAGATAGACTTTCCAACAAAATCAAACAACTGCTGAGCAATTCTGTTTAAACGAATTTGATCCTGAGCTTGCTGGAGCCAGAAGACTCCAGAACCTTTCTTACCATGCTTCCAGTGGTGTACTCCAGCAATCTATTCAAGAGATACCAAATATTAAAGGGAAACGTCCAAGCCTATAAATATTCTCTCTTGCAAACTCAGCTTTGTCAGCACGAATTTACAAATCAATAATTGAGTGTCCATCAACCACCAAAAATAAGATACTCCCTCCGTTACAAATTGTTGGTCACTTTTGGGAAGTCCAACCTTTTAAGCAAATATGCAATAACTGCATTCAATAAATGCATTCACATTAACTAGATTCATTAATTTCTTGCCCTTGTAATTCAACTTTTGAGTGAAATGATTGTTGTTGGTAAAGAGGTTATTTTGGAAGATTGAATAAATTTAGTTTTGACTTTTCAAAGAGGACAAACAATTTGGAACATCCCAAAATAGTATAAGGGCCAAGCAATTTGGAATTGGAACGGAGGGACTATATGTCTTCACATTCAAGAAAACATATGACCACCTGCAACACAACGTACCTTCATCATCTTTGAACTAACTTTATGAAGTTCATACAGACGGCAAATCTCTATGCTCTGTTCAAGACAAACAAAATTTGAAATTCACCCAGTAACAAAAATATAACTACATACACTCTGAACTCCAGGAGAATGGAGTTCCAAAAAACAAAAGAAACCTGTCACCAACGAGAAAGGTTAACCACCTTGAGGAGTATTTGATTATGCTGCACGGGTTGCTTATACAACAGAATTTCCAAAAGGGCCATTCCTTGTTTCGTACATGATGTCAAATATATAGGAGCAATCTGTTGAAACAACAACAACAAAAGGTTAGGGAAACTTGCTCCATACACGATCGTCATCAATAAGTTTGAGGATAAACATCAAGAAGCTAAATATGTAGAGTTTTGACATCATAAGCATCGACAATGAAAATCTCCTTACTTAGCATAACAGAGAAAGAAATGATCAACTGATTGAGGAAATTCGTCAACCAAGGGAACAGATCAGAACAGAACAGGATAATAGAATATGGGAATTCGTAAAACCCATTTGGCACAATAATGGCTATTCCTCAAAGCAAAAGAGCTCTTTGAAGGCCATTTGGCAGCAATGCACAATCCCAAACCTTAATGTTATGAACCTAGGAGCACCAGCTGAGTAGATTCAACACATTTGTCTGCTGTTGTTCATTCCATCCCTTATTATGGCTATTTAAGATAGAAGAGCATCGGTTACCACCTTACAGTGCGAGTGGCTTCTTATTATCACTAGATACAAAAGACAATTCTTCTACGAGTCATTAAACCAATTTCCTAATGTGGTTATTCCACAAGTGTCTTTGCTAGTCCCAACTGCAATCTTCTATACCAAACAAAAAGTAAGCCATTACAATAAAGTAATAATAAGAACTGCCAATCAAAAATACTGTAATAATAACTAACGGAGAAGTGGTATGAAAGTTTGAAGACCTTTTCATGGGATTAACATTCTTCCCTAAAAAAAAACAAGGCATTTTTTTTAAAGGAAACAGCAATATATCCTTCAATAAATAGCACTCACTTGCCAAGTTAACGCATGTGAAGAGAGAACTTGAGCATAGACAAGTCGAAGAAGCTCCTCCATGGTGATTCCTCCGAGATTGTGGCGCTCTTCATGCAAAAGAATTTCTGCTTGAGTGCTCCCAGAGGCCAACAACTCTACAGCATGGGCAACCATCCTAAATGGATAACAAATTAACATCAAGAAAGCAAATAGATGTCCATGTGCTACAGGTCATTTATTAAGAAAGTGCCACTCTTAAATTGTCGGTCCTGTGATGAAGGACTATCCACTGCTACCTTGATGTGGACAAGAATGGAATCGTGGTATGCCATATCCTTTCGAACAAGGTACAATATGGGTAGGCCTTCTGATTGCATATTCATAATGAAATTCTCTATTCAGAATATGGAATGGTTATTGATTGTTTTGGTATAGTAGTGCACGTGTGCTGCATGCACACACATGTATGACGCTGTACAAACAAGACAGGACATGATTAATTTATGCACGCCTATTTCCTTTATCCTCCAATGATTTCCAAAAAAAGTTAACTTGGCACGTAATGGTAGTTGTAACTTGTATTACATAAGCAAGTGACAAAAAACACACCAGAATACCAGATTACAGCATGTTTCACACGGTTACTCTTCCAAGACCAGCCTTTATTGTCACTTAATCTTCCAATTCGAAAGGAAAAACAAAAATGGAACTTCACAAATATAGAAGACGGGAAGTTGGGGAGAGAAAATGTCTTTCAGTTTTCATGCTGGCATTTTTCTGGAAGAGGATGATATAGAACACGTCCTCTAAGGCTCTGACGTGTTTCAACAACGAATCAGCTCTGTATTTGACCACAGAGGCGCCTCACCAAAAGTAAAAAAAGAGGGATAGTGTATGCAATATACAAAGGCGCCTCACTATTAATAAGTAGAATTCACAAGAAAGCATGTTAAGCTGTGTGGCATAGACACGGACACGAGACATGCAAATTCAAAGAAAAATTGGAGACACGGAAGGATACACAACAATATGTATACATATATAACCACATGTATGTGTGTGTGCGTGTGTGTGTGTGTGTGTGTGTGTGATTCACATGCTTAAATTGCAAAATGTAAACAATTAACCTTCACTATAAACAGATGTGTATATATAGACGTGTCTATATATCTGTTACATACTCCATCCGTCCTAATTTGTAGTGCCTGTTTCTTTTTTGGGACCTTTCAAAAAATTGTCTATGTTTCCTAATCTATAATGTTTTTATGATTTTGAAATCTTTGTTTAACAAAATTAATTGAGATCTATCAAACAAAATCCATACTGAATACAAAAAATATTATAAATTAAAAGATATAAACAATTTTTTGAGACGTCCAAAAAAGAAAACAGGCACAACAAATTGGGACGAAGGGATTATGTACATAATACGATATATAGATATGTATTTTGATATATACAGCTATACGTATGCAACAACAAATATATACACGAGAGCGACACATCGATCAGTCGCGCGCGCGCGAGAGAGAGAGAGAGAGAGACAGACAGAGAGTAGTCGCACGTGCGCATGAGAGAGAGAGAATGATAGAGAAAGGTGAACTAGGGTTTGATCTAGGGTTTTAAAGACCCAAATATTTACAGTAATAACATGCTTACCCTAAAAATTTAAAAATATTACAAATCTACACCCATCGTGTCCCCATATGTGTCCCAGCTGGTCCCCAAGTGTCCATGCTGTGTCCCCAATGTGTCCCAACACAGAAAACGGCGACCTATTTCGAGTATGAGTGCTTCATAGAAGTTAAGGCGTAAAAACAAAATGCATTAACAAATCCAACCTTTAGAAGCACTCTAAGTCATCTCTCAACTACGTTGAAATTCCTGTCTTCGCCCCAACAACTTATAATGAACTGACTCTTCATTTACCCAAAAAAAAAAAATTGAACCTTCTGAGGCGTTCGCCTCCGTCATCTGGGTGAAATGCTGTTAAAAATGTACGCGTTCGCACGCCTCCAATGGATGGGTGAACACATTTCTGGTTCTTTGCTCAAAAATTAATGCCCAGGAGTGTTTTTGTTTTTGTTGCGCCTCACCTCCCAAAATTGCCTTTGAAAATGTTGGTTCTTATCAATTCATACATCCAAGTCCATGACCTATTTCGGATTCCCCAGGACCTGGCAACCACCATAAGAGGTCAGATGTTCATGCATTCATTTCAAGGGTTTGCAACATTTCGCATTCCGGGCCTCATATTTATCCTATTCACCATGTTTGTAAGGAAGCGCAATGTTTCACGTGAATCCACATTGGAAGGACAGCATACCAAATTGAAGTCTTCCAAAGAGGGGAAAGTCTTGCACATGCTCGGAAGAGGAGGATGGATATCACTAACTAAAGGAAGAATAAAAGACTTGCTACCCAGCCGGTCTATTCCATTCGACGAGGCTATCTATTTCACAAAAGAAAGTAATCTCGGACTGATACTGACTCATGATTGAACAAAAGCCAGATTTGTTAAAATAAAAGTGAGGACTAAATTTAAGTGAAGAGCTGAATTAAGAGCTCACCAAGGGCCAAATGATCTAGAACATTCTGCCAAGACAACCTGAAACACAAAGAGAAGTCAGTCACGCAGATGAAATGTTTGACTTATTACCAAAAAAAAAAAAAAACATCAGTTGTTTGGGAACCCCACTCCTCACCTCTGTATTTTCTCCCAGAATTCCAAGCAAAAGTGCCATCAACTTATGGGGAAAAGACATTGGCTTAAACTGCATGCATTTCTGAGCTAAGCTGTACATGCTTTCTAAACCCTGATTCAGGATAAGGAAGAATGCTAGTTCATCCTCCAAGTACGAGCATAAGATAAGAAAACAAATAAACAAAAAGCAGTATGGCCATAATAGCAAATTGCATATCCACTTATCAATCATAAACTTAAAGCTTACGTGCAGTCAAACAAAAGATAAAAGTAGACACGGACCATAGTAAACGGCCTAATGTACAACAAGTGTGAAACATGCAGCTCTATCCAATGACATGTTGCAGAGGAGAGAGTATTCGCATTTCCCAGCATGATTTGTAAAAAATTCTTCAAGCCCTCTCTGGTCTGATGGTGATCACACTGAACCCAGAATCCACTGCAGTCCAGCTTAGTTATTTGTCCCCGCCATTTCTCCCATGCCTGGTGGACAAGGTACATCAGCTATTAAAAGAAAAAATAAATGATACATAGAACCATCCACATATCGAAACGTACCTTAATAAACTCCGGCTTGGTTTCATAGCATTCACCTAATTTCCCAGCTGACAATTCATGACGCATACGTGGCATTTTTGAAATCAGAACAGCAACGGCTTCAACCAGTCCATTCTCTACCTGTTCGTCCAGGTAAAATACATCATATTAGTTGTAGGCTTGCATCAACATCTTACCATTTCCATAAATCTGCTAAATAAGGAGCATAAATAGAACCAAAACCAGACAACAAAGGGCTTAAGACTTTATAGCATGTACCCTATGTTGCTCGGACTCCGGTACAAGCAGGTGTCTAGATGTTGAACACCTCTCTCTCTCTCTCGAAGGGCTTAAGACTTTATAGCATATACTCTACGTTGCTCGGACTCGGGTACAAGCAGGTGCGGATGTGAATCTAGATGTTGGACACCTCAAGTTAAAAATAGACTGAACTCAGACAACAACGGGCATAAGACCTCAGTATATGCCTACTAACCTTTTTTTATGGGCGCCGTCCAAAAAATAATAATAATAATTTTATGGGCACTCTTGTTTCCCTGTTTCTTGTATTGTCATTCTTTCAGCTCCCTTCTTTCCCTTTCCCTTCATAGGTTTGACAGCATGCATTCTCCCTCTCTCTCTCTCTCTTACACAAAAAAAAAAAAAAAAAAAAACCTCTCCCCAATATTTTAAGACAACTAAAACTTCATTGCTGTACAGAGCATAGTTGTCGAAATCATACGATTCGTGATTCGAATCGTACGATTAGGTTCAATTCGGTATAAAAACGATACGAAACAATACCTAGAATCGTATTTGGGGTAGAATCGTGTACAGAATCGAAGAATCGATTCGGGAATCGCAAGAATCGCACGATTCGGTCCGATGCATATGCAGTTTTTGTGGAAAACTGCTCGGATCAAGCCCTTCCCGGTTTTTTTTTTTTTTTTTTTTTTTTTTTTTTGACGATTTCTCGCGGGGACCCTTAAAAACACATTGGACGGTCTGGATCTTGCAAAAACACATTTTAAAACCTTCAAAACACCCAAAAAAAACCAGTCGCGGATCCTTGACTGGAAAGTGGGCGTGCGTGTATATATATATATATATACGCCACCGATCCAGTCAAGGATCCCGGATTTCCCGGATTGAAGCGTTTTGATGCTTTTAACGATTGTTTTTGGGAGCAATTGTACCAGCATTTTGCAATAGCCTGCAGGGAGTAGTGAGGGGAATCCCTCTTGACCAAATCTAGACAGATCTCTTTGACTCTTCGGGTGTAGAGAAACTTTATGTCATTTGGCCTTTTTCTTCGGGTGTAGAGAACCTAATGCCCCTAACTCTTTATCTTGTAACAATGCACACCTATTGGTTACTGGAAAAAAGGACCAGACAAGGAGAATTCACAAAGGCAATGTAAGACTAGAAAAATCAAACATACAAACTAAAATTACGATGTTGAACCCATACGGAATGAGTTTGCCACTAAAGTATAAATATCTCATGGTCAATGACGCAGTATTGCGGTTTACAAACCTCACGGTTCCCAAGCTGATTGAGCTGATAAGATCCATGCAGACGCAACATTTTCACCTGGACGTGATAGCTACAAATATAAGTAACGTTATTTCCATAACCTGACGACAGCACACAAAAACAAAAATAATTTGGATAAAACTGCTAACCGCAACATCTAGCCAGCCAACTGCCAATGCTGATGATATTGCTTCCCAGTATTTAACATCATCTTCAATTGCCTGAGGATGGATCCACACAAACCAAATGTGTTTACCAAAGCAATTTTTGTAAGCATAAAAACTGCACTTAAGCAACTAATGCAATGGTGCACACCCTAGCAGCTAATAAGGATAGACGGTAAACAAAGACAGATTTTGCACAATAAGTCAATTACTAAGAGGACCAATCAGAGATTTAGTTACTTGATATGCAATGAGCAATCCTAACAAAAATCTGCAATTAACTTCAGTGAAATACAACAAAAGCTTATCTACAAAGGAAATCACACAGTAGTTAAACAGGATATGTGAAGGTAACATCAGACATGGTCAAACCTGCAAACTGACAAGTTCCCTCTGAAAATTGACAAGTTTTGAATGAACCGTTGGCTGAGTTCCTGACAGCAAGCTATCATAATCCTGCCACAAAAACAGTAGTTAAACATGCTATCTAAGAAAAGAAAACAAAAACAAAATGGATTGGAAGTCAAAGAGGGATTCGGTACATGCAACAAATAACTCTTCAAAAGAAGTTCTTACCGCTAACCAATCAACAAACTGTTCAGGAGTCCAAGTTTGGGATTTCTTGTCTGCGTAAAATATTTCTATCAACTCCCAAGCGGCTTTCAAGCAGGTTGGCTCCTCAACTTTCTAATAAGATTGGTGTACAGGTACAATAACTGGTGTTAAATTGGAACTGGTTAAGAAAGTTTATGCATTTCAAGTTCTGATTCAGTAACAAATATCCGCAAAGTCACATAAGAAACACAACCTTTAAAACCGTCTTTGGGTCTTCAATTCCTGAACTCATTGATGATTTGTGACCGCCAAGAAGAAAACCTATATCACGGCTATACTCCATAATATAGTCCGACCTAATTATGCCAGAGAGCATGGTTATGCAATCCAAAGAAAGACTAGCAGACATGATAGAAATAGTTGTGAAAGACTGATTACTAAAATTCCAAATTTTGACTGGTTTTGTTTGGTTCACTACTTGTTTTCAGCTGTTGAGTTGAGTAATATAGAATAGTTAGGCAGCCCTGAAAGTGGGCAGTAATTGTAGTCTGGGGTATGCCCCTGGAATCTTGTTTCATTGGTTTGAGCTCCAATACTACTATCACTATGAGTTTCGCTACAAAGGCAAATTTTGCGCAACGATGTGCACAGCATGCATATGATTATGCGTCCCTGTTTCATTGGCTATTGAATATATGATGCTATATTCCAATACCCCAAAAACATAACGACAACATCATGCTGTGCATTTTGTTGTGTATGATGATGTTGCGCCAATAGACTTCTCCACCTAGCATTGCGTAACCAAACAATGTGCATTTTGGTTGGTGAATGCAAAGTTCGGTGCTGTATAAAAAAGATCATGCCCGTGCCTTGTACAAGGACGTGCGGCTGTCAAAACCCTTTGGAACTTCGCAGTAAGCATGCTCGTCCTGGAGCAATCCAGAGATGGGTGATCTACTGCCACTGGGAAGTCAGGGGGTTTGGTGGCAAAAGGGGACAATATTGTACAGGGCGAGATTGGGTCGTTGCAATTGGTATCAGAGCACAACCCTTGTCTACATGGTGGGGGCCACCTCTAGAATCCTTATGAGCCACATCTTGAATCCCGGAGTAGGAGCAAAGTGTTGTACAAAACTAAATGCTACATCATGGCCATCAGGAGAAGGTTGTTGGGCCAATGCAGAAGGTGGGGAGATGGTGACAACGTATCTTGGTGAATGCAAAATTCGGTGCTATATATAATAGATCATAATCCTACCTTGTAGGAGGCTTTTGAAACCAGAGCGGGCGTCAAAGCCCTTTAGAACTTTGCAATTAAGCAAGCTCATCCTGGAGCAATCCAAGGATGGGTGACCTACTGGAAAGTCCAGAGGGGTGTTGTGCTGAAACACCTTAAGTATGAGAATATAACAAATCAACAAGGAAGAACGGAACACAAGATTTACGTGGTTCCCCTTAGGCACTAAGCAAGAAGGTACATCCACGGGGGGAGAACAAGAGGATTCACTATAAACGGGGAGAATACAACGAGCCGGCTATATCCGTAGCTCAATTTGAAGCACCCAACAGATATCTAGGGACAAATCTCTGGCAGAACCCAACAGGGATAATCAAAACCTAGGCGGAACCCAATATAGCATCAAACGTCTCAAAAATACAATAGAGACACACACACAACTCCATAATACCTAATCCCTTGAAAAGACCAACAATGGACAAAACCCTAGTTTTCTAAGAGGAACCCCATGGCACTCCCTCAAAGGGATTCACTTAAGAAGTCCAAACCCTAACAGCCCCCAAGGCTACTATTTATAAGATAGTACAAAAAAATTATTAGGTCAAAACGCACTAAAACAAGCAGCAACAACAGCCCCACTTGTTCAGACGAGAGATGCTGCAAGCTTCTAAAACACCCCAAACACGCTGGTCCGGACTAGAGATGCTGCTGAAATTAACCTTCTGCACCGAAATTTGTACATTTCTTTGACCGTCTTGAATTCTAGGCATATCTCCAGTAATCTCCACCTCGACTTGAATTCCCTTCCAAGCCAATGACATAGGCATCCATCTTCAAACGGGCACCTCACACCCAATGTACCCATGACTAATGCCAACGAAGATCTGCTTAGGCTCCACCCGGAGGTAGTCACCCAAACTCCCCAAGGAGTTAATCATCGAACGAGCAACCATCTTCTAACGAATGTGTTCCAAACACATCCATCCCTAAACCAAAGAAGACGTGATCAAACTCCACACGGAGTTAATTTCCCAAACAAGTAACAATATTCGAACGAATGTACACCGAATGCATCCATCCTACGCACTCAAACTCCTAATGGAGTTAGTATGCGAAACTCGCATACTCCCAAATAGTTAAGACTAAATTAATAATGGACCTGAATCTCCGCAGCGATACCCAACATAAAGCACTCCAAACGGCCTCCATAACCGTATCAAAAAGGAGCATAACCAAAATAATCTGATTCAACTCATCAGAATAGTCTTTCTCGGGCATACCTCCTTCATAAAAAATGCATAAAGATGCTGCTTCAAATCCAAAATCCTCCCCAACCTCGCGAAGCACATCATCTGCTAAGGCCTCGTTTGATTCGCAGACTAAAATAGGTAGGATTGATAGTCCTGGATTATTTGTCCTGTGACTAATTTAGTACTGAATCTCACACAATCCCCTATTTGATTCGTGCAGGATTAACATCGGGATATCCCATGTTTCGGCAAATCCCATCTTTGGTTCCCTAAACTAAATTTCGGGATTATTCGGGATTAATTTCAATACAATCTCATTCTCTCTCTTTCTCTCCATCTCTCAAACCAATTCCAATCTTTCTATGAACTCCTATAACCCAACTCCCATTTTTGAACGGTGTAAAAAGGTTCAGATCAACAAAGAGGGTTGAACACAATGTCAAAATCTGGATATACAAACTGAGATTGTAAAACCCAATTGATATCAATAAACAACAGAAGAAACTGATTTACTACCCCATGTCCTCTTACATTTGAGCAAAACAAAAATAGACCAAAAATGAGAGAAGAAAAAAAAACCAAAGGTTAGTTAGAAATCGACCAAAAAGGAGAGAGAAATAAAAAATCAAAACAAAACAAAAATCGGGAAAGAAAAGGAGAACGGAGAAGCACCTGGTTTGATCTTCGGTAAAATCGATCTTAGCTACAGAACTCTAGTCAACGAGGAGAGACGCAACTTCGGCGACAAAAGAGAGGGAGAGAGAGAGTGACAGAGGAAAGCAGCAGAAGAGAAAGAGAAGTCGATTTAAATGGGAAAAATATTCCAGTGGTAGTTTTGCAATTTGGGGGAAAAGTGCTTCCGTGTTTTTTATCTGGGACAAATTAGTCCCACCCCCCGGGGAAAAATTAATACCCCCCATATAGGAACTAAATTAGTCCCGGTATTAGTAATCCCAGTTCCTTTTCGGGAACAAAACGTGGGATTATGCGGAATTAGACCCATGTTATCCAATCCCAGCCTTCTAATCTCCGAATCAAACGAGGCCTAAATTGAACTGATCGTCTTTGCATCGAGATCCTCAAACACGCTATCTTGCACACAAGCAGGCTTTTTCAATTTCCCAACAAAGCCTTGTGTAATCTTTATTGCACAAAATTCTCAACTTAAAAACGAGCCGCTGTCGAAATGAACAACACCAAAAGACACCCACGCAACGGAAAAACAAAAGCCTCGGTTTGAACCCGGAGCTCTGATACCAATTTGTTGTGCCGAAACACCCAAAGTATGAGAATATAACAAATCAACAAGGAAGAACAAAAAACAAGATTTACATGGTTCTCCTAGAGCACAAAGCAAGAAGGTATGTCCACAGGGAAACAATAAGAGGATTCGCCACAAACGGGGAGAATAGAACGAGCCGGTTATACCCGTAACTCAATTTGAAGCACCCAACATATATATCTAGGGACAAATCTCTATCTAGGGACAAATCTCTAGCGGAACCCAACAGGGATAATCAAATCCTAGGCGGAACCCAATATAGCATCAAACGTCTCACAGATACAATAGAGACACATACAACTCCCTAATATCTAATCCCTTGAAAAGACCAATAATGGATAAAACCCCAATTTTCTGCAGGGAACCCCATGGCAGATCTCTCAAAAGGATTCACTCAAGAAGTCCGAACACTAACAGCCCCCAAGGCTACTATTTATAAGAAAATACAAAAACAAATAAGTTAAAATGCACTAAAACACGCAACAACCCAGACCAACACCGGCGAGAGAAACTACAACATTATTTTAAGGACCAGCACCGCTCGTCAGGACCAACTCCGGACGAGAGATGCTGCGAGCTTCCAAAACACCGTAGACCTGTTGGTCCGGACCAGAGATGCCGAAACTGACCTTTTGCACCGAAATTTATATCTCCAAGGCATATCTCCAACAAGGGGTTTGGCGGCCAAAGTGGAAATAATGTAATCTTGCTCTTTGAAGTTGCTTTATCTTTTTATCATTCAGGTTATAAATGAACAAGGGTCCCATTTTCTTGAATTGGCATGGGGCCCCAAAAAGTGAGGACCGGCCCTGGGATCTTGTTCCTTCAGTTTGAGCTTCAATACTAGTATTGCATACTATAACCAAACAGAAATTGTAGGGAAATCCTCTAAATTCAAAAGCTGCTTCTATTAAAGATTAAAGGGGATTACCACTCGGCCTCGTACGGAGAAAAGATGGCAGACATTTTTGACATGGCCAACATCCCGTTCTTGCGGCTCTGAAGAAGCGCAAACGGAGACACCGAACCGTAGGCGATCCTACGCCACTGCGCGTCGTCGATCTCACCGTCACCGCTGCCGAGCTTCACCTCCACCACCTTCCCTCCAACTTCATCGTCTCCAGATTCGGACCGGAAACCTGAGACTCGGAGGGAGTTGCCGCGTGACCAAGAGATAGAGAGGCGAGCGATTGGAGGCTTCAGGCCCTGGTGGAGCGGGTACACCAAGGGGAGTTCGGCCGAGAATGGGACCAGAGAAGTTTCGCCGGAATCTGACGTGAGGCCTGGCATCTTCGTCCGAATCGGGTGATGGTGGCCTCGCTTCAGTGGCGATGTTCTAGGGTTTAAAGGGTTTTCCCTCTCTTCTTCAGGGGAAATTTCACATTAATATTCGTTTCATTAACGAACATACGAAGGAAAAAAATTATATATTAAAATAAAAAGTAACATACCATATGATTTTACCATTAAACGTCTAAATTCTAACATAATCAAAGGAAATAATTAAATAATAAAACTTTTCTTAAGAGGTTCTTATAGACTCTTGAGATTTTTAAGGAATTTTAGAGGAATAAGGAGGGAGATTAAATGAAAAGTCACCGAAAGTTATGAATTGAAAAATAAAAATTACATGTCTATAAAAATATAACATGTTTATATATATCCTATAAATAATATTATATGGATCGATTTGGGTTTGGGTTTAGCCGAATACTCACTAAGACCAAACCCAAATCTAAACCCGCTGGATATCATGTTTTGAAAAACCAAACCCGCCTCATGGGTAGGAAAAAATATAAAAACCCGCTCCAATAAAATTGGTTTGGTTCGAGTATCCATTGGTTTTGGGTAAAATTGTCATCCCTAGTCCCTACAACAGCATCTCAAATGCCAAAAACAACACCAAATTAAAGCAGCGCACCAATTTATTGTTCTTAATCTGTTACATTGAGAGCACCCTTGTGCAAAGCTGGAAATTTTTTTTTTTGAACAAAGTAGATCACATTGAAAGCAAAAAAACAAAGAATACTTTGAACAAATGCATGAAAAATTGTACTTAATTCAAGTTGTTTCATTTCGGCTATGCTTTCTTCCACTTTTGCCTACAAATCAAGCACTCCACAATCTTTGGAGTAAGAGAACTTTGAAATTTGTCTATCACACATTCTCCTGTACTAAACACAACCTCCAAAGCCACACTTGGTACTAGAATTGCTAAAACATCCGAACAACTTTTGCAAGAACCACATACTTAGAAGAATTTACTTTCCACGAATTCAAAATGTCAAAGTTTGAAGTTTCTTTCTCATAGGGTTCTTCCCAGTGTTTATCCACCTCCGACTTACCTCTTCCAAATGTTTTTGAAATTTGGATTTAAAATATGTAATTTTTGCAGTTCCTTCTAGAAACGATTGCTCATTTATTTTTATGGTAATTGGAAATTTGGCTTGTGGATGGACTTCCCACATTAAACTTTCGATACTCATCATACATGCACTTTTGTAACGCCCCGAATTTCCAAGGACTTTCGAAAGCATTAATAAAATATTTCTTATAAAAGATTTATCTTATTCCATGAAAAGAGCTTTATTCATTTCAAAATAACATTTGATAACATTAGAGTTTATTACAAGCAGCGGAATACATTTTCTTAAAAATATCAGAGCCTTCTACGGGTAATAGTCAAGATTCCAAACTTCTTCAGAGTCTTGTTCCAGTTGATACTGCTCTTCTTTTTCTCCTGCAAAGTCTGGCACAGAGCCAGGGTACACCGTACCGTGAGTGATGAGGTTCACCCAATAGAATTTCCCAACCCATTCTAAGTAGTTATAATTGAACAATAATCTGAATCATAAATAGCAGCAAGAACAATAATTAGTAAGACTAGTTCTTTTATTATATTTGTTTAGGTGTATTCTACATCTCTTTTCCTGGAGAGATATTCCTCCCAACAACCAACTGAACCATGGTCTCTCTGATGATTCTACTCCCCTTGCTTGTCCAACACTGGGGCCCCAGATGAATAGGATTCAATTATCTACTGAATCAAACTCATCCGAGCCTGCACAAGGATAGAACAATCCCTTAGGTTCACATCGTGACCTTAAGAAATAACCTTTATGAGTACTGGTTCCGCTGACCAATGCAATGGACCTGCCGGTCTCCCAGACTCAAATCCGCACTTATAATTATTTATACGTTCTGGAGTAAATCATACAGTGCCATGTTCAGGGTTCGATAAGACATTGGTCTTGACCACAAGCCCCAATTCCGCTGACCATTCTTTCAGGACCTGCCGGGTTCTTGGCCGCTTTGGTTTCTCCAGACCCATCACCGTCGTAATCGTGACTACTATCAATATTTCACTTTCCTTAGATTATCGTCTAATTCATTCTATCACGTTTCCCAACCCAACAACTTAGAGTCCAATCTCATAAGCATGATAGCATAGCAGAATAAAAATATGAATGACAGTAATATTGCATGAGAGTAAACGTAAATGATTATCACGTAAGGATTTGAGATTGGTCCAGTGATGTTTGGATAACCTTTAAGTCTTAACACATAAGTACATTAACTTTTGTTAGTTCAGGACATGTAATTATATTTTAAAGACTTGGGGTTATTCTAAAAAAATTATTTATCTTGAAATCTTTTAAAGCTCCTTAAGGGTATAAAGGCTATACTAGAATCTTTTAGAGGGTGATTGAGAGGATTCTAGTAATCTAGGGTTTAATCTTTAAAGGATTCTCTCGATTTCAAATTCCACATTCGATCCTTGATTTAAGTCATTATCCATTACTCGGAAGATTCCCAGTTAAATGGTACTGCCACAAGGAACAAGTTAGAAGGACCATTTACCTTCAAGCCGTAGGTTGTTTTAACAGAATCTCCCCATAATTTAGGATAGTAAAATTAAACTCAATTCATGTTTGTGCAATTAGGAACCATTAGGGAAATTAGCTTTTGAATCCGTTGGCGTGTTTTAAGACTCATCTTTAGCGAGTCACCACTTGGTTTGGGCTAAACCAAGAAAAAGCCTACTAGAGATTCTAGTAATGGATTCGTAAGCCAATAGATAATTTTATAAAAATCTAAGGATTAAAGTACAAAATTATACAATGTATAAAAAAAATTAAATAACAAGCTTTAATTGTTTATATGAAATAATAGTCATATTTATAGTAATGAGAATCTATTACTAATTTAATAGTTTACAGGGTGGATACTATAAAAGTAAATAATAATATTATTATTTTAGAAATTTTTGCAAATCAACACACAAGCATAACAGTATAGTACGAATTACAAAAGTGCAATATTTTAAATAATTACACACACTAAGAATAAGGCGTAGGAAAATCCTATCTCGGTCCGAAGAATAAGCTAGGCAACGAAGGCTTGTTGGAGAGGCGAAGATTTGTACTACGAACTACTCCGGAAATGATTTTCTACTCTTGGAAGCTAAGCTAAAGCTAGGGATTTTTGGGAGAATTTTGGATAGAATTTAGAGGGAGCTAGGTGAGACTTGGTCAAGGTGTGAGAAAAATGAGAAGGAATGAAGGCTATTTATACATGAAACTTGGCAGATAAAATCCTAGCCATTGATTTATGGTAAGTGAGGACTAATTGCAGCCATTGGATTTTGGTAGTTTGGAAGGTAAAAACATGTGGAAGAGGTAGATGTAAATGTATGAATGGGGTTGATGTATTATATAGCATATATAT
Source organism: Vaccinium vitis-idaea (assembly GCA_963854785.1). Taxonomy (NCBI): domain Eukaryota; kingdom Viridiplantae; phylum Streptophyta; class Magnoliopsida; order Ericales; family Ericaceae; genus Vaccinium; species Vaccinium vitis-idaea. The sequence continues at coordinate 21,111,503 of OY978222.1, forward strand.
CTATATCTATATTTATTGACTAACAAATTAACTAGCTAACAAATTTGACTAATAAGATTATGCCCATAAAAGTCTAAGTTTATAAATAGAGATATAACTTAAAATTAATAACCCAAATAAAATGTTCCATTACAAAGAATATTTTTTTTTTGAATTAAAACTATTTTTCAAAAAATTTGACCATTACAGCTTTAGTGCATTTATAACCTTTGTTATAAACCCATCCACATGGTAGATTCATATAGTTCAAAATAACAAAATTTCACATACCTCAACTTGAATCATGGATCTAACACAATTGCAATCATCAACAGGATATTCGTCTTCTCTAGCTTTCCCCAATACTTATCAAACTTAATCTGCATTTTTTTTACTTATTAAAAAAAAAAAATAGTCTGCATTTGTTCCGCCATGCAATTAATGGACACATCATTCAAGGATTCCAAACCCTTTGTCCTTTCTATTTTCTCCATTCAATAGAAAGCCTTGAATTCCACGCACTTGAGTAAAAGTACATATTAAAGGTGACATATGTAGAACCACAAGCAAACTGTTGTATCAATTCGAGGATTTTGTTTTCTTCTGCGTAGGACTGGGCATTTGGTTATCGTCTTGATGGCGACTCATTTCGAAGTTGAGAAGTTTGTGCAACAAGGATTACACAAGGCTTGTTTGGGGAAGTTTGAGATGTCTGGTGGTATGCAGGATAGTGTGGTTGAGGATCTCGATGCGAAGGCACTCAGTTTGATTCAGGGTTTAGCAGATGATGTGCTCCGCGAGGTTGGGGAGGATTTTGGATTTAAAGCAGCGCCTTTATGCGATTCGTATAAATGAGGTAGGCCCGAAAAAAGACTTAAAGAGTTAAATTGGATTATTTTGGTTATGCTCCTTTTGGATACTATTATGGAGGCCGTTTGGAGTGCTTCATGTTGGGTATCGCCATGGAAATTTGGGTCCAGTATTAATTTGGTTTTAACTATTTGGTGTATGCGAGTTGAGCATACGAGCTCCGTGGGGAACCTGAGCACATCTTCATTGGCATCAGTAATTAGTGCGTATGGTTGAAGCCGACATTCGGTTGACGATGGTTGCTCGAAGGTATGAAAAACTCTGTGGTAGAGTTTTGAGGATTAGATCCGTGGTGGGGTTGTGGTGATTAACTCCAAGGGGAGTTTTGGTGATTAGCTCTGGGTGGAGATTGAACAGATCTTCGTTGGCATCAGTCATGGGTGCATTGGGTCTGAGGTGCCTGTTTGAAGATGGAAGGCTTGATTTGGTGATCGTCCCGGTTGGGGGCATGAGGGGGAAAGAATGATTGGTGAGAGGATTGCCTACATCGTTGGCTTGGAAGGGAATTCAAGTCAAGGTGGAGATTGTTGAAGATATGCCTTGAATTCAAGACGTTCGAAGAAAAGTACAAAATTCGGTGAAAAAAGACGGTCACAGCATCTCTAGTCCGAACCATGGTGACCTTGGTCTGGACCACAGGTCAGTTTTGGTTTTGGAATGTTGCAGCTTCTCTATTCTGGACCAGCGAGACCATGGTCCGAACTATCGATGCAGAATTTTTGCGATTGTGCGTTTTTAAGTGAGTTTTGACCTCATTTTTTTGTACTTTCTTATAAATAATATCATTGGGGGCTGTTAGGGTTTGGACTTCTTAGGTGAATCCCTTTGAGGGAGCCCCCATGGGGTTTCCTGGAGAGTGTTAGGGTTTTTCGGTCTTGAGTTGGGATTTGAGATATCAAGGGTTTGTAGTCGTCTCTTTCGTGTGTGTGTGTGACATTGATACTCTGTTAGAGTTTCTTTCAGAGATTCTGTGACGACCCGACTTTTTAAACACCTCAAAAAAATCAATGGTATTTCTAACAACCTCAAAATGTTACAACAAAGCATCGGAAAAAAAATTTACAATGGGTCTAAAATTCCCAAAATGACAACACTAATTTCTTCAATATATTCTCTCAAAGCCAGTCCTCCAAATAATCCATCTACTGTTGTTGACCTGAAAAGTATGATTTTTTGAAAACTCCATAAGCTAAAGCTCGTATGAAACACTGCATATCTTATAAACATTCTAATCATGGATTTAGTCAATGCCACGCAAAAAGCTTAAATCATACTTTTCAGTTACTAAGCAATAAAAAGATTCTTAGTAACAAGATAATAAAATTTTAGTTCGTTCATAGAATGAAATCTAGCTTTTCAGGATCAAACAAAAAACTATCGTGATATTAAAATATCACATTTCATAATACCCGTCGATTTCACACATGTTTCGATCAGAATAAAAGAGGAGCGACCTCTTGCAATAAATGCGAATGTCGTCAAACCACCAAGATACCTGGCCCGCATCTCCCACCCTTATAACCAATCCGCTTTGTCTATTTAACGTTCTCAAGCCTGGACACATGTCCAGATGTATCGACATAAAAAATATATATATAATTTTGCCAAGTTCATTTCACATATTAACCAATAACCATGATTCAATTTAAAACACAACTTTAACACATTCCAGTAGATATATAACACTTTAAAAATAAGTATGTGAACAAGGTATGCGTGTTTCACCTTATTCCAGAAGATGTAGCCAACGACACACACACGTCCTGAACTTGTCCCAAATCAGTGGAAATAACCCCTTTAATTCGGTTCAACTTTAAGCTTCTACTCCTCACTGAAGTTTTTCTCCTCTTGAGATTTCACATAAGTGAAGGCCACGGTTGCACCCTCTAATGCTAAGCAGTGGCAAACTGCCCGTCCTATGCCAGAGTTACCACCAATCACAATTTTCTCCTCTTACTCTTCCTACGGTGGCAGCCAAAAACAACAAAGAGAACAAGGTGTTCTCTATATTCCCACACAAGTCCATAAAGCATGAGGTGTCAAAAGATGTACATATGAGTGTCTTTTTTTCAATTGAAGCATGATGTGGCTACCTTATAATTCACCCCTTTTAACCATTGAGTTCAGATCCCTCCACCTCATGTGCAAAACTGATACCTCAATAGCCACATGCATGCCTCCAAAATACATGGAGACACCTAATAAATTGTCCACTTGTAACCCATACTCCCTGCCACCAATTGACATCACTCGAAACCAATCTCATCCCACGGTTCACACAGTGCTAATCAAATGATTTCCCCCTTTTTTTTTCTTTCTTTTTTATCGTTTATAAAAATACGGGATGTTACATATTCGTTCCTAGATATCTAGTGGATGCTTCAAGTAGAGTTACGGATATAGCTGGCTCTGTGTATTTCTTCCTGTTGATAGTGAATCCTCTTACTCTTTATCCCATGGACGTACCTTCTTGCTTCGTACTTGAGGGGAACCACATAAATCTTGTGTTTCATTTTTCTTTGTTGATTGCTTTATATTTTATACTTCGTGTTTTGGCACAACATAAACCGTGTACAAAGGTTGCATCCTACAAATTTTCATTTTTTGTGTTCTTTTTTCTTTACAATGTCCTTGATACAAATACAACCTTACGAATCTGGCCAGGAAAGTTTCAGGATCCTTAATTTTTGTTTTGTTCAAGTATGTCTGATTTGTGGTTTATTTGTGCAGCTGGTTGGCCAAGTATGCACTGATTAAAATTACTCATGGCAAGCTTAGTGAAGATAGAGCACTGTTAGTTCCAAAGGGCATGCAATCTCACATTAGTATGCTCGATCTTGTAACAATATCCTTTTCAAAGGCTGAGGGGGCAAGAGGAGACACGTATCAAAATCAATGTCCACTACAACAAATTCTACTTTTTGCTACAAAAAAATTTCCCACAAAATATATTTTCACTATATGTTCACTTATTGTGACAAAATTTAATTTTGTGGCATCAAATCACATAAGGTGAATTTATTGTGATAAAATTGAATTCGTTGCAATATTTTGTCGCAATAAGTATGGCGGGAAAGTTTCCCGCCAATGGGAATTGAGTATTGCAACATAAATTTTTTGTCACGATAGGTTTGTCATAATAGAGGTCTATTTTGATATATTGTGACGAAATGATTTGTGACAACAAATTATTATTATTACCACAATTGATTTTGTTGCAAAAGAGTTGGGCTTTACTTATAGTGACGAAAATAAAATTCCTGGCAATAGGTGTACGTACTTGCAACAAAATTATTTGTCACAATAAAATTAGTTATTGTTACAAAGTCTAATGTGTGGCAACAAGATTACAAGGGAGGGCTATGGTGACGATATTAATTTCGACACAATAGTTAGTCACAACAACTATGACAGAAATTGAGTCTTAGTACAGAATATATTTGTCACAATAAATTTGTACCATTAACGTTAATTAAAGACATAAGGCTTGGAAATATTTTGTCACAATAAAGTATTACGTATAACTACAAAAGATTTTGTCACTTCTTCAAATATTCTAAATCCAATTATCATAAACAATTGTTTCTTACCAATAAATGCCATTATTTTAGGCTCGTCTGATTCATGGATTAAAATAGATGGATTAATAATCCTGAGATTGGTAGTCCTGAACTATTTGTCCTAGTATTAATTTCATCCCTAATTCTACTCAATCCCATGTTTGCTTCGTGTGGGATTATTTATAGGATAACAAAACAAGAAATATATTTTTGTAAAAGAACCACATTTTAAAAATATTCGTTGAAAACAGTTTTGGAAAAACAAAAACTAGTTTTGAAAAACATTAAATTTGAAAAACAATTTCGAAAATACTTTTTCAAAACAATCACAATCACTTTTTTTAAAAAGCATTTTTGGAAAAAAATTCTTTGAAATATAAATTTAAAAATAAAAATTGAAGTTTTCTGAAAAAATATTATTTCCAAAATATTTTTTAAAAATATGGTTTTTTAAATATTATTTAATGATTTTTTAGATATATTTATTTTTTTTGATTTTTTTTGAAAATAATTTTAAAAAAATGAATTTTTTTTAATAAATAATTATTTCCTAAAAAAAAGAAATTAAAAAAAAATTTCAAAAAAAAAACAATTTCGAAAATACTTTTTGAGAACAATTCCAATATCATCCGAATATTTTATCCCTATATGTAGTACCCCCATATAGGGATAAAAATAATCTTAGGATTAATAATCCCGAGAGTCATTCAGGAACCAAACATGGGATAACTTTAGAAGTGGTACAGGTAGTCTTATCTCAGGCAGTTAATCCGCAAATCAAAGCCTTAGTTTACAATCACTTTATTAAAAAAATTATCTTTTTCTTAATAATATTGCATTTTATGGAATTTTTATGGAACATGGATTAGATTATTTGTAACATGAATTAAGTTAATCACATAGTCATTAGACATTTGATCAGAGGGAAATTATCACTTTCCAAAGGAATTTACGTCTCGATGAAGGGGATTACTAAACCCGGTGGGGCCAAAAATTTACGTGAATGATTTAATCCATAAACACAATGGCCTTGTTCGGTTAATAGTTTAGCTCCGGTTTTGGGGAGTTTTGGTTTGATGACATCATCATTTTTTTCACTTTTCTCTCTATCTCTCTCCACTTATTACACCTGCTTGCATCATCAAAACTAAACTAAACTCCCTCAAAACTCCTAACCGAACACAGCCAATGAAATCAACGATCTTGATCATCATGATTGTATCACAGTCGTGTGGGTAACAGTTGATCGGACATAAAACATCATTTTTCTATTGAATTTGCGTCTCGATGAAGGGGATTTCTAACCCCAATGAAGCCAAAATTTTACGTGAAGGATTTAATCAATAAGCATAACAAAATAAACGATTCTCGATCATCATGATTGTGTCCAGTCATGTGGCTAACACTTGATCGAATATAAAATATCATTTTTCTAATGAATTTGCGTCTCGATGAAAGGGATTTCTAAATCCAATCAAGCCAAAAGTTTACACTAATGGTTTAATCAGTAAGCATAAGAAAATCAACGATGTGGATCGTCATGATTGTGTCACGGGCTGTGGCCACTATACATTCATTTACAACCTGGGACTTAGTTTATTATGAAGTAAGCTGAACGTATAGATTCTAGAAGTCATTAGGAGTCTATTTTTTTAGTCGATCTGAACCGTTAAGATTTCACGTTTTATTTATTCCACCATTTTCACTAAAATTAGAAATCATCAAATATTGATAACCACATGATCGGTAGGACATTAATGTGTTATTACGCATAAAAGTCTTAGAGTGCACCATCCAAGGCCCACCCGAGTTCTTTTTTTTGCTATCTGAACCGTCTATCTTTTAGATAATATGGATTATATTATTTTGTACCGGAAAGAAGTTAATCGCATATCGTTAAACATTTGATCAGACAGAAAAGATCATTTTATTAATGAATTCGTATCCCGGTGAAGGGGCTTTCAGAACTCGAGTAAGTCAAAGTTTTGAATAACTAATTTCATCAATAAACACAATGAAATTAACAGGATCGATCTTCAAAACAAATAGGTTATTGTGGTTCATTAGATATTAGTACTGAAGATATTAGTGCTGATAGGATACCGATAGTATCCACAATGAAATTAATTTTTGAAAAAAGAAAAGCATTTAGGATTCTAAACTCTTAATGAAATTTGAAGAAAAGGTAGACAAGTGGCTCAAGTATCTAAAGTTAATTGATTGAACTAATTTTTTCTGAGGCAATTGAAAAAATTACTTTAAAATGAGTGGTCGAGTTGGATCAATTCAGGATTCAGGATCCAAAGTTTTGAATGAAAAACTTGAAATTTGGATAAAATACTTACGCATATCCAATTGAGCTGATTTTTTGCAGGAACTCTTGGAAAATTATTTTAAAATTATTGAATGGTTCGGATCAATCCTGGAGGACCCAAAAGTGGACCCCGCGTAGCGATTAGTACGATTTGTGTACCTTGGCCTTCGGTACCTATATGTTTATCGAAAGATCAACCCTAGAAACTGCCCCCAATATTTTCGATGTAGACCATGGCGCGATTTCTCTCGCCAGTTCTCCCATCACCCACGACTCCCTGAAATTCGTTCTTATCTCACCTCAATTCCCTTTAGCTCTCCTCTCTTTGTATCAGATTTTGAAGCTTCGGTGGATTTGATAAGCCCCCAATATTGTAGATATCCGGGCTTATCTAGCTCTTTTTGTTCACACACACACGCTTTATCTTGCTTTTATATGATTGATGTGCGCGTAGTGTTGTTTTTGGTAGTTTCAGGGTAAACAAGTGCATAAGGCGCGTTTTGAAGCGCTTTGGGAAGCATCCCAAGAATTCAAGGGCCAAGCGCCCCATGACACTCCACCATCGAGCCTCGAGAGCCAAGAAATGAAGATTTGGTTAAGGCTTGGGAAGTTTAGAAGGCACATGATCAAGCCGGAAGCTAAAGGCGTGTCCAAGGCTTACAATCATTCCCGGTTGAATCCGGGAGTGAACGAGGACTCACGAGACCAAGTGCTCCCCTTCCCGAGGCTCACACGATGTTCGGAAGTGTTTTGGAAGATGCCCGGTAGCACACAAGGCCAATGGATGGCGAAGAAAGAAGAGGCAAGCTCAAATGCCTTAGTATTGATACAGGTATTGCTATCAGTATTGATACGTATCAATACCTCTGCAGCAAAGCTGGACAAAACATTGGGTATCGATACCCCCAACCTTGGTATCGATACCCCCAACCTTGGTATCGATACCCAGGCCTTACGGGGAACATTTTGAATGCAGGTATTGATACCAGTATTGATAGGTATCAATACCTAGCAACCCGAAAAGTTGTTTAACCCACTAGTTGGACTTTCCACTTATGGAAACTTACACCTTTAGTTATTTTTAGGATATTTTTGTGAGAGAGAAAGGGTATTTGTATATATCTCTCCCTCCCTCTTTCTCTCTCTTATCTCCTACACTTTTGCTTAGCTTTATTTTTAGTCATATTTTTCTCTCTTCTGTCTCCTCCATTGTTGAAGGAGATTGAAGCTTTAATTTCTCAAGAACTCAAGTAAGCTTAAGTTGTATTTCATTTTCTCGTTTATTAATTGTGTTTGTAATCTCCGGATCTTTAGATAAATCTAGTTTGTTCGTGTTTTTACCGGTTAAATCTTATCTCTGCTCTCCTAGCCTTTTCCTTTGAAAACTCAAGTTTTTATGTGTTATTTGTTAATTTCTTAAGGTTCAAAGTTGTAGGCAAGGTTAAAATCATCATATAAAATTAGTTTTTAAGAATGTATATCATGTTCTTTATTTCCTTCAAATTTCTAGTCAAATCTCCTAGTATGTTTTGTGAGTAGTTTACTTAGGCTTGGTCATGGGGTGATTAACACTCCATGACTTAGGTTTAATTCGTTCTTCTCGCCAAATTGCAAACACTTCTTGTTTAATAAAGTCACGGGTTCATCTTTATATATCAAAATTTGGGTTTGTTAATCTCATTGATCTCTCGTGGCCGAGGGTTAAATCACCTAGGTACGGGTGACGCTTTGAGCGATGTCAATCTAAAAGTTTGTCTAATTTGCTCGAGAACCCTAAACTTTATCGAACACCATTTCTAGTTCAAAGAGTTAGGATCAATTTTATGTACGAAAGTCTAGGTTTGTTAATCTTTTTGATCTCTCGTAGTTAAGGGTTGATTCTCCTTTTCACGTGTGATGCTTGGAGCGATGTCAACCTAGATGTTTGCCAAATGGTTACAAGAATCCTAATCTCATCAAGAGAGGAACAAATTAGCCTAAGTTATGGTGGTTAAAATCCCCTAAACTTAGCCTTGCTTTTAATTAGTTTTTTAATCTTCCGAGTCGTTCTCGAAGTCGAGAGAATTCCACCAAACGAACTCCAAAAGCCAAGTTTGCCGCTTTAAGGCTATAACCATCATTCGCGAATCAACCATCACGCTCAGCGCATTCAGTCTCTGTGGAATCGACCCGGTCATACCGGTTATTATGCTACACGATACCTAGCCCTACGCTTGGGGCGACACCATCTACGATACAATCCAAGGTCGCAAGCAGGATTTTCTTGGGAAAAGTTCTGCTTGAGAGAAATTTTCGTCTGAAGGTAATCCTATTCTCCCTGTTCTTCACGTCGAATTCATGTTGGTGCAAGAATTAGAGGAGGCTAGGCACAAATTTGTACACACAAAATTGTAGATATATGTGTCGTCACTCAAGCACTTGTACAAATTACAAACAGATTTCACTCTCTTTTCCTCACACACTCACTCTAATTTCTTGCACACTTTACACAATCAACTTACAAACCAATTTATAGGTACAACAATACAATAAGACAAACATGAGATAAACTCTCGTTTATTGAAAATCTCACAAAATCAAATATGTAACTCTTAAGCTCGATAGGGAACAGTACTCCACATTTTTCTTCTCCCAATTATCCAAATCTTATCTTTGACCAAATCTCTTCCACTTGCATGTTGAACTTATTTCACTCTTGTTTAATCAAGTTTAACTTTCATCATCCCCCCTTAAACTTGATTTCCTCACAGCACACATGTATTCTCATATGTTGCAATACACGCATCCATTTGAAGCAACACAGCTTCAACCTCTTCCGCTATGTTGGCCTGTTCATTAACTTCTTCATAGGAGTCATCCTCCGTGCAATCATAACTATAGTGGCCATACTTATCGCAATCATAGCACTGCACGTCTGCAGTACACTCCCTGTTGTTATGGCTGTATTCATTGCATCTGTAACACTGCACCTGGCTCTTATCAATGCCTCTTCCTCTTCCTCCTTGTCCTCTGCCCCTCTGGACATACCCCTCAGGTCCTCTTCCCCTTCTCGTAGGACCTATACCACCTCTGCCTCGGGCTTGACCACGTCCACGGCCTCTTCCCCTAGCTCTCTGCGAAGTTCCCCCCTCTTCGACATTCCTCTTGAATGGCATCTTCCCTTGCAGGGCCTGCTCTTGCCCTGTCGAGGACAACCTCTTGTTGATCCTCTGCTCATGGATTTCTAGGGTGGCCATCAACTCATCAACTGTCATGTTGTTGAGGTCTTTGGATTCCTCAACTGCAACAACAACATTATCGAACTTCGAACTTAGTGATCGAAGTATTTTCTCCATCACTCAAACATCATCAAGCTTCTCACCATAGCGTCTCATCTGGTTCACAATCATCAACGTCTTTGTGAAATAGAATGATATCGTCTCAACATCATCCATCTTTAATCCTTTGAACTCCTCCCTTAATAATTGGAGTCGAACTCGTATCGTCTTCTCAATTCCTTGATTAACATTTCGAAGAATGTCCCAAGCTTCTTTGAAATTGGCTGCAGCTGAAATCTTTTCAAAATTATTTTCTTCAACTCCTTGATAAATTAACAGCAAAGCCCGTCGATCCTTCTTTCTCGACTCTTTGAGAGTCACCTTCTATGCGTCTGAAAGCTTAGGTTCCTCTTCTTTTGAATACTCCTAGTAGCCTTGATCTATTGATTCCCATAGCTCATGCGATGGCAAGAGTACTCACATCTGAATGCTCCAATTCTCATATTTTTCCTTGCCCAAACGTGGTAGTGAAAAGAAATTGGTTTTTTTGGCCATTTGAGCTTGCACCGTCAAATACACCGTCTAATTTGCTGGTGGCAAATTGGAAATGGTCGTCATGTCAATATCTCGTCTATTTGTGACTTGGAACACGTCTCACGTCAGTACCTCGTCTAGAACCAGCAAAATATCGTCTAATTTTGCTCCGTCACGTCTCCTTCGTCGATTTCTCCTTCCTTTTGGCCTAAGTAGCCAAAATAACGTCTGTGTTACGAAAATATCGTCTTTACTTTGGGCAATCTCGTCGAAATCTCATCTAGAGGGGTTCAAAGTAAAAGACTTTGAAATTTCTGGGCTATTGCTCAATTACTCAAGTGTTCAGGGGGGAGAACTGTAATTTGCACCAACTTGGGCCACTTGGCCTTAAATTCAGATCTGGAAGTATAGTCGTCTTCCTTCTTTCGATGGAATCGAAGGATAAAATAAAACTATTATTCCTTCGACGTTACCCCTGCAACTTCAGACAGCGTGAGAAATACCGTCCAGCGTCGGATGAAACAGCTTCTGCTTCATCTTGATAGCTCGGATTTCCTCTCCAGAGTTGTGGAAGATGAACAGCTTGTCCTGTGAGAATGGATCTCGTCTCCTTCCTTCCGGCGGCTCGGGAGAACCACTTTTTTATCGTCTCGTCGGCGGATATTCTCCAATGAACTCGTCTCCTCAAGGCAAGTCTATTTCTGGGTTCAAAATCAATTTTTGTAAACTTTGATTTCTGACCAAAGTTTGGCTCGTCGTCTGTCGATTTCTTTTACGCCCGTCTGGCTCCGTCTCGTTAAGGAGAATCGATTTCTATGGTCAAAATCTTTTTTCCGGCAACTTTGATTTCAAATCAAAGTTTGGCTCCTCCTCGTCAAATTCGTCAGTGGTGTTTTGGCCCGTCTGGCTCTCAGTTCTCGTCGGAAATTGTAACAGGGGTTCGTCACCGTTAGCCCGTCTGGCTCTGATACCACTGTTGGTGCAAGAAACAGAGGAGGCTAGGCACAGATTTGTACACACAAAATTGTAGATATATGTGGTCACTCAAGCACTCGTACAAATTACAAACAGATTTCACTCTCTCTTCCTCACACACTCACTCTAATTTCTTGCACACTTTACACAATCAACTTACAAACCAATTTATAGGTACAACAATACAATAAGACAAACTTGAGATAAACTCTCATTTATTGAAAATCTCACAAAATCAAATACGTAACTCTTAAGCCCGATAGGGAACAGTACTCCACGTTTTTCTTCTCCCAATTATCCAAATCTTATCTTTGACCAAATCTCTTCCACTTGCCTGTTGAATTTATTTCACTCTTGTTTAATCAAGTTTAACTTTCATCAATTGGCTCCTATACATGGTTTTGAGTGAGGAATCTGCATCTTCTTCTTCTTTCTTTTTTTGGCAAATACCTCCATAGATTAACAAAGAGACAAACTTACAAACCCATGGATTGATGTGTACGGAATCTTCAAAAGTGCAGCTGCTCCACTTTCATTGATTTAGGTTAATTTGTTAATTTTAACGTCCAAATTAGAAATACTCAAAATTGCAGTTCCTCCACTTAAGTGTCTAATTAAAGGGGTATGCATGCATCTATTTGTTGGGTGAAGTCACTTACCAAAGTACCAAATGCTAAGGTTTGTCCTTTTTTCCCCCACCCTTTTAGAATACCTGGAATTAGTTTTTTACTTTCATCATTCCTTCATAGATAGTCTGTTTATGGTATTATTGTTTTGCAATTTGTTTTCCTTACTTGCGCCAGTAGCTTGATTTTCCTAACTGGTGAGCAAAAAAAAGATAAACCATACATATAGTCCTCTTTCACAAACACACAATGAAAACAACTCTTTGCTAGAGGGAAACAAGTTCCCCCTTTTTAAACTTTGCAAACTATCCGAGGCACCCTAGATTACATAACTATTACATGACCAAAATAGAAGATTATGTATGCTAGCAATTCTGTGTTGTTAAATATATTCATTGATGGAAATAGATCTATAAGTACAAAATCAACAAGTAGGCAAATTAGATAACTTAAAATAGATTATTATAGCTGACACAACCATAAAAAAAGTAGCTACGTAAGTGCGTCAATAGCTCCCATTTACGAAAAAAGCTATAAGCTTCAACCTTTTAATTAAATTCATGGCCGATGCTTAATTCTAAATTTATTACGTTCATTTGGTTGTAATAGGGATAGATCATGGATAGAAGTTGGATGCAACTTAAGAACAGATGGTGTCGAACATACATTGATGGGGTGAGAGATTTTATGAAAACTGCAAGTAATTATGTTGGTGAACATGGTAGAATCTGCAGTCCGTGTAAAAATTGCAACAATGTCTACGTTCAGCAATTATCTAAAGTTAAGCAACATTACGAAGTTACAAGATCAAAGGAGCACAATTACGAAGTTAGAGGAATAGCAACTAAATCTCCGGCTGGCCTTTAAGACATTCGTGGCACGATTTGACGGAAGAACCCCTTACTTAGGTAACTACTTTTTAAGATTTTATTCCCTAACTTTGAATTTGCTAACGAATGTGAATAAAACAGCCCTTTAAACCTACATTGCTTGTTGCCTGAAATTGTGATGTCCATTGTGTACAATATAAAAATGAAAAATCTTTTGGCCAAGTATATACATGTATTTCCATCAGTTCATATCATGACAGCATGTTAGTCAAACTAGTGCCCCATAAAATTGCAGTTAATGATAATGAAGTGTGAGAGATTAATGAAAAAACTATAACTATTGAGCACTGGAATTCAGGAGACTCAAATGTTAAAGTTGAACTTTCTTCCACGTCTATTTGTACCATGTGCAAGGGATGCTTGTGTTGACAATAGTCCTTGTCAGTCAGTTAATTTTGAGGGCACATAAGAGGAAGAGGTATAACTATTAGAATTAACATGCATTCACTTTTAGATGCCATTAGCCTAGGGATATTGCTATACCAAGTACCGAATTGCTCTATTTTTATTATATGGATTACAATTTTGTTTTGGCTCCAATTATCTGGTGGAACCCTGGAAGTACTATCTTTGCTGGTAATATGAAAGCTTGTCGTCATCATGATCGGTCATGACGTTCCTTAGTAAGTTCCTTGATTATCTGATGTGCTCTTAATCTCTTTCCTCAAGTAATATTACGTATATACCGATGACATTTCAGTTTATCTAATTTATTCCTATTAGGTGGTGAGAAATCTATTTTCTCATTTGTGTGGATTTCTGAACTTTAGGTTCGTTGTGTCCGTTATTGAAAGTCTAACTCTAAATTCTATTTATATTTGATTAGCCCTGTATTTTGCACTCCTCCACCACTGGCTATCGTATATGTTAGGAGAAGAAACCCCCCCCCCCCCCCAAAAAAAAAAAAAAAAAACTATTACTTCATCTACTGTTTTTCCTTGGCATGCTGGCATAGAAGCTTGGACTGAAACCATGTCTAAGACCTTTATTCCAGCTGAATGATTTCATCCAACTGGAAGACACATTTCGGATCTGTCAATATGGGTGCCTTTTTTGTTTTTTCTTTGAGCTATAAGGACTTTGTGGTCGCTGCAATGTTTTTTCCGTTACGCCAAATATTTCTGTTTGGGCACAGATACCTACGACATCTCTATCTTATTTCTTTTAGTCCTTGTTGTTGTTGCAATCTAAAATTCATTATGCATATTGCACTTCTAGCACACACATATCCTTTGACCTCTCTTTCTTTTTCATATGGTTGTTTTTGGTAACCTACTTATTTTATGGGATCTAGCTCCTGTTAGATGAAGTCACGGAACTTAGATCACAGTCTTGTGATTTTGATATGTTTGGGATGCCTATTTGTATTGCTTGTAAATGTTTTGTATTTTAGAGTATTTCAGAACCGGGTATGTATTAGGCCCATCCCCAATTGATGTAATCTACTGTTTTGGTACATATTTCATCTTTCAAAAGGGATTTTACTTCCTCTTGGTTTCAGGTTGAATTTCCGTTGTGCTAATTCTAACGACAATGTGTTAAGATACTAGTTGAATGTCTAGTTTTGATTTCATTTTGGTTCTCCCACTTGTTCTAAATCTTGGTCTTAGTTTGGTCTTTTCCTCTTTCTATTTGGACTTTTTGGCTATATTTCTTGCGGCTTATATCCTTTGCTTCTTTCCAAGTAACCTTCTTCTATACTCAATATTCTCCTTTGCCGATAAATAAAAAATAAAAAAAATTGTTAACTAAGTACACCTTTACTCTTGTAATTGCAGGTGGTGGAAAATTTTGATGGGGATAGCTACGTGGTGAAACACATTTGCAAAGGATTCACATCCATATGTTAGATTTCTGTTTCTTATTAGGTTTTAGTTCAAATTTGACATGAATAGTTAATTGGTGTCTCGTGAATGAAAGTTAGGTATTGCTAATTATGTAAGGTTCATGTAATTAGCTTCTGAATCAGTTGTGGACTTGTAATAGTGACAAAATATTTTTATTAACAGCACATGGTTTCACTAAAATATTGTCCCAATATCATTTCTCTCTCATAAAATAATTGGATTGTGGTGAAAAGATGATTTTGTAACAAGTAACCTCTTGTGACGAAATCACTCTTATTGTGATGAAATTTCTTGTATAATAATCTCATGGCGAATTACTTTTTGTCGCAAATGGTGTGTTCAGACAGATTTTTTTGTGATGTAATTTGGTAATGGTGACGAAATTAATGATGATATAGTGACAAAATAATTGTTACTATTTTTTTTTTTTTTTGTGACGAATGAGTTTTTTCTCACCACAAGCTTATAATGACGAAATTAGATTACCAATTGTAACAAGTTTGTTTTGTCTCAGTAGATTTCTAAAGACGAAACTTAAGTTTTTGCAACAAAATAGTTTGTCACCATAATATTTTTGTACCTCGTAGAAATACTTTATCGTGACAAATCTCTGCTTAGTGGCAACAAAAGAATTACACATTGTGACAAAATATTTTGTCACTACTAGTGAAACTTTTTGTGACAAAACTCTTTTTGTCACCATAGTTTTTGGTTTCTTGTGACGAGTTTGAAATTTTGTCACAACAATGACGAGTGTGAAATTTTGTCACAACAAACTTATTACTACGAGTTTCTTATGACAAAAGGGTGACAAAAATATTTCGTCAGTATAACTTTGTAGTGACAAAAACTAACATATAGTGACGAAAATTTTCGTAGCAAAATCAAGAATTTGTTGTAGTGGTCTAAGCATAAACCATTGTAGGTAGGTGGGGAAAGGAACAAGGAGATGAAGAGGGAAAATGGGAGACCTCAAACTTGAAATCTGTCGGTGCATGAGAGAGAGAGAGAGAGAGAGAGAGAGAGAGAGAGAGAGAGAGAGAGAGAGAGAGAGAGAGAGAGAGACTCACTTCTAGTGCCCAAAACCACCACGCCGTGGGAGATACAGAACCCGACGAACCGTCAAGAAGCCGATTTTGTAGATAGGATAGCAAATATTCCGATTTTGTAGGGAGGGAGAGGGAAAGGGATTTAGAACCAGTAGCCGAGAGGACAACTCGCTTTCGCCCTAGAGACCCAAATACGCCAGTTAGGAATCAAACTCGGGAAGCCCTTTTTTTTTGCAGAAAATGCTCCATTTGTTCAGAAAAAGAAAAAACCCTTATTCTCTGCACCTCAATGTTTGGGTTCTATAGCAGATGGTGGCCCGAAGAAACCCTTGACAAGAAAATCGAGCCCTAATTTTTCAGATACTCTAACTTCCAAATCGGACACCCAAACTGTCGAACAAGAAGAGGGGAGAGAGAGAGTATGTGTGTGTTCTTACCTTTGTCGGAGCCAACATCAAAGACGACGCCGACGATGAGCAGATCTAGAGGCCGTGAAGGGAGAGGGAGAGAGCACCCAAATTGTCGAACAAGAAGAGGGGAAAGAGAGTGTGTGTGTGTGTGTTCTTACCTTTGCCGGAGCCAACGTTAGGGACGACGCCGACATGAGCAGATCTAGAGGCCGTGAAGGGAGAGAGAGAGAGAGAGAGAGAGAGAGAGAGAGAGAGAGAGAGAGAGAGAGAGAGAGAAGCCTGTTGAATCTCGCAAGGAGGAAGAGAGATGTTCTAATTACACGGGGGGAAATTGTGGCTCCAGGCTTTGAGAGCGTGAAGTTTTTCAAATTTTTCAAGACCACCTTTGGAACGCTATAGGATCCCTTTAAAATGCTATAAAATGTACTGCCTAGCTTGTTGGCAATGAAACGCTATGGAAGCAACACAGTTTATAACATTTTCTAAAAAACGTTATAAATCAATGCTATAATATGTCAATTTTGTTGTAGTGAGAGAGTATTCTGGCCTTGCTGATTGATCGTGTCATACCGTATTAGAAATATATTTATAAAAATCTGAAATTAATCCTTATTTAAAGAACAATGGCTAAGTCCGAAAGTCAATCCATATGAACAGATTAACTTTACTATAGAGTCGATTATTAATTTCTAAATTAGTTTTAAAGAGAGAAAGTTGATTTGTTTAGTTTTAAGGGAACTAAGCAAACTAAGGAAGTAACTATTCTCTTCGTCCCTTTTTAAGTGTATTGCTTTGTAAATTCAACTTATTAAAGAAATATCATCATTACACATTTTATATCAACTTTTACTTCAACTTTAAACTTTTCCCATAAAGTTTTACCTTTTCCAAAATTATCCTCCGCTTTTACCCATTAACTCTTTACCCACTGAATTTTCTAAAGGGCAAAATATTCGTATAAATTTTTATCCACTAACTTTTCAATACACAAACTTATTGAGGGACAATCCAAAATGGAATAGTCGACACTAAAAAGAGTCGGTGAGAGTAATTAAGTGATTAAAAATTGATGAGAAAAAGATCTAAGGTCCAGACTCCACTCCGACCACGTAACAAGGCTATGTATAGGCTAGGGTTACCGGTCAAATCATTAAGGATGATCGTTAGAGCTTGCAATTCCTTTCGATAATTTTCAAGAAAATACTCAAGTTGTTAACAGGATGGACTATCACATAGCACGGACTAAAAACATATTAATCATTTTAATAATCATTTGACAATTGGGTTCATATACAAGATGATAAATTACCTGTTATGATACCATGTAAATTTTTTATGTCGACCTCAATAACAATCAGCAACAAGTGGGAGAGGTAACCTCGAGTGACGTTACGACATTGTACACCCAAGAAATGTGTTCTCTAGCATTTCTGATCAGGGTCGGCCCTAACATTTGGGTTGCCCAAACCGACCCACTAGTTGGTTGCCCACTTAATATTGAATTATTAAAAAAATCAAGTAAAAAAATTACAAAAATTCAAAAGTTATTTTAGGGGCCCAAAACAAACACCCTATATTGCGTCCCTACATCGTCAGGAGTTCTTTAATAATTTTACAAAATTATAAAACTTCAAACTAAAAGGATACAATTATAAAAGATAAATGAAAAAATATAATTAAGAATGTTTTTTTGAAGAAAATAAGAAAGTATCCTCATATATTTAACTACATTTGTTTTAAAAAACTAATACATCGTGTTAACTCGCTCGATTTGTTCTCAATTTTCCACCATTGGGATAATTTTTTAAAATTAAATGTGAGAACATATCACGTGTACATTATTTGTTGTGTATGTTAAAAGCTATTGTGGAGCCCTCTTTCTCTGGTAGTTCTTCCTGGAGACGATCGATGATGAAGATGATTCCCTCCCTCTTAAACTGGGCCTAGGCCTGCACACTTAACACACCGTTAGCACCGGACTGGACCGTAGAGTCCAGAACGGCACTCCGACGGTCAAGTTAGCAAATGGAGAAGATGAAGTGTAGATCTAGGGTTCTGAGAGGAGAGTTGTGCGTACCTTTTCTAGGTGGTCAAGTTTACCTTTTATAGGTGAGTTTTGGCTTGATCTCCAAGCACAGTTGTGCTCGTCACGTGACTTAACCGCTCGGCTGACGTCACGATGACGAGCTCGAAGGAATATACTTCGAGCACATGCCTCCAGTAAAATTGCTACACTTGTCGTAACCGTTCGGATGGCGTCACTTGTCATGATCACGGTTTATTATACGCACATGCAGCATTAACTGCTCTGCTGACTCAACACCTGGTCTTTTGGCATATTTCCGCATCACAAAGTCGGTTTAGGTCACCCCTCGGGTACTCCCCGAGGTCTTTCAACATTAACTCTGAAAACTCACTAATGAGTCAAGTATGGGGTAGGTCTCGGTGAATATCCGAAGAGTCCCTCGAAGATAGTCTCTCAGTGACTATCAAAGAGGTGTCTCTTTATGTGAACCAGGTGCTCGGTATATCCGGACCCCTACAACTATATTTCTAACAATGTAATTGAGTAATGCAATTTCGTAATATTGTGGATTGAGAAGGAAAAATAAAAAGTCTAGAATCACACTCAAATGCACCCACATGTACACAAACACATGCATAAATCTATGTGGCTCACTCATATAACACCACAAGTTTGTGTGATCACATACATTTATAAAAGTGTTTGTATATTTGAGTGTATATTTTGAGTGTGATCTAGACTTGTTGGGAAAAAAAGAGACTGAGGAAAAAGAGAAAAGAATCCTGCTAATATTAAGATAAAAACTCAAGGAAAGAAAGAAAGAATGCTAGACTAGGGAGAAAAACCCAAATGCTAATATTAAAATAAAAACTCAAAGAAAGAAAGAAAGAATGCTAGACCAGGGAGAAAAACCCAAAAAAGGTGCTAACCTTGAGATTTGAAGTCTACCCACCAAGGAGTATGGCATCACCCACTTCCATCCGGCCAAAGCCACAACTTACATTTCAATCGGAAACATTTGGCATTTATACATAACTTACGATTTTTTTGTTTTTTTGGTTGCCCCAGCCGGGGTGGGTTGGCCAAGTCCGGAGGCTTGCTCGGCTTACCCTAGGGCCAGCCCTGTTTCTGATTTTGGTAATGCGAACCCTTTTTAGAATGATTTCGAGGCAAAAGAATCAAAGCTGGTAGATCGATCTCACACACAAGAGAAATCAGAAGAAAAAACAGCTGACACTTGCTATATTCATTTAAAAAAAAGGTGGAACCCTAATCAATGTCTTCTCAAATATGAAATTCTACATCTTATTATGCATATATGTATATATATACAAATGATTTATAATCAATCCATAACTTAAAAAAACTCAACCCCCACAGAGACTACTACTTCCCTCAGCCGTATCATCATCGCTGGTAACATAAGCCGAGAGGTTCAAATAAGTCTCCTGATTTGCTACAATATTTCTCCACCTTGCCCTGCATATCACACAGCTCGCCGTCCTCCTCCTAGTAGTCCTCTTCCACCTCAACAAACACTCCTTGTGTATCGGATTCCGGCACGTCCCGCACGCCACCACCTTCTCCCCCCGACCCATCTCGTCCAGACACACCGGGCACGTCGCTCCATCTTCTCTCTCCACTTCCTCTCTCCTCGGACCCGCCTGATCCCTCACCCGTTGAAAATACAACCGATGAAACACCTCGCGCACGTTGTCCCTTGCTAGGGTTTCGGCCGTGGTGGGGGTGGTGAGCAGGCGGTTGAGCTGGCACGGCCGGAGAGTCCTCCGCCGGAGACACGTGTCATCAAGAGAGAGGCCCAAGACCCGGATGAAAACAAAGAGTATGTGCTTGCATGGGGTTGTACGGTCGGGGCAGGAGCAAGAGGGGATTGTGGATAGGGTCACGGTGTAGACGTTTCCCGTGGCGCCTAATACGAAGAAGTCGGATTCGGATCGGTGGAGGAGGCGGAGGGGGTGGCCGAGCGCTCGGATTATCCGGTCCACCACCGGTTGGGTCACCTCGAACGGGGAGTCGGACGGGTGGTCCGGTGGGGATGAGGTGGAGGCCGCGAGGGAGTCCATGGGCGGAGGAAGGTGGTTGAGGAAGTTAGTTATACTATTGCTTAGAGGGTGGAGTTAATAAGGATGCTGTTTGAGGGGGGGATTTTGTAAAGGTTGGGGGGAATGTGGAATTTTGATACTTTGGAGAGGTTTAGAGGATTAAGAGAGGGATGACTTGGGGTTTTGGGGTATTTGATGAAGAAAGGCTTGACTTGGTGTGAAGGAATGGACTTATTTGCCCCTTAAGGCACGTTACTACAGGCTACAGCCAGCCAGTTGATTAAAAGGATAGGGTATATATACTATGTCGATACTAAAAACGATGCCGTGGGGGGTTAGATGTGGAAAAGCTTGTAAACTTTGTTTGTAAATAACTTGTGGATTGATCTTATGTTGCGGGAATCTTCGCTTGGGGTGTGCTCAAGTCTGGGCAAAGAATCAATCGCAATCAACGCAAAGAAGTTCTTGCGTACGTACGTAGTAGTATGAGCTAGCGAAAACACAGGCCTCATTTTGCATTCCTCTCTTGGTGCCTTACGATGAAATTAAGTTATTTTCACCGTCGGTGGAAACAAAAATTGCTTCAAATCGATTGCATTGTGTCATGTGTCAAAACAGAGATTCCAAATAATACAACATAGACATGTAGTGCAATGCAATTGATTTGGAAATTTTTTTTGTTTCCACCGGCGGTGAAATAATTTAAACTCTCCAAAAATATAAGGGAGTCGCCTAAAAAAATACTGTGACCTGAACCGTTTGATATTTGTGATCCATGTATATTCAATAATTATTCCGTACGCAATTATGTCCGAAATTAATTATATTTTAAAGTTATGTCTGTTAGTCTGTAGGGTTCCTTGTTATTTATACTCATGGATTATTCGAGGCCTGCCACCTAAATGCATGAGGTATGTGTATACATTGTAGAATTTTGCCACGTCAAACTCCGCTTTTCATGTTGTTGTCACATTAGATCTTGAGGCATCCACCTGTACCACTTTGACTTCCACCCACCTACGCATCCTCATTTTAATATATTAAAAATGCTTGGGATTTGATATATAATAAAATCAGATTATTTTCTGTTTATACTAAATAGGAAGACCTTAAATGATTTTCTTAAATAATCAAGATATCCAGGACGTACTCCTATCTTATATTCTTATGAGAAACTCCATTATGAAAGCATTCGCCCTTTTGAACAATGAGGTTTTACCACAATTTTAGCTGTGCTGTAACACTTGTAATACTCCGAGCCAAGATAAATTAGCCAAGTACGTGGAAATTTTTGCAAATCTTAAGTCATGATAATATTGCAAAAATGTTGCGTGAATTTATCGTCTCTATTTTTTGGGGGTAAATAAAACTTATCACCTCTACCTCATTTATTCATCATTTAAAAAAAGTTGCAAAACAAAAGGCAAGTAACTAACTTGTTGATCATAATTCTTAGCCTCCTATGAATGTTTAAAAAGTATATTCAAGGTAAATTCACGCTACATTTTTTGCCTTTAGAATAATGTCAAAATACCACTCGTTTTCACTAAAAATACAATTTATTTAGAAGAAATAACTTGTCTTGAATAGTGAAATTTTATATTTTGACAAAAAAAAGTGAAGACTTTTAGACTAAGTACAGAAAATATTATTTTAATTAATAGAGTGAAAAGTTTGCCAAGAACACGATTAAACCAAATAATATGTAAGATTTACTTGATATAAGGTTTTTTTTTAATCGTCTGAGAGTCTCTTTGTCAACTATATATCATGGGTAGTGCCGGCTTAGAGGGAAGACACAAGAAGCGGTTGCTTTTGGCCCGCAGATTTCCCCCTAAATTTGGGGCCCACTTGTGATTGTTATGGGAAAGTGTTTGGTGCATGAAACATTTCCCATAAATTCACTCATAAAATGCATCTAACGGGTGAAATTCACTCGGTACACTGTTTAAATAGTGTACTGGGTGGATTTCACCCGTTAGATGCATTTTCGGGGTGGATTTATGAGAAAGGTTTCATGTACTGTACCGGACCTGTGACATCCCGACTTTTTCTGTTTTAAAAAATATATATATATATATATATATAATATTTTTTATATAGATAATACTCTTCAACTTTACGTTTTTAAACTTCTTTTAAATGGAAAAAAAATATTGTGTTAGAATAATCACCACACGCACACAACAGAATACGTAAACAGTAAAGGAAATCAACACAGGAATTTACGTGGTTCCCCAAAACCGGGTACGTCCACGGGAGCACACAGAGTAGTCGTTTATTGATGAGTCCGGCAACTAGGGTTTTACAATAGAGAGTATTTATATGTGGCCACTACTCCTATTCCAACCCTAACTCAACATTATAGCCTGAATACCTATAATGCCCTTGAAACACCGTTCACAGGCTTTTTAAGCCTCTCGGTATCGATACAGGTAAAACCCTGTATCGATACCCATACAATCTGTTCGCTCCTTGTCGCCTCGGTATCGATACAGAGAAACACCTGTATCGATACCGACTCCTCCCAAGTGCTTCCCAACTTGCTTATCGATTCCGGGAACTTCTCAGTGCCTCTCATACACACCATATGAGCCACAAGTTCCAACAATCTCCACCTTGGTGAATATCCTCGCCCATTCAGAAGACAACTACACCGATTCAACAAGTTGTTGGGAGGACGCCTCCTTTCTAGCATCTGGAGACATTAACCAAGTCCAAGCAATGCTCGAACTTGTCCACAGTCACAATCTTTGTAAACATGTCAGCTGCATTCTCAGAAGTGTGCACCTTTTCCAATATCAAATCACCCGAAGCAATCAACTCTCTCACCTTGTGAAATCTCACGTCAATATGCTTGGTCCTCGCATGATACACCTGGTGCTTCGCCAAATAAATGGCACTCTGGCTGTCACAGTACAACTGCACTCCACCTTGATCTATGCCCAGTTCTTTCACCAAACCCTTCAACCACAATGCTTCTTTAGCTGCCTCAGTCACCGCCATGTATTCAGACTCAGTAGTAGATAGAGCAACTAGAGGTTGAACCATGGATCTCCAACAAATAGGCCCACCCGCAAGTGTAAACACATAACCCGTAGTAGACCTCCTGTCATCCATACCCCCAGCATAATCCGCATCCACAAACCCTACAACTGAAACCTGATCCTGCTTTGCAAACATAATCGCACGGCCTACAGTACCCCTCAAGTATCTGAACATCCACTTGACTGCCTTCCAATGCTCTCTGCCTGGATTGGCCATGTACTTGCTGACTGTGCTAACCGCGTGTGCTAAATCGGGTCTAGTACATACCATTGCATACATCAAACAACCAACTGCGCTGGCATAAGGTACCTTTGACATATCCTGAATCTCTTCCTCAGACTTCGGACACTGTGCTGTAGATAACCTGAAATGACTCGCCAAAGGTGTGCTAACAGGCTTAGCACTATCCATGCTGAACCTTTCCAACACTTTCATCACATAATCCTTTTGAGATAACCACAGCTTCCCTGCTGACCTATCCCTGCGAATCTCCATCCCAAGTATTTTCCTAGCAGCACCCAAATCCTTCATGTCAAACTCTTTGCCCAACAAAGATTTCAACCTGTTCACCTCAACCATACTCTTTGCAGCAATAAGCATATCATCCACATAGAGTAGTAAGAAAATACATGAACCATCATCAAGACTCTTAACATAAACACAGCAATCATACTCACAGCGTGTGAACCCAATCCGAATCATGTAGGAGTCAAACCTCTTATACCATTGTCTTGGAGACTGCTTCAGCCCATCAAGTGACTTCTTCAACCTACAAACAAGGTGCTCAGTCCCTGGCTGCATGAATCCCTCAGGCTGCTCCATGTAAATAACCTCCTCCAAATCACCATGGAGGAATGCCGTTTTCACATCCAGCTGCTCTAACTCCATATCATAGCTAGCCACCAATGCCAAGAGAATCCGGATTGAAGTATGCCTCACCACTGGAGAAAAGACCTCATCATAATCAATCCCCTTCCTCTGTGAGTACCCCTTTGCTACCAACCTAGCCTTGAACTTTTCCTTTTCCTTTTCAGACGCAGCTTCTTTCCTCTTATAAACCCACTTGCAACCCACTGTTTTCTTCCCTTGAGGTAGTTCTTTCAACTCCCAAGTTTTGTTCTTATGCAATGACTCCATCTCCTCCACCATGGCTTGCATCCATCTGTCCTTTTCAGAAGTAGTAATGGCCTCCTGAAAAGTAGACGGATCCCCACTGGTAGTGGACAATGCATAAGCAACCATATCCTCAAACCCATACCTCTCCGGTGGCTTGATAACACGTTTGGGTCTCCCTGTGGCTATGCTCTCCTGCTGCGCCTTCTGCTGTTGATCAAGCTGTTCCTTTGGTTGAGAACCACCTGTGTCTCCACCTATATATGTGTCACCACCTGTGTCAGAATCATCCAGCTCAATCTGTATACCCTGCTGCTTGCTACTTTCCCCTGACTCAGTTTTCTGTACCCCTTGATGTGCCTTGACCATTGAATCCTCATCAAATACCACATCTCTACTGATCACCTGCTTCCTTGCTTCTGGATCCCAAAGCTTGTACCCTTTCACCCCTTTTTCATACCCAATAAAGATACACTGTTTGGACTTCGCATCAAGCTTCGACCTCTCATTACCGGGAACATGAACATAGGCTGGACACCCAAAGATCCTCAAAACTGAGTAGTCAACTTCTCTGTCTGTCCACACCTCTTCCGCTACCTTTCCATTCAAAGCAATACTAGGCGACCTGTTTATCACAAACACTGCCATGCTCACTGCTTCTGCCCAAAATATTTTTGGAAGCCCTGCATTAAGTCTGATACACCGTGCTCTTTCTGCTATGGTTCTGTTCATCCTTTCTGCCACCCCATTCTGCTGCGGTGTCTTTCGAACTGTCCAGTGTCGCTGAATCCCATGCTCCTCACAAAACCTCAAAAAATCCCCATCCTTGTACTCTGTCCCATTATCTGTCCGGAGGCACTTAATCAGCTTCCCAGTCTGATTTTCCACCTCAGCTTTCCACATTTTGAACGTTGCATAAACCTCAGACTTGTGTCGCAAGAAGTAAACCCAGACTTTCCTCGAATAATCATCGATAAAGGTCACGAAATACAGAGATCCCCCTTTCGAGGCTACCCTCACTGGCCCCCAAACATCAGAATGAATGTAGTCAAGAATGCCCTTTGTTCTGTGAGTAGCACTCCTAAACTGCACCTTACACTGCTTCCCCAGAACACAGAATTTACAGAACCCCACTTTGCACGATTTCACCCCTTTCAGCAGATTCCTCTTATGTAGCTCCAACATCCCACGTTCCCCCATATGCCCCAACCGCATATGCCAAAGAATGGTATCATCAGTATCAACCGTTGTGGTGGCAGCAGCTCCACCTACAACTGTACTCCCTGTCAGCTTGTAAATATTACCAGGAACTTTGGAACCCTTCATTATCACCATGGCACCCTTTGTCACCTTCATCACTCCACCTTCTGTTTTACACCCACAGCCATTGGAGTCTAAGGTTCCCAACGAAATTAGATTTTTCCTCAACTCTGGAACATGTCTAACATCACCCAAGGTTCTCACAACACCATCAAACATCCTGATTTTAATTGTGCCTATTCCTATGACTTTACACGATGCATCATTACCCATAAGAACATTACCACAATTCACTGACCTGTAGGTGTCAAACCACTCCCTGTTAGGGGACATGTGATAAGAACATGCTGAATCCAGAATCCATGAGTCTGCCAAGTGATCCGGATTGGCAGAGACTGAAAGCATATCACCATCTTCAGAATCATCCTGCTCCACCACGTTTGCAGAATTCGATGGTCCATCTTTCCTATCCCCTGCCTTTCCCTGTTTCTTCTTCCAGTTCTCTCCTTTGCCCTTCTGCGGACAATTTTTCTTGAAGTGACCCGGTTCATGACACCTGTAACACTTCAACTCAAAACCTGCCTTCGATTTCGATCTCCCACGCTCAACAGATTTTCCCCTCTCCACCCTTCTGCCCCGTTCCTCGTACCCTTTCACCACCAGTCCTTCACCCTGTACTGACTCAGTCTGTAACCTGCGCTGATTATAGGCCAGAAGGGCTGCAGTAACTTCCTCCAGTTCTAGGGTTTCTTTCCCCCAGAGTAGGGTGGTAACGAGATTATCCAGAGAACCTGGTAAAGAGGATAGCAACATCAGAGCCTGATCTTCCTCTTCGAATGTTACTTCAATCCGTAACAAATCACTAACAATCTGATTGAATGTGTTGATATGCTGAATTAGGTCAGAACCCTCGACCATCTTCAGCCCGAATAATTTTTGCTTCAGAAACAGTTTATTAGTCAAGGACTTCGACATATACCTGCTCTCCAGCTTCGCCCAAACCCCAGCCGGTGAATCATCACCAATCACGTGATACATAACTTCGTCTGCAAGACACAGACGAATCGTACTCACGGCCTTTGCCTGCAGATCTTCCCAATCATCGTTGGACATCTGCTCTGGTTTCTTGGACGCCCCGCTCAACGCCTTCGACAAACCCTGCTGCACCAGCAGATCCTTTACCCTCTGTTGCCACAGTCCGAAATTACCAGTCCCGTCGAACTTTACAACATCGAACTTCGACACAGATGTATTCCCCACCATTGTTCTTCGTGTGATTCAATCCGCGTAAATAAACCCGCGCTCTGATACCACTTGTTAGAATAATCACCACACGCACACAACAGAATACGTAAACAGTAAAGGAAATCAACACAGGAATTTACGTGGTTCCCCAAAACCGGGTACGTCCACGGGAGCACACAGAGTAGTCGTTTATTGATGAGTCCGGCAACTAGGGTTTTACAATAGAGAGTATTTATATGTGGCCACTACTCCTATTCCAACCCTAACTCAACATTATAGCCTGAATACCTATAATGCCCTTGAAACACCGTTCACAGGCTTTTTAAGCCTCTCGGTATCGATACAGGTAAAACCCTGTATCGATACCCATACAATCTGTTCGCTCCTTGTCGCCTCGGTATCGATACAGAGAAACACCTGTATCGATACCGACTCCTCCCAAGTGCTTCCCAACTTGCTTATCGATTCCGGGAACTTCTCAGTGCCTCTCATACACACCATATGAGCCACAAGTTCCAACATATTGCTTATTGTGTACTACATTTATTTTGGAAATTTTTCCTAAACTGGAATAACTTACTTTTTATTTTTACCCATGTAATGTTGAGCTACTTTGAATGTGTAGATGTTCATGTGAGAATATGCTGTACTTATTGGGCCGGTTAGTTTTTAATTTGAGTCGGGCTAATTCCTAAAATTTCATAACGGGTCGATTAGTAAGAGTATTTAACTAGAGAGAGTCCCTAATTAACATTGAGAGCTAGGGTTCTTTTTATTTTAAGCACCGTGTTTGCGAGAGGAGAGAGTAGCAGTTTCATCTCAAGAGGTATAATTCCTCATTATCTTATAGTTTTTAGGATCTATTATTTATACAATTAATGGGTGTCTACATATGAAAGATTTGGTTGGGCTTTTGTGAGAGAAATGCGTGCGTGCGTTACTACTACATATCAATGCGTTACGTAAAATACTTCTAATTGAAGGCAAAGCACCAGGGCCGTCTCAAGATTATTGGAGGCATAAAGCAAAAATTCAAAATCATATTGCTAGTTGTGCATCTCTCATAACCAATTCGAAAATAAAGTAATTTACCTGTCGACAGTACTTAATTAGATGGTACCAAATGCCATATTGTTTGTTGCGTGGGTGTTTTAAAAGTAAGACCCAATTCGTTTGTCAGAACAGGAGACAACTCTTTACCATCAACATGAAAATATCATCCCTCTTGCATGGGAGTCCATGGTTTTAAAAAATTTGGGCACATATACAAGTGTATTTAACATTCTAATGCAAGTATTATCTTCTGGCCATATATCGAGTCTGGAATTTCGACCGAGGGGTACTGCCTCACACAAGATCGAGGAGAAGTGGTCAGTAATCCAAGTTTATTTAATTTATTGACATGCGACGTGGTTTAACATTGGGATTGCAACTTTTATCTGGGATGTTTTTAGAAATTAACTTTTTTTAAATTATAAATAGATATCTGGATCAACTTGCGAGCATCTCGACTAGTTCTAGGGCTTTGAAGATAACGACTGGGTATAACCTCCAATTGCTCCATGGTTTGGGAAGGTTGGCCTCTATGGGATGCGGACATGCGATCTCATGGTCAAGCACTTAGCCACCACCTGACATAGAGTTTAGGTGTGCCGGGTCACCCCTTGAACCTAAACTATTCGGAGATAATTCAAGTGTTTTGAAAAAGTATTTCGCGGGTTTGAAGACTCAATGTTTAGACAAGTGACTCAATTTTTTGGTCTGCGAGGTCAATAAAGAAAAGATTCGGTAATTCACTGTTACGAATGGGGAAGGTGTTTAGCATAGCACCTCACATTGATCTTTCGGTACTCGCCTTTCTTTAAAAACAATGATTAAAGCTTTCCAAACTTGTCAAAGAAAAGAGAACTATGATTTAAGCGCCGACAACTTTATTACAGAGACCCTTTTAAAAAATAAAAAATAAAAAGCGGCCGAGCCTGATCCCAGAGTTGCCTACGTATCTCCAAAACGAGAGAATGAAGTCAAACACGTTAGGATTAGTTTGATTTGAAATGAAGATATCCTGTGAGGATTGTTTGTTTGTTTTTTTTTTTTTTATTTAAGTTTTGAAGAAGTTGATTTAAGGGGAAAGTAAATCCGGATCGGCAAAACGCTGCCAAGAAGTTTTAAAATGCCTGTGAGGCGTTTTTGTGCATACAAATATGTTAATTACGGTCGGGGATGAGTTTTGAAAAAGATGGAAAAAATCTGCCTGAGGCTGACGATGATAACGATTGTTTGGCAAAAAGTTTAAAAAATATACGCGGGGCCGGAAATGGCTGATGAGAGGCTCTGGGACACTTCCGCGACAGTACCAAGGTTAAAAGCAAAAAGTTTTAGGGGCTGTTTGGCCGCCTGCTTATTGACTTTTCGGTTTCTCCTTTTCAACTTCTTGCTGTTCGGCCGCCTGGAAGGAAAACAACTTCTTCCAAAACAACTTCTCCGTTTCTCTCTTTTGAAGCCAAAAGTGAGAAGTTGGTTTTCACCTACTTTTTGATTTCTACTTCTCCTTTTCCCTTTCCAAAACACATCCTGCACATTTCTCCCAAACACTCCTCCCACATCCAAAACTCATTCTGACCAAAAGTCAAAAAGTAAAAAAGCAAAAAAGCCAAAAAGTCAAAAATCAAGTAGGCTCCCAAACACCCTCTTGGGGACTGCAAGGGTCATGAGGGAAAAAATTAGAAAAGTTCGTCCGGGCTGAAAATGGTTGACAAGAGGCAACAATTTAGAGATTAAAAACAAGTTTAAGAAACTGTAAGGATCACTTGGAAAGAAGTTAGAAAAAACCAGTCCAAAGTAAAAAATGGCTGTCGGCAGACTCTGGGACGCTTCCGAAATAGTTGTGAGACTAAAAACAAGTCGGGAAAATTTCAAAAAAAACCCCAAACTTTATACTCAATGTCTCAAAACCCCCTGAACTTAACTAAACTTCAATTTCACACCTGAACTATTACTCCGTTAATCAAATTACCCCCTGCCGTCTAAATCTGTCAAATTGTTGATGAATTTTGCTGAGGTGGATGGTTAGCTCCGTTAAATCATCTGTTAAATCAATTAGTAAGAACACCTGGGCTACTCTATCTCTCTCTCTCTCTCTCTCTCTCTCACTCTCACACACACACACACACACACACCCACTTTCTCAGTTATCCATCCTTCTTCTTCCCCCTGTTTTTGCAATTGCAAAATCAAGCCTACAAACTACTCTTACCAAATCGTTTCAATCCCCCTAATTTCCCACCAAAATACCAACCCATAATCACTATCATCCAAGAAAACCAAACCCACTTTAGAATCACCCCATCCTCCACGGCTCCACTCAGATAAAACACCCTCCTTCCACACACAAAACAGTCCCTAAAGTCCTCATCATGACAGAGTAAAACAAGGGGAGACAACAACCCAACGGCGTTCTATAAGGGTGTTTTCGATGAGGCAAAATTGAGATGGGTCTCTGGATTTGGGGTTTTTTTTGGAGGAGAAAGAAAATAGCTATGAAGGCTTGAAAACCATGGTTTGTAACCCAAATACTTAACCCTGATGAACTATCTCACAAGGTGAGGCGGCAAGCAGATCGGGGTCCGGCGAGGGACGCCTGAGATGGATGTGATTTACAAAGGGAATCTGATTTTTTGAGGTTTTACCCAGTGATTTACGAGAAGAGGACAACCCAAGTCATGCAATCAGCATCGAATTGGACAATGGCGAAGTGAGCCTGTGGTGGGAAGAGCATCTTCAAGTTCTAGTGTAAGAACAAAGGCAAAATTGTGGGAAGGAGGTTGATTTTTATGGAGTTTTTAATATGTTAGTACAACTGTATATAAGCATATTCAGATGAGGAAGAAGAGACATGGAGGAGGGTTCGGACTCTCTCTCTCTCAAAGAACTGTACTCTTTTTTTTCTTTTTTATGTTTAAGTCAAAAGAGGTAGATTACTTCATTAATGATGTACATGTGGCGCCAAACATCGAAAATAATGACACACGTGTTTGATTTAACAGAACATACAGTCCACCTCAGCAAAATCCATCACCAATTTGACAGATTTAGACGGCAGGGGTAATTTGATTAACGGAGTAATAGTTCAGGTGTGAAATTGAAGTTTAGTTAAGTTCTGGGGGTTTTGAGACATTGAGTGTAAAGTTTGGGGGATTTTTTGAAATTTTTCCAAACAAATCTAGGAGATAGCCAAGGTCGTATGGGAAAAAGTTAGAGAAATCCATCTGGGGCGAAAAAGGGCTGCTGCCTGCTGGGAGGAGAAAATTTTAGGTGCGGATTGGGTAGGGACACTTGGTGCCCGACACCCAATCCGAGCCGTCCAAACACATTTTGGACGGCTCAGATCCGAGGGTGGCATTTTGTAATTTTCGGGTACAAATTTACCCTATCAGATCTGAGCCGTCCAAAATGTGTTTGGACGGCTCGGATTGGGTGTCGGGCACCACGTGTCCCTACCCAATCCGCACCTAAAATTTTCTCTGCTGGGAGACTCTGAGACTCTTTCGGAATTGTTTCGAGACTAAAAAGTAATTTAGGAGACTACCAAGGTCATATGGGAAAAGATGAAAAAAAAATTCCCCAAGTCAAAAAATGACTATCGGGAGGACCCGAGACGCTTGGAATGGTTTCCGAAGTTTTGAATACATTTCTGTGTTTCAAACTTCCAATTTGTGTTTTCTTTACTTTTTGAATTCCATTTAGCAAGTTTTCACATGATCTTAACCGTGTTTTAAGCCTTTTTTTTTGTAATTCAACCTACTATAAGCCTGTTAAATCACAAATTATTCTCCTCCGATGTCTGAAAAAGTAGAGAAAAAAAATGGTGTGAGTAGTGTTTCACGTTTTTGGTTTTTTTTTTTTTTTTTTTAAGCAAAATCAATGTTTCACATTGTTTTGGGCTGGTGTGGCTTTTTTTTTTTCACGGCTATTGTGTAAATGTGCAGTTTTTTTGTTGTGTGTGGACCATTTTTGTGTATAAAATGATGCCACATATGCATTCTCCGTTATCCACATATATATTATGCGCGATAGTATTTTATTTTTTGATCCGAAAATAATTGCAAAGCCAACATACCTCCAATGTCATAACTGATTTGGTGAAGGGTAATTTGGTAATATTGTCGTACCAAACTTGACAACCAAACTCTTTGCAAGCCCAACAAGCCAACAATGTAATATACTTTCGTACACATTGTTTTAAATTTTTTCGCATCAAATTAAAAATCTTTATTAGTAGTTTAATTTGGCACAAAAAAAATTTACGCGCGAAAGTATTTTATTTTTTAATCCGAAGACAGTTACAAAGCCAAGAGAGCAACGAAAAAACTGAATAAAGGAAGGGTATAATAGTAATATTGCCGTACCACAACCATACGCTCTCTTTATATATATTAGGATAGGATATGGAGGGATATATACAAAGTTATATACTGTGTATCAATCTCAGAATCTGTCCAAACCACTAGTCACGTGCAATGTATACAACCGCTCTAGCTTCTACTATAAACAATGCATGCATGTGATTGTTATGAGGAGCATCTAAGAGAAGCACGTGACCTCCGCTTAGTTTGCTGACCAATACATGAAAGATTAACAAAAACAATGCTAATTAACAGAGTATGACCAATTCCTGACTTAAAAGTAAGTAATTGGCTTGAATTAGCTTTTAAGTCGATGTATTATGAGATAACCTGTCTCGTAAACGCAATAAGTCAATTTTGAGCTAATGGGATTATGGAATGTTGCCATGCGTAGGGTTTGTTCAAATACGAGGATTTTAGACTAGCTAGAATATATTGTTTAATTTATACGTTGTAATTCTTGATTGTTGTTAATAATTTTTTTTTTATTTTAAAAATGGTGGAAATATTAGATTATTCGTATTTTTCGATCAAAGGAATCAGAAGTATACCGGTTTTTTAAAGTTCAAAAAAGACAAAATAATTCCAAATAAAATTCTACTTTGAATTATTATTGTCTTAATTTGGTGAGTTTTTTTGGTTTTTGGCTGTGCTATTTTACTTTTGAATTACCTTTGTCAAGACGAATCGAAAAAGCAAAACAAATTGACGTGATGTTAACAATTAAATCAGAAAAGCCCAAAAAAAAAAAGATAAAAAAATAACTTAGTCCAAATGATACCTTAATTTTATTATTGCTAAAAGAGACAAGTCCAGGTTAATTAATGGATTTTTAAAATCAAAACCTAAAGGCATGCACAGATGATTTTGCAGACTACTTAATTAATCAAACCAAAGAAAAAAAATTAAGGGCTTTCATAAACAATTGACAGCCAGGCTTTTGGATCAGCGTTGCCTGGGTTTGCACATGGAGTACATAATTATCATGTTCATCTCTCTCTCTCTCTCTCTCTCTCTCTCTCTCTCTCTCTATCTCTCTCTCGCTCTCGTTTTGAGTCCAACCTATTTTCAACCCATGTAAATCCATATAATTAAACGGACTAAGTTGGACTATAAGTTGGATTATACCAATTTAAAGTAATTATTGTCACCACTTCCACTTCCCATAACAGGAAGTTTCTTGAGTTGCTTAATTTCGCAACTTTTTGAGCTATAAACAAGCAAAATTTATTTGCATCAATTTGTGAAGATTACTCGATCAGTAACATTTTAAAATTGATAAAAAGAAAGGAAAAGAAAAAAAGAAAAAGAAAAAGAAAAGAAACGTTGTACTATGTGATTATCACGTGCTAGAGTGCTAAAGTAGTGGAAATATACAGCTACCTTTCTTTCAATATAGGAATTAAAATGCTAAAATCATCCGACTGGGCTATCGTTAAGATTTACATGTATTGGAATATGTGAAAAATGTATAGAAATGTGTGAATATGTATTTAAAAATGAGAAATACTTATTTACGGAGCCTCCGTAAACAAATAGTTTGCGCCGAGCAAATTTGGGCTGTGAATTCCATGATCCAATGGCCCAAATCAATGCGCTCTCTCTCCCTCCTCCTTAAAAGCATGTCAGATCCACAAAAAAAAAAAAAGCGCATTAATCCAAGCCGTTGAAACCCAGAATGCACGGTCCAGATTTGCTCGGTGCAAACTCCTTGTTTATGGAGGCTCCGTAAATAAGTATTTCTCTTTAAAAATGTAAAAGTACACTGTGGTATGTATTTTTTTGTCTTCTCTTTAACTTATTATTAACTCAGTGAGCTACCAATAGAAGAACCATTATTCAACTGCAAATAATTTATGCACAATCTCTCTCTCTCTCTCTCTCTCTCTCTCTCTCTCTTATTATTTCTCTTATTATTAACTCAGTGAGCTAACAATAGAAGAACCATTATTCAGTTGCAAATAATTTATGCACAATCTCTCTCTCTCTCTCTCTCTCTCTCTCTCTCTCTCTCGTTTTCCAAGTCCCAAGAACTGGGTAGTGATTGGGAGTTGGAAATTCTGTGCTATGTAGAAGAATGTACTTGGTGTTCTCTTAACATTCTCTGTAAAAACTTGGTATTTCACCGACATTAACTGATCTTCTTCACTGAAATTTATGACATATGCATGGATTAAAATTAACCATTTCCCTATAATCTTAAAATAAAAGAAAAAGCAAAGGGTTCACTCATTGGAATTCATTCCCCTAGAAGTCAAACCATATACCCTAGCATTAATTACCATCTCTACAATAAAATTATCTTGAGCCTATTTAATTGGTTGCCACCAATTGAAGATTTCCATTAATTTGTACTTATTTATATATTACAATTTTTCTTCTTTTTTGTCCCCTCTAAAAACTACCCGAAAAGAGATTTTCTGATGCAAGTAAACGAATATATGTAATACAACTCATATGCAAGTCTCAAGTCAAATATTGCCTTCTTCATGTTGTGTTCGAGCTAGAAAGGCATACAGGTAGTGTATCTCGCCCATTAATGCCCTGTTGACTTAGTGAATAAAGCAAAAGAAAATTTAATAATAGTTAAACTTTTTAATTTTTTTGTATGGCAATTAACAAAAATTAAATTTGTGAGACCTACATCATAAATTTTCTACAAAGAATATAGTTTCTATAGAACTTATCTTGCAAAAAAGATGTACAAGATTTACCAGCGGTCTTAATTTTTTCCTTAGTTCGGGAAATTAACCTAAACTACTGAATTTCAAGTTTTTTTTTTTTATTGTAAATGTTTTTCCATGAACAACAAACGGAAATTGTAATTTCTTTTCTTTTGTTTCACTTCACTATAATTTTATGAAAATAAAGTTTTGAATGGAGCTTTTAATGCCAGTATACTAGTACAAAATGAAGTCTTTCTTGAAAATCGCAATCAATCAGTGCATCCAAACCATAAAATCTAGGAGTAATAAATAATGACAACTGTAAAAGAACAAATTGCAAAAATTATATATCATAAGTGACAATCAAGATTAATTTAGAGTACCACATTCAAATCAAAACACAAACTAAAATTGAAGGAAAACAAATTAAAAGAAACCCCACATCATAAATAATTGTCTAAATTGAAAAATTGGTTCAAGAATTTGCCACATTTTGGCAAATTAAAGAAACTCAAAGGACATTAGAGGCTCTACACGTTCCCCTAATCTAATCCTCATTTCTCCTACGTACTTTTTTCCCCTTAATTTCAAGAATCAAATGTTCAAAACAAAAACTACAAAATTTTGAAAGCTAGGAAAAATTATCCTGAGAAAACTAAGAAATTCCCACAAGAATTTCTCCACTAAAAGCCCCGGACTACCAAATTCCGGGACATCCTAGATAAGCTGCCGATAATCGGGCCCGATATGCTGGTGGATCAAGTAATCGTCACCGTCCAATCCCTCAAAATCCATACGATCATGATGGAGAAACTGCCCCGGCTGCAGTTGGTGGGCCCTGTAGGCCTCCTTCTGCCGCCGGAGCTCCATCACTTTCCGGTGCGAATTCGAGTGCTTCGTCAGCACAAACGTCGGGCTAGCTGCGGGCCGGTACTCTGGCACGAGCCGGCCCGACTTGTACCGGACCCCACAGGCATTGCAGAGTGTTTTCGGACCCATGGGCCCGGTCCTCCACTGTGGGGTCTTGTCCGTGGCGCAATGCAAGCACTTCCTCCCATCGCCCGCGCTGTCGGGCCCGTGGGATAGAATTTCTCCGCCGGCGTCTTTCTTCTTCGGTTTCCCTGTCTTCTTTCCAGAGCTCTGCCCCGACTCTCCTTCAGAAGAAGTGGATCCCACTGGGGTGTTGGTGGTAGGAGAGAGGGCCAAGAGACGGGAGGCCCAGTTGCATGGGGCGGCGCGTGAGCGTTTGCTACGGGCCTTACCCGGAACCGAAACCTCAGGATGGAATATGGAGTTGTTATGGGTTGCGTCCGGGTTGAATTCGCGGGTTTCGGATGATCCGTCAGCCCGGCCTGTCATGCCTGATATAAGCTGCAGCTTTTGCAAGTCCTCGCTTGAAAATGACTCTTCCACGATATTGGATAGCCACTCGAGCTCAGCTAAATCATCATACTATATCAAGCACAAAAAATATTAGCCATATTTTAGCAAAAAAATATTACGAAAAAAAAAATTGTATAGACAATGGTGGTGATGCTTTTGTTTCAAAATAAGAAATAAAAAGACTAAACGATCACATAATTTTGCCGCACAGTTGTATATATCATGTACACGTGATTTAGTGAATCCTGTCCATGCTGTGACTGAATTTAAAGAGGAAAATTTTGTGCAATCTTAACCCCAGTTCGAGAGAGGTTGCTTTCGTCGGTATTTAATTTATCCCATTTTTTTGATAAATTTAATCAAAATAAATTCTTTGTTTTTTCATTGGAAAAAGATTATTACTCCTTTCTAGACCAGGCTAAATGTTTTTGGGTTCCTTTGGAATTAGAATGTTATAATACTCCGTAATTTGGGACCATGTAAAATATTAACAGCTTAACTTGTTTTTTTATAACCAATCCGATTATTCAGGGCACGAAGCTCAAAAGTCAAAACTACATCTTTCATGTATTTGTGGTTATTTTGTTGAGAAACCAAACAGAAAAAAAAAAAAAATTTATCTCTATAAGTAGATTCTGTTTCCTAAAGAAACCATTCAAAGAAAAATCATACATCAACTTTACTCACCTTTATTTAAAATTAAAAAAAAAAAAAAAAAAAACCTCGAACAGCTAGCTAAAATTCATACTGTATCTTTCAATTTGTAACGGAAAACAAAAATAAGTTCAGAATTTAGCTTGTACTATAAATTATTGGAAAACTTGTACAATAATTTATTTACAAATGTATTATTGTTCAGAATTTAGCTAAAAACATTTATTCTTTTTTCTACTTTGATACAAAAAATTACTGAGTAGCGGTAAACAACATATACTACATATGCATTAATATATAACCAATAACATTATATTTGACACAACAATAATCGGAGACCCGCTCTAATATATAACCAATAATTACAATATATATATATATTTAAGCAATTTCATATTGAAAGATTTGGAATGATGTTAGCCAATTACTGGGAACAAAAAGGTCAGTGGAGATGAGTTTTGACCAAAATACTTATGCCATTGCCACTTTATTTGGCAAAAATTTCCTGTGAAAATTTTCTCTATGCATATAATTTTCCTTTTTTATATTTTGCATTATTCTCACGACTTTTTAAATTGTCCTATATGCTGTGAATTTTCGTTTATGAAAAATTGACTTGTAAATAAATTCAATGTATCGCAGAAAGAATGTAATTACCGGGACACAGAGGTCGTTAGAGAAATGAGCGTCAGTGAAGCTCCGACAGCCCATATCGCCGGAAAAGTGAGGTTCACCGCCGGAGAAGGAGGAATTGCAGCTGTCGACGGCGGTGACTAGGGAGGAGTCCGCGGTGACAGGGTCGAACTTTCCTCCGTCGTTAACGACAGCATCGTCGTTGGGGAAATCGAGGAGGTCTTCGACAATGAAATGGTCGCCGGCGGCGGACTTGGTGTCGGAATGGCGCTTTTCCGGCGTGGTGAATTGGGCATTGGTGTAGTAGCCAGCTGCAGCTCCTTCGTAGTATTCTGGAGTAGTTTCCATTTGATTAAGAATTAGTCCCTTTTCGAAGAATTTTTAGGAGGAAGGAATAGAGGGTAGGATTGATCAGGATGGGATGATTCAGAGGAGATGGGTTTGTAGAGAGAGAAAGAGAGTGTGGTGAAGAATTGGTAATAGTAATGTATTTGGAGGAGAGAGAGAAGTGGAGAGAGAGAGTGAAAAGTTGAGTGTTTATTTGCGTTTCAAGGGGACATGTGGACAACTAAAATTGGAGGATTTTGACGAGGTAAAATAGCAGTAAATACTAAGTGAAAATTATAGTTATGGACACACTGTATTTAATTTTAGATTTCTTACTACTTTATTGTAATATACTTATCCTAATTATGTACTAATTTTAACAAAATCTTTTAGGAGTAATTCAGTGTAAAAATACAGCAGGTTCAATTGGATTTCACACATTATAATGTAAATTCAGGGTCACATATATAATTCTTTAATCATTTAATAAATTAGAGGCATTGACATTCAACTCCTCTCGTATAGTAATAAAATTTATCCATACTTACTCGATATAGTTCGATAAACTTGCCGTTCAACTTAAAAATACTAGTATAGGAGTTCGTACATAACTGAAGAATTTTTTTCTAATCTTATGTAAAAAATAATAATAAAAAAAAGAAACCAATGTTATGTTTGAGGAACGGGTCTGGGGTTGGTGTTGTGCACTGGGTGCACAACATGTATGTTGTGCAGCTCCTTTGGGGCTTGCCTTGGGTCCCGTTATTTGATCCGATCCGTCCATTATGCACGTCTCGTTGATTTGGTAGTCTATGCTAATATTCAGGTTGATTGGACACCGGTAATTGTTTGATCAGTGACTATTTAGCTTACAATTTTGTAGAAAAAAATCACCTACTATAGTTTCTTGGAGTGTTCCATTTTTCGCAAAAAAAAATGCAGTCTAAAAACATAGTTACTAGCGTCTGATCAGTCCGAATTTTGGCATGCACTACCCAATCGACGAGACGAACAAAATGAACAGATCAGATCAAACAACGGGACCTGAAGCGAGTCCTAAAGGGGCTGCACATCACCAACCCTAGACCATTAAGGAACATATGTGTAGAAATTTTTTAGGCGAATAAAATGGTCAAAATATTGAGAGGAAGTAAGCGCCCTTAACATATGTATGTATGTATGTATGTATGTATGCTTTATACCTTTTCTGTCCTTTTAAGGCAAATGGCGAATCATGAGAACATTTAGTAAGTACACCCGTAGATGTTATGATGAAGGAGCTTCGTATTAGTGGACCTCGAGCGAGGGGTGTGATGTTAGAAAAGAAGAGAAAGCTCCTTGCTTAAGCAAAGCTACTAATTGCTTCATTTCCCATTCCCAATAATTAATGATTTGCCAATGCAGATTTGGGAGAATGGAATTAAAATACTACTATGGGTCTTCCTATTGTCAGTCTATTTGGCTGACAATAAGTCAAGAAAAACACATGTCACTATACTTTTTACACTTTTAAATAAACTATCAAACACTTTGATATATTTTTTATACATTTCAATACACTTTTTAAACTATAAATAGGCTAATTTTAGCATTTTCGTAGTACTATATTTTATGTTACTTATCTTTTGTGATTTTTTATTATGTGACACAAAATGAGATTGATTTTAGTCTCATTTGATCATTTGAACGGAGTTATTTTTATATTCTCAATTTGTATATATATGGTTCATATGAAAATAAAACAATAATGCTACATACACAGCATCAAGACAAAACATCAGACGCAATATCTTGCTTGGCACTCTATAATTGGTTATGAGAGAACAAATAATTTGAAACTATTCATTTAAACAAATTATATTTGTCCGAAGAATAATATTTGGATGACCGAGTCTGACTGTTCATTGCTCTTAAAAACAAATATGATTTGACTAAACCTCTGCAAATGTTTGATCACGCTAATTTTCTGCATGAAAGATTCCCAAATTGTGATATACAAAATAAGTGACTCAGATCAAGAGATGAATTTGTGATTGTTGGGCCCGGAGTGCCCCCATAGATTTGGTTACAAAATGTTACTCCCTGCGACCGCTCTAAAAACAGACTTGCGGGTGCGATGTTGAAAGCCAAAAAAGACTTAATTGAAGCCCTTTCTAACACCAATTGGTTTTAGGAGAGTTGATGGAAAAGCGGTCCGACAAGTGGTATCAGAGCCAGGAGGTCATGGGTTCGAGTCGCAGGAGCGTCACCGTGAGAGAGGGATTGTTGGGCCCAGAGTGCCCCCATGGATTTGGTTACACAATGCCACTCCCTGCGACCGCTCTAAAAACAGACTTGCGGGTGCGATGTCGAATGCCATAAAAGACTTAATTGAAGCTCTTCCTAACACCAATTGGTTTTAGGAGAGTTGGTGGAAAAGCGGTCCAACAAGTGGTGTAAGCCCAATAGGCCGAGCTTCCTTTGGTTTGGCAAATCCATGCCCAAAACATATACATACATTGCCGTGTATCGTATTTTTATGGCACTGTAATTTTCGGTGTTTTTCTTTTAGAGTGTCTGTTTTAGGTGTGGAAAACGAATCATCTAAATATGTATTTTTGTTTGAGTGTGATAGCTTTTAGTCAAGACGGATTGATCATTTTGAAGACAAAGCTGGATGCTACAAGTTTGCTCAAGCATTTTAAGGATCTCTACTAGCGAAACATTCTGATTGAGTTTTGCTAGACATTTGGCTCGAGCAAAGCAGCTGGCAAAAATGCACAAGGAAAAAGTTGGATGCTGCAAGTTTTGCTCAAGCATTTCAAAGCCCTTTTACTAGCAAAACATTCTGATTAATTTTGTTGGATATTTTGCTCGAGCAAAACAGCCGGCAAAAATGTCCGATTCAGCAACTATAAAATCTCAGCCATTAGGTCAAAAAATTATGAGAGCTGCGGTGATAAGAACCTTAATACGAATATTTCCATCTCTCATCACTTTCGGCGGCTAGGGTTTGTGAAACTTGAAGAATTGTGAAGGCTTGTGAATGCCGTGAGTTTCAAGATCATCTTCAAGGGTTTGTTCTTCGTTAGAAACTATCAATCTCTGAGTAAAGTCCTTTTGTGGAGTTCGAGAGGCGGTTCAAAGTCCTTCGGTGGATTCCGGGAGGCAAACGGAAGGCTTGTGGATTCAAGGCAGCGGCGATCAAAGCACTGGGTGTGGTGAACGAGGATTCGACAAGTAGTTCTTAGGTTTGATTGGTGAGAATTCACGATCGTTGGTAAGATTGTTTGTAACTACACATTGAGTATAGTGTTTTGATTCCTTCCCGTGATTTTTACCCGTATTGGGGTTTTCCACATATATCGTTGTGTTCTTCATTTGTTTGCTTTCCGTTGTGTGATTGATTGACATCTTGTTTGGTGGGCTGATTTTCTACAAAAGATTAAAACATAGCAAATCTATAAACCTAGGCAAACTAGGGTTTTTTCAGTGATGAATGCGATTTTACGTCACGTGATGAGTATGAGAAATTGACACATAAAATGACACTAATTAAACTTTGAATCGGAAAATTTACCAATCTTGAATTTGTTAAAACTGATTACTTTTTAATTCAGCTGTAGTAGCCTATACAAAGATCGTGCTATGCACAAAACAAATTCATTTAGCAATTATTCTAAAATGATAAAATATTCAAAAAAAAAATTGGTGTATCCCATTAAGACCATTAAAAAGTCTAATATTTGATTTTATTTGAATTGAATTGTATGACAAACATTGTAGTTTGGATAATAACACCATCTGAACCGTTCAAAATCAGTTGCAGCTCAAACAATTTGTGGTAATGTTTTTTTCGAGAAGTGCATTTGTGGTAATGTTTCTCTACCGGAAGGAAAAATTCACATCAGGCAAGCAAAAGACCCACTTGATCATCATATCAAGTCATCATCCATGGCGCGCGGCCCCACATAAGCTCACTCGTGCAAAGCGCAAAACTGTATTTTTATAGAGATAGAAATTCATTAAATCAACATGTTGAGGACATGGAGTCTCAAAATAAACAACATACAGATAACAAACTACCACAAACCAGCAGAAAAGAACAATAGAAACAAACATCTTCAACTAATGCAAAGCATATCCACCACCAGTGTCCGAGTGTGGAACAAAAACAACAAGAGCATGCTTGGCAAGAAGGTGGGCTCGCTGGGTAACCTTGCGCATAACCTTTAAAATTCTGCAAAAAGATAACTTGGCTATCTCCTCTCTCAAGTTGTGAATTAAAAAGGTGTCATGGTAATGACACTCAATCATCTCTCCTATCTGCATGATGGCATTGAAACAGTCAGATAAAACATAAACAACATTATAATTGTGTTCTAAAGCCCATTTAATAGCTTGTTGGATTGTTTTAATTTGTGTTTGGAGGGGACT
Organism: Vaccinium vitis-idaea; assembly: GCA_963854785.1. Lineage (NCBI taxonomy): Eukaryota > Viridiplantae > Streptophyta > Magnoliopsida > Ericales > Ericaceae > Vaccinium > Vaccinium vitis-idaea. The sequence goes on from OY978222.1 coordinate 21,154,053, forward strand.
ATTGCTATATGTGGATATGAAAGGTTGAGCAATAAGGCTCTCAGATGGGAGGCTTGCTGTAAAACCCAGGCCATTCCAAGCGCTTCCTTCCTTCCAAGCACCATTCACATGGAGAATGCAAGTTCTTTGATTGGACCATGAGTTAGAGTACGGTTTTAAAATAAGAGAAGGAAACTTGCAGAAAGATTTTGGCATGTGCTTGTCCTTTGCGAGCCAGAGAGAGGCCCTTTGGAGCCAATGAGCGTTATCTTTGGCCATAGATATAACAGCATCCCTGCAGAAAGGAGCTTCCGAAAATACCAAGTGATTTCTATTCTCCCATATAGCCCAAAGGAGAGCAATAAAGAAAAATAATTTATGCTTATCCAGGCGAAGCCGAATAATCCAATCCAGGAGCCAATGCTCAAAAACTATACCGTTAGAAGTCCTTAGCCCAGATATCGAGAAATCAATAGCATTCCAAATCAAGACGGTATGATGGCAAAGGGAAAACAAGTGCCCAATAGTTTCTTTCTCGGATCATACAAAGGGCAAGAAGATGAAATGTTATTTAGGCGAATAGCCAGATTATGTTTAACTGGGATGATAACTTTTAAACATTTCCAAACAAAGACCTTAATACGTTCTGAGAGATAATTGATCACACTAACCACCAGTTGTACGATACTGTATACATGCACGCAGGATTAATTCTTAATTCATACAGTGGCGAACGCATGAATAGTTCTTAATGCGAGGGGACCAAACTACGTGTATTCATAAATGGGCAAAATGCAGATTACCTCCCTATGGTTAGATCATTCGGCAAATGACCTCCATGAGTTTTACTAATGACCAGATCGCCTCCCTTTGTTCTTAGACTAAAGTGCTACAATTAATTTTTTCCATCTGAACTAACAGAATTTAAACCACACGCGCTTTTTTAGAGTGTGGGAAAGTGGGAAAAATTAGTCTGAGTCAAATTCTATTAAAAAGTTCCCCTGTATTCATCTTCTTCCCCAAAACCAAACTTAAAACCCTAACTTTTGACCCAGCCCTTTTCTTCATCTTCTTTCCCAAGAATAAACTCAAAACCTTAACCTGTACCCTTAAATCCTCACGTTACGCATCACGAGAAAACCCCAGCGTAGCCCTTGCCACCACCGTTGACCTCGATGTCACCTATTGCACCACGCTATCCACCATTTGCCACGAGCTACCAACATAACCCGTCATTGAACAATTTGAGAGAGAGAGAGAGAGAGAGAGTGTTTATGTGTGAATCTTTTGATTTTACAAAAAAAAAAATATTGGGGAATCTAAACCCTCTACTATCCACACCTAAATCAGGAATTGCTAACCTAACAAGCTTCTATAAGAGCTTCAACTTCCAATTTTTGTAATTCATCCAATGGGATATAACCTTATGTCAATCTAGAGGTGAAGTCAATCAATGGTGTAAAGGTGGGTGTTGATTTTACTCTAGAGCCGGAGGGCCTGTCCGGAGGTTTAACTCTTTGGTGGAATAATGAACTCGAGCTGGATGTGGAGTTATTATCAAAGAATCTAATTCATGCAATTGTGACAGAGAAGAAAAATTCTAAAAGCTGGGCTGTTTCTTTTGTTTATGGGTGTCCTTCTCAGTGTGGTAGAGAGGCGGTCTGGAGAGATTTGGAGGATATTGGAAGCTTTGAGCGCCTCCCATGGTTATGCATTGGAGATTTCAATCAGGTTCTAAACTGTGATGGCAAAAAGGGGGGGCAAACAATGCAGCCAAAAAAGGTTGAGTTCTTTTAATGATATGCTCAACAAGTGTGGATTGGTGGATCTGGTATTCAAAGGACCCAAATTTACTTGGAGAAATAATAGAAGTTGTAATGAACTTATCATGGAACGTATTGACATGGCCTTTGCAAACTCGGCATGGAGGGAATTGTTCGAAAAAGCTTTGGTTTTTGTTGAAGTGGCAATTGGATCAGATCACAATCCTCTGATCCTTAACACGCAAACCCAACTTCAGAGAGTGGGCAGGACGTTTAAATTTGAATCTCTTTGGACCACGGAAAAGGAGTGCAAGGAGATAATATCAGAGGTCTGGTCCAAGGCTTGGAATGGCCCTAAGATGGTGAAAGTATGTAGAAAGCTAAGAGGATGTCAAGGTAAACTACGTCAGTGGCATCACATGAAGTTTGGAGACCTTCGTCTCCAAATAGCTACCACCAGGGATCAATTGTTTGACTTACAAAAGCAATTGGACCAAGAGGATTCCCATAACAAAGCAGCAGAGGAGAAGATACTTATCAAAAAGCTGGAAGACTTGTGGCAGAAAGAAGCTTTGTTTTGGCACCAGAGGTCTAGGGTAAAGTGGGTTCAAATGGGAGATCGAAATTCGCGTTTTTTTCATTTAACTACCATTCAAAGGAGGCAGAGAAATCAGATCGTAAGGCTTCAAAACAACAATGGTGTTTGGCTGGCAAAAAACATGAAGATTGCAGAGGTTATTAGAAGTCACTTTAAAGCCATCTATAGTGCCCCTCCAAACCGTGATTTTGAGGATGTCTTAAGCCTTGTTGACAGGGTTATTACGCCTGAAATCAATGCTTCACTGACTAAAGCTATCTGCCGAGAGGAAGTCCGATTGGCTGTCTTTCAATAGGGCCCCCTCAAGGCGCCTGGCTCAGATGGCTTCCCGGGCATTTTCTTCCAAAAGTATTGGGACGTGGTGGGAGATGAGGTCTTTGAGGCAGTCAATAGCTTCTTTCTTGAAGGGAATTTGCTTAAGGAGGTTAATCACACCAATGTCACGCTTATCCCCAAGGTAAACCACCCTGAATTGATCAATCAGTTGCGTCCAATTAGCTTGTGCCGATTTATTTACAAAATTATTTCTAAAGTTCTTGTCAATCGCCTCCAACCCTTCATGAATGGAATCATATCTGAACAGCAATCTGCCTTCATTCCGGGAAGGCAGATTCAAGATAATATCATTGTTGCGCATGAGGTTTTCCACTTCTTAAAGAATAAAAAAGTGGGTAACAAAGCCTCTGTGGCAATTAAGCTTGACTTGAACAAGGCCTATGACAGTGTTTGCTGGGATTTTTTGCTAAAATTGTTGAAGAAGATGGGTTTTGTTGATAAATGGATTTCTTGGATCGAGCAGTGTGTGTGCACTGTTAATTATTCCTTTTTCTTAAATGGGGGTCAGATTTGTAATGTTGTTCCGAACAGAGGTCTCCGTCAGGGAGACCCCCTCTCCCCTTATCTTTTCTTGATCGTTGCAGATGTTTTTTCCATGCTCCTCAACAAAGCTGTGACGAATAAGTCTCTGATGGGTGTAAGGATGAAAAAGAGGTGTCCTATCGTGTCCCACCTCTTATTTGCTGACGATTCTCTGATCTTCTTGGAAGCAAATTCCCATTACTGCTCCAATTTTATCGAAATAGCCAAGGCATTCAGTGATGCTTCAGGTCTGATCATCAATGCTCATAAATCCAGTTTACTCTTCTCAGCAAATTCCAGTGTTGAACTAAAGGAGGAAATCAAAGGGGTGTTGGGTATGAAGGAAATGGATCCATCCACACTATATTTGGGACTTCCGGCGTTTTGGGGTAATTCAAAAAAGGAAGCGATGGGATTCATCAAAGATAGAATCATGAGCAAAGTCAGGGGCTGGCAAACAAGCAACTTAATCAAGCGGGCAAAGAGGTTTTAATTAAATATGTCCTTCAAATTATTCCCATGTATGCTTTTATGGTTTTCAAGGTTCCCACCTCTCTTTGTTCTGCCCTCAACTCAGTGATTAGTAAGTTTTGGTGGGAGAATGGTGATAATGGGGGAAAGATCCATTGGGGATCTTGGGATAAATTATCAAATCCGAAAAGTGTGGGAGGAATGGGTTTCAAAGATTTTACTTCTTTCAACTTAGCCCTTCTTGCAAAACAATTCTGGCGGCTTATTTCCAATCCTACCTCTTTGTGGGCAAAAGTTGTGAAAGGTTTATATTTCCCAAACAAATCACATCTGGACGCTGGTAGGGGGTCCTCTCCTTCATGGGTTTGGAGCAGCTTATTGGAGGGAAGAAACTTGTTGAAGGAAGGCCTTATGTGGTCTGTGGGAAACGGAGAGAGTATAGATTTTTGGCGAGATAAATGGATCCCGGGGAGACCTATAGCTGCGTTGTGTGACCTTCCTGGCTCTGCGGTCCAAAATACAAAAGTGGCTGAATTTGTTGGCTCATCAAAGGTAGCATGGGATGTGGAGAAATTACAAAGGTGTAACCCTGAGGAGGAAGTTCAGGCTATATAGAGAATTCCACTTAGCTTTTCCAATCGATCCGACAAACTCATCTGGAGAAATACCAATTCTGGAAACTACACCGTCAAATCTGGATACCAGCAAGCTATCAAAAGGAGAAATTGTGTTTCAACCCAACCTTCCTCTTCTTTCTCTCCCTCAAAAGATATGTGGGTGCGGCTCTGGAATATTCCAACAGTTCCTAAGGTACGTCTATTTATGTGGAAGGTGGTTAAAAACTGGATTGCGTGTAAGGAAAATTTATTCCAAAGAAAATGCGCCCATTGTCCTTTATGTCCTATCTGCGAAGAAGAAATTGAGTCTATTGAACATATTCTATTTCGTTGTCCTTGGACTGCATCGGTCTGGTCTGAAAGTGGAAAATCCTTTTGGGTCTTAGACAAACCCATTGTTGCTGCTGATAAGTGGATGGAGGAATTATTGTGTGGTGATTTGGCAAAGGATACGGATAGAGAAGTTGTGGGAGCTTTATTTCAGTTGTGTTGGGCCATTTGGAAAGCTCGAAATGATTGGGTTTTCAATGGAATAAAACCTCATCCAGAGGATGTGATCTTCAAAGCATCTCTTGCGTGTTCGGATTATCTCTTGGCAATGTTCTCTGCACCAACGGAGAAGCACCCGAGGAAGGAGAGGGTAGGAAAGTGGGTTCCTCCTCTGTCCTCTGGTGTTAAGTTCAATATAGATGGAGCTTTTGAATCCTCTCACAGCTCGGCTGCCTTTGGCATCATTGCTAGAGACCGTAGTGGATCCGCTCTGATTTGGCGATGTGGGAAAGTTGTTGCATCGTCTGCTCTCTTTACAGAAGCATGGGCACTCAGAATAGCTTGTCAAGTCGCTAAGGATATGGATGCCACAGAGGTGATTTTCGAGACTGATTGTTTGGAACTTGTAAATTGTCTACAACCTGGTCAATTCAATGGCCCCTGGGAAATTCGGGCCTTGATAGAAGATATCAAATTTTGGGCAAGCTCTTCCAACTGGTCTTTTAGCTGGTGTTGTAGGGAGAAAAACATGGCTGCACATTGGTTAGCGTCTAAGTGTCTTCATTGTCCTACTTTGTTTAATACGGGTTGTTTACCACCTGGTTTTGAGGAAGTGCTTTGTAAAGATTTGAAGTAATTTTGAATGAAATGTTGTTCTTGTCAAAAAAAATTATCAGCAACAATGCGGACTACATAATAGTGTCTCGATTGGAGGTAGAAGAGAACTATATAAGTATTTGGCTTATCCATATATATAGTTATAGATAGACTGTAATTTGGTCCTTTAAGTTTTAATTGAGTCGAATTAATTATCATAGATTACTCACGTTTCAATTTAATTCTCTTAAATTTATCTAATTAAAATGCTCTCTATGTCCCATTTTGTTTGTCTATTTTCTATTTTTATGTCAATTTCTAATTGTTTATATCCCTCAATATGAGCCTCTAAAAATATGCAATATGGATCTTGTTTTATAATTCTCTGCTAGCTCTATTATTATATAGTAATGTTCTCAAAATCATGGAAAACATTATAGATTTAAAGATATATGCGATTGAAAAATAACACCAATATCGAAAGTAGACAAACAAAATGAGATGGATTAAGTAATAGATTGGAGTGTGTATTTTTATAAGGGGGTGTTCCACTAAGGCAGTTTTTAGAATAAACTGGTTTTTTACGGTTTTTTATGTAATGTATTGTGAGAGAATGACTTGTTTTAGTTTTTGAAAAAAAAAAAAAAACTGTTTTTTGTTAGTGGAACACCCCCAAATCCTACATAAAGTTGAAAAACAAACAAATTTACTCGACCTTGAATTCGTGTTTCATAGCCAAGGGCGGTTTCGTTTATTTCTGTTGTTCAGTGTTCAATTATTTTAATGTCCTATATAGCAACTATCTTTTATAAAAATAAAAAAAAAATTACATTTTCACTAACAAACTCTCATAACAAAATGAAAGTGATCCTAAAATTAGAGAAGAACAAGAATATGTGAAATTTTACAAACTTCTATAGAAAACAATTTTTGATACTGTAAAAACCAATTGAGTTTCCATGTACAAAATAGAGATACGGAGGAGGGGAGCATGGTAATGCTTATATCCTCAAGGAAAACCCTCTGTTCGCGCACATATCAACAAGCGGGGTCCACTTATGGGCCCCACAAAAGTGATCTGTCCTGTCCATTGATTTGAAAATATTTTTTCAAGTGGCTCCATATAAAAATCATCTCAATCGGGTACTTGAAGGTGCTTGATCCAATGTACATATTTTTAATTCAGTTTAGGATCTTGAATTCTAAATGAAAAATTAATAGTACATTGGATGAAATACTTTCAGGTATCGGCTGATTTTTTAGGAAACCACTTGAAAAATATTTCAAAATTAATAAACGGTACAAATCATTTGGGGTCAAACTCGTACCCATAGCAGGTCATTTTTCAATACGTTAATTGAAGTATTCACAATCCAAATTGCATGTGACAGTGGTGGAGTACTGGAGTGTGTGTAAGCGAACCATGTGATTGGAAATGGAAAACCAAAAAAATAAAAATAAAAAAGTCCCCAAGACTGACGGTGGTCAATGCCACGTGTCTTAATCCATAACGACGGTTTTAATCCTTTTTTGCCCTTGTTATTATATTTATAATGTTTTTTTTCTTTCTATAGATTACGATAACACGACGTGATGGGCTCCGCTCACGTGACTTAAGGGCAATGCATGTTCACTTTTCACCCCAACAGTCACAACTCACGTGGATGGAATTTCTCTTCATATGTTTCGCTTTGCACATGAATTTCATTATTTCATGAAATGATTTAAGAAATGAGGAAAAAACTGCTCAAAAAAAAAGAAGAAGAGATAACAAGAATATTATTACTCCATTATAGAAACCCCAGTCTCTGTTGGAGCACTATTTATTTGTGGTGTCTTGATTTTCAGACTCTTCTTTTTTATCTTTTGTACTATTGTAGCCATTATTCATGTGAATATTAAATACGTGACATGATAATATTACAATTTATATAAATACATATGAAAAAAAGTGTGCGGTAACATTCGGTTTCAGAATGATAGAAGTCCAAGGGCATTGTTTAGGACTGATCAAGATGTTACGAGTCGCTTTGGTGTGTGTGTTGAAAATAATTCATGTGATTAATAGACAACCCTGCAATTTCTTCTATGATCTCATAGCGTTGACTAATTTGTTGGACCAGAAAGTAAGTAATCTAAATGGAGTGGCACCCTTCATAATCATCCACAAAGCACCACTTGCGTAACATTGGACCATAGCAGAACCGGCCAGGAATCAACTCTATACCCAACCGGCCAGTCACAAATGAAATCCATGTCATGGGGTTTTGGAGACAAATCTTCTACATCTACAAACATGGTATGTGTATCATTTCTCAATCTTTTTTCCTAGCTACTTCCACTTACTAAACCAAATTACCCTCGAATAATGACGGCATGTGGAAAGCCATTGTGATCGGATTACATAGAGAGAGAGAGAGAGAGAGAAGGGGAAAAAAAAAAAAAAAAGAAGAAGCAAAGTTATAGGTTAAAATCACCACATTTGATAGTATAGGGACCAAAATAAAAACTGAGTAATGAATAGTAATAATTTTAGCCAAACAAAAAACATTCCGATTCCAAAACCAAGATGGGCCTCCCTTTTGGACCCTCGAAACCAAACAAGACATTTTCTGGAGTAAAGCTAGCAAAGCTGGGCTGTACTTGTAAGGAGGATCGAATGTAATTGGTCAACCTACCCTACTGGTTAATTCGTTTTTTGGGCTGCAATTTTTGTCACAGCCCAATGAACTTTTCCACTTCACATTTGGATGATTGGGTAAGGAAGAAGCTCTATTATTAGATAATAATAATAATAATTGAGATTAGTATTATTTTTCCACCTATGGAAGTAATTAATAATGTCCCTCGAGAGTATTTTTTTTTTACTCAAATTAGCATTTTTTCTCTTGTTAGATAATGGAGTACTTTAATTTCTTTGTGGGCACTCTAAAAAAGCTGTTTTCGGTTATGTTAAAGATTAGGTACTTTCAAAATTGGAGGGATGGAGTGAATCTACTTTGAATCAAGCGAGGCGGGGCAGGGCGGGGCATGTTCCTCAACTCCGTTTTGTTGACAAGGCCGAATATTATGTTATGGAGTGCTTTTTCTCTTGCCAAGGCCAAAGGTTTGTGTCACAACCTTTGCAAGGAGGCCAGGGGGCAGGCAGCAAGGCCAGTGACGGCATCCACTGGATTAGTTGGGCCAAGTTATGCGTAGCAAAGCCAGACTGGGTTTGGGTTCCGTGATCTCTATGCTTTTAATTCCGCTTTTCTAGCCAAACAAGGCTGGAGATTACTTCAAGCCCTGACCAATTTGTTTCAAAAGATATTGAAACAGAAATATTTCTCCAATTCATCCACCATGTTCGCTTACCAAACGAAAGTCTCGATAACCATTAATTGGTTTTCTATTGGTCTTCCTTTTCCCTTTCAATGGAAGTGACAAGTGAAAACTTTGTCTAAATTCTGAGAAAAACCTACATTCGGAGAGGGCAGGGACACGTGGTGCCCGGCACCTAATCCGAGCACCCTAGACATATTTTAGATGGCTCAGATTTGATTTGATGATGGCATTTTTATAAATTTCGGAGACAAATTTATCCCTTCAAATCTGGACTGTTCATGGGGTGCCGGGTACCACGTGTCCACCCTCTCCATATGCAAAATTTTCTCCTAAATTCTGATGTTCACATGGAATGGGCTGGGCCACGATATCCTGATATTCCCCTCTTTGAACAGCAGCTCACTGCCGTAACACAACAACCTACAAGCCTACATTGAATCGAAGTAGTAAGGGGTGATTTGGCTAAGTTGAAAAAATTGGTTTTTTTTGTTTTTTTTTTTTGTCTTTATTTAAAAAAAAATTGCATTTGTTAGTTTTGAGTCAAGATTTTGTGATTTCTGGATTTATCTCGTTGATACGAATCCAAAGAGTATAAAATTATGGTCAAAAGTAATAGTTTTTTTAATAAAGCCGAAAATAAATCAAAATAAACCAGTTTTTTGGATTCTCAAACATTATCTCCAATAATCACCAATATTTAAAAGGGTCTTGCTAACGTGTGTCCAATAGACACACAATAAACACACAAACAAATAAAAACAACACACACTCCAATACACATTTTACACTTTTCAATACACTTTCACATATTGCTATACACTTTTCACATATTTCAATACAAAAGGCAAAAGCTTCTCTTGTGAATTTTCTACCCGCGGAGTAGATGACCTTTGACTGGACCGGAAAGAAGATTTAGTCGAAGTGTGTGTAAATTAACTCGGACACCGTTAACTGCAAAACAAAACAAAAATAAAAATAGTATGGTGCATATTACACAAGGAGATTGAATGCCTCCTGAGTAGTCACCCTCATATGGGTTTCAAGTTTCAACCCTGGAATCTGGACCACCATTTTAATTCCAGGCCCACCTATCCTCTCATTTTGTCTTCTATTTAAAATATATTTCGTAATTCTGGGCCACCACCATAACAAACTGCCCAAGAAAAGGCTAATGTTTCGGGCCTTATGATGTGATTCAAATTGTTTATCTAATAAAGCTTGACGTGTAGAATAATTCCGTCAAAATCAAGCTGACCTCATGTGGGGAGGTGTTTGATTTGGTTCTCTTTTGGATCTCCAGTTCTGATTTAGATGGAGTAACGTCTTCCTCAACGTAGACCTACAAAAGAGAACACCGTTAGTGTCTACCGGCCACCATTGGCCGGTCAACACTTCGATGCCTAAGTTAACCTCAATAGGAGGAGAGGAAAAATACAAAACTCAAGAGTGAGTACTGAGTAGTAGCCATACCTCTCTAGGGTTAGAACCACTCTTTATATAGAGTGACTTGACCTAGGCCCCAAGTAAGCTCGTGAGAGGCACATGCCTTGAACGCTTCTTAAAGTGACGTGATGAATGACGCATCTAGTGCCACGTGACCGAATTGAACCTCATATTTGTACCCGGATTATTCATTTCTACACGCGTCGGACCTCATGCAACCCAGCTCAACTCACCCAACAACTACATTCGGCGAGTAACAACGTTCGGCTCTAGGTTCGATGAAAAAGTACGTTCGGCCCCGAATTCGGCCAACATGTACATTTGGCCCCTGGGTTGGCCAACATGTACGTTTGACTCAGGCTCGGTCAACACGTACGTTCGGCCCCTAGTTTGGCCAACACGTATGTTCGGCCTCCGGCTCGGCCAACATGTACGTTAAGCCCCGGATGGGTCAACATGTCAAATTCGGCCTACTACACCTTAGTACAATATATCCAGTGTGCGAAACACACTTTTACATAGCTTTATCATTGTTGAAACAATTAAGTTCAAAAATGTGATTCCTTCATTAGGTTATGTCCCATGGACTTTATTTTTATTAAAATCACGTTTTGGAGCTTGGGAAGGCACCCGTTCCGTGGGCACAGGAGAGCCCGAGGTCCCATCATATCATACGCTATAGTCCTTTACTGAAATTTGTGGGTTCAATTTAATTAGTTCGTTTAGTGGGTGTTGATTTTTGTTGATTTTAGATTTGTTAGATTTAATTTATGTTGCTAGTTTTCTGTTTTTTGGACTAGTTTTCCAGTTTTTCCGGTGGCTAGATCTCATATATTTTTATTGTCAATGGGGTGGCCTGGGCTCCCTTTTGTTGGTTGCTCTTCTACTTAATCTTAGATGAACTCTATGCCAACACATAGTGTTGGTCTGCCTCGTGCAGTACGATAATCCAGAACCTGTATACCCTTAATGGCTTGTGCTCGTGTCTTATATTTAGTAGTTGGGGTTTACTTGTGTAATTTGTTTGAGATCTTTTTACGAAATGAATAATAAAAAAAAAAATTTATATAATTAGTTGGTTGAAATTTAGAATGCTTCAAGCACAGTTTAACATATATACCGTCAACACAGAGAAATTAATTGAGCCAAACCGGCCAGGAGCGGTTCCGAATCACAATCGTAGGAAAAAGAAATTCTCACTGAAGTTTAAAAAGAATTGATTGTGCAACTGAAGAGAAGGCAGATATAGATGATCAATAGTCGATGATTTTTAAGACAAAAATTATCGATGATTTCTAAACATGAAACCTCTTCATACTATGAATGTGCTCATTTTTCTTTTCTTTTTATTGGCATACAATACAGTGAATTTTAAAAAAAATTGTTGTAAAAAATTACGAAATTTTAGATGAAGTATATAAGTTTCAAGGGTATTGCTAACGGGTGCACTATTGCACCCGTTAAGGGTACAAAAAAGTGCAATTGTGAGTCTCACTTGTACTTTAAAGTACACTTTTAAGTGTACTTAAACGTACAAGTGTACTTTAAAGTACAAGTGAAACCCAACAACATTGCACCCGTTAGCATTTCCCAAGTTTCAATATAAGCCAATTTTTTGGATTCTCAAACATTATCTCCAACAATCACCAATATTTAAAAGGGTCTTGCTAACGTGTGCCCAATAGACACATAATAAGCACACAAACAAACAAAAACAACACACACTCCAATACACCTTTTACATTTTTTAATACACTTTCACATATTCCTATACACTTTTCACACATTTCAATACACGTTAGCATTTTCCTATTTAAAATAGTTAGCATTTTTCTATTTAAAATAATAGGAGTAGTAATGATTAAGCGTCTGTACCCTGTACCCATTTACAGATACCAGACAGAAGTAACGAAATAGTAGTAATAACCGGGAAAATGATATGGGTACACCATATGTGCACCTCAAATGTACACCAACCTGAGGTGGCAAATTAGGAGAGGTCTAATGTGGGTCTCACCCAAAAAATGAGTCTCTCCTCATTTACCACCTCAGGGTAGTGTGCATTTAGGGTGCACATGTGGTGTACCCATAGCATTGTTGGTAATAACCCCAACGGTATTTCAAGTAATAACAAGGATAAACTGTAATTTCAGACATCTGAGTTCGAAACTCGGCAAAAGGCAAAAGCTTCTCTTGTGAATTTTCTACCCACGGAGTAGATGACCTTTGACCGAACCGGAAAGAAAATTGAGTCGAGGTGTGTGTAAATTGACTCAGACACCATTAACCGGAAAACAAAACAAAAATAAAAATAATATGGTGCATATTACACAAGGTGATTGAATGCCTCCTGAGTAGTCACCCTCATATGGGTTTCAAGTTTCAACCCTGGAATCTGGACCACCATTTTAATTCCAGGCCCACCTATCCTCTCATTTTGTCTTCTATTTAAAATATATTTCGTAATTCTGGGCCACCACCATAACAAACTGCCCAAGAAAAGGCTAATGTTTCGGGCCTTAGGCATCGGGTCAACACTCCGATGCCTAAGTTACCCTCAATAGGAGGAGAGGAAAAATACAAAACTCAAGAGTGAGTGCACTGAGGAGTATTGGCCATACCTCTCTAGGATTAGAACCACTCTTTATATAGAGTGACCTGACCTAGGCCCCAAGTAAGCTCGTGAGAGGCACATGCCTTGAACGCTTCTTGAAGTGACGTGATGAATGACGCATCTACTGCCACGTGACCGAATTGAACCTCCGATTTATACCCGGATTATCCATTTCTACACGCGCCGGACCTCATGCGACCCAGCTCAGCTCACCCAACAACTACATTCGGCGAATAACAACGTTCGGCTCTAGGTTCGGAAAAAGTACGTTCGGCCCCGGGTTCGGCCAACATGTACATTTGGCCCCCGGCTCGGCCAACATGTACATTCGACCCGCGGCTCGGCCAACATGTACGTTCGACCCGGGCTCGGTCAACAAGTACGTTCGGCCCCCGGTTCGGCCAACACGAACGTTCAGCCTCCAGCTTAGTCAACATGTACGTTTAGCCCCGGATCGGTCAACATGTCAAATTCGGCCTACTACAACTTAGTACAATAATCCAGTGTGCGAAACACATTTTTACATAGCTTTATCACTGTTGAAACAATCAAGTTCAAAAATGTGATTTCTTCATTAGGTTATGTCCCATGGATTTTATTTTTATTCAAATCATGTTTTGGAGCTTGGGAAGGCACCCGTTCCATGGGCACAGGTGTAATGAGTGGAGAGAGAGAAATAGAGAAATGAGAGAAATGACGATGTCATCAAAACTAAAACTAAAACTAAACTGGAAAACAAACAGGGCCAGATCTATATTTTTGCCAGTGGGAACGGATAAAAGCTAAATTCATTTGCACAATTTTAAAGAATTTTTTTGCTCCTATTGAAACTTGTATATCATCTAAAATGTCGTAATTTTTACAACAATTTTTTTTAAATCCACTGTATGCCAATAAAAGAAAATTTAGCACATTCATGCTAACGACCTTTTAAATTTCTACCCACAACTTTCAGTAAGGACTATAGCGCATGATATGGTGGGACCTCGGGCTCTCCTGTGCCCACGGAACGGGTGCCTTCCCGAGCTCCAAAACATGATTTGAATAAAAATAAAATCCATGAGATCCTTCATTGATTTGTATTTGATACTCTACTAACAAGGACGCACAAAAAAAAAAAAAGAGTTTGTACTGACTTGTCTACCTCATTATAATCAAAATCCTCGCAGCTTTGGGGAAAAAAACCAAAATAGTTGATTTTTTTTATCTTTATTCAAAAAAAATTGTATTTGTTAATTTAGCGCCGATTATTTGTGGTTTATCGGCTCTTCTCGACAAAAAAAATTTATAAAGTATAAAATTATAATCAAGTTATTAAAAAGTTCACTAAAGATAAAAATAATCTAAATTTTTGTGGTTCATTGGATTATTTTTGTCTTTATTTACAAAAATTTAAGTTTGGCTAATAATTTTATACGTTTTAGATTCTTCTGATCGAGATGAACCAATAAATCACAAAAAAATCGATGTAAAACTAACTGATAAAAAAAAATTAAATAATGACAAAAAAAATAAACACCTTTCGATTTTTTTTTTACCCAAAGCAGTCGGTTTCACTATCCTCCTTAATGCTATGGGTACACCACTTGTACTGCTGTGCACCCCAAATGCACACCACTTGAGGTGGCAAATGAGGAGAGACCCATTTTTTGGGTGAGTCCCACATTGGGGCTCTTCTCATTTGATACCTCAGGGTGGTGTGCATTTGGGGTACACAAAAGTGTACCCATATCATTTTCCGATACAGATAGCCTAATAATTACATCAGAATTAACCAACAGAAATCATTGCACCATGCCAAATATTTCTTTCTTTGGTATTAATTTCAACGGATGCTTTTTTCAAAATGTGGACTGTTTTTCTTTGTAGGCTTTTCAATTTCTAAGACCAACACATGTTATGTCATTTTCAATTTCTAAGAGCAGCACCCATAGCATTGTTTTATGTCATTCATGCCATTTTGAGAACGATATTGCTTTAAGGTATTGCTTTAAGCACATAAACAAAAAAAAAAAAAAATACACATTATAATACATTTTTTATACTTTTCAATACACTTATACATATCCCTATACACTTTTCACACATTTAAATACATTTTTTTAACCTTAACGTGTGCCTATGGGGCATAAGTTAGCATTTTCCAATTGCTTTATTTTTCAAAACACAAATTTATTGCATACCAAGGTCCATTTTGTGAAAGATAGTTTTGGGTTCCAAAAAGTTTAGTAACCAACCAATCAATCATCAATCAATACAAATAGGAATGTGTTTTGCCTACAAGAGTCTCCAAACCTCAAATTCTAATTTTCTAAAATTATGCCTTTTTAAATTCTTTGAACTTGAAAGAGGGGTAAAAGAAGACATGGGAGGAGTTATTAAGAGAGAGAGAGAGAGAGAGAGACATAGGGTGGGGGCGAGGGCCGGAGGGGACGTGGTTTGAATAGTATTACTTGCAAAACACCAAACAATTATTGGAAGAAATATTTGAATATAGATATGCTTTTTTTAAATGGTTTTAGCCTTTAAATAAGATGTTAATTCGTGCCTATTTGATATACGAGCCGGAAGAAAACTCACTAATGTGATTTTTATCGTCAACTAGCGTTATGCTCATTCGAAAAAATACCATTATAATTTTTTTTATCTTGTGCACCGATCCGAAGAGGTACAACACTAGTTCACCTAATTTGGATGGTCGGTTTCTATCTTTGAAAACAAGCTAGCACTGAGATTTCGTGCCGTGGTCCATTTGACCACATTTCCCCATACCTTCATGCATGTATGATGTATGTCACATGGAAGTCCATTACCTTTCTATATTTGTTAGATGCTGCATTAGATCACAAACTCTGTATATTGTGTTAGATAATTGGCCGAAAGTTTAATACGCATTAGAAGCGGTTATTTAATTAGTGAAACAACAACTCCTTAAGCAAGTGGACTAGGCTAAATAGTGGACAAAGCTCAGACTTAACTACTATATATCATTGTGTGCTATTTCTTTTCCTTAACTCATTTATATTTGTGTTGTGCAGATGAAGTGTCTATTTGCTTTATTATTTAGTTTTCTCATTCCATAAGTAATTTTTTTGAATAGGCATCATAGCAACCTTATTCTCCCCTCTCTAAGTTGCCTTTTGGGTAACATACTCTTTATTCTAGAACTAGCGAGAGGCCCGCGAGCGTTTGCTACTGGTACTATTAAAGTAATTAAGCTCTTCTTAAAAAATACTCCAAGTAATTAACCTCAGACATGAAAAATAAAAATCTTCATAATCCTAGATTAAAGTATATATTGGGCCAAAAAAGGGGGAAAAAGCAGGGTGGAAAATTGATGGCGGTAATTAAACTTGAAAATAAAATTAAGGCTTAGAAACATAACAAAATATTGAATTTGTGAGCTTGGGCAAAGGAACATTGGATTGGTCTAAGGCAAGTTGTCCCTCCAAAAAGTCTTTGTGGCACTAGTGGTACACAGAAGTCATGGGTGATCATTGGTCTGATGCTTCGGGCGAAACCAATTCCGAGGGTGTGACGGGCGGTGTGTACAGGGTCCGGGTACATATTCACCGTGGCATGCTAATCCGCGATTACTAGCGATTCCAACTTCATGTTCCCGAGTTGCAGAGAACAATCTGAACTGAGGCAATCTTTCCGGATTCGCTCCGCCTTACAGCCTTGCTTCCCATTGTAGCACGAGTGTCGCCCAGCCCATAAGGGCCATGCAGACTTGACGTCATCCCCACCTTCCTCCAGTATATCATTGGCAGTCATTCGTGAGTGCGGCACGCACCTTTTTGTTTGTTTCGGAGCCGTTTTGGCGGGGCGACCCTAAAGGCTTTTATGCCATCAAAGCCGGGATTAGCTTTTCAACATAGTTATCGAAATCGTGCGATTCGCGATTTGAATCATATGATTTGGTTCGATTCAGGGTGTTTTCGATACGAACCGATACTATGAATCGCAAATGTAATAGAATCATACACTGAATCGGTGAATCGAATCATAAGAATTGTACGATTTAGTTCAATTTTAAACCCATGTCCTGCATGTGGATCAAAATGAAATAATTGATAAATGGCAGGGTTTTCTTTAATTTTTCTGGCATATAAAGGGTCGACTCTCTTTTCAGAAGCTTCCATAGCACTTTTCAAAAGATATTGTACTGGAAAAGGTTAGGATTTTGCACCTACTGGGAAGACCACGACCACATCCCTTGCTATAAAATGCCTATTTAGACCACTTGATCATCTATTTATCTTGTTAAACATTAATTTTATTGATTCCAACTTGAAATCTACCTTTTTATGATTTTTTTTAAAAAAATGGCTGAATCGGAGCGATTCACTATTCGATTCGATTCACGATTCGCAACCGGACCATTTCGATTCTCGATTCGATTCACAATTTGACAACTATGCTTTTCAGAATTTGAACAGTCAAAGAAATCTGCTGAAGTCGGGTAATCTCGTCCAGTGGAGTAAGTTGGCTCGTCCAGTTGGATGGACTAGACACATGGCTTGCAAAAATCTTCCGTGAGCTTTAGTTCTAGCTTGTCCTGTTGGATCAAATCTTATCCGGTTGGATGCACTAGACACATTGCTTGGAAAATGAAGTAGAGTGTTTAAATCTCAGCTGTCCAGTTAGGGTTGAGGAACAACCGGTTGGATTTAATTCTTGTCTTGCCTCCAAGTTTCATTCATCACTCCTTGCTCACTCTCATGTGTTCCAAACTTAATCATTTAGCTCCAATTCCATCCCAATTGGCATTTAACCCTTGAAACACAAACAACACGTATGAACATTCAAGTAGCATTAATATAGACTTAGCTAATGTAAATTGGGGAGCTTAAATGGTCATGTGGTTATCAAACAAGCTAACGTACTCTCTCTGTCTCATTTTGATAATCCAATTCGGTCTCCAATGCAATTTTTAAATTGTTAATATCTTTCAATCTATAATGAATTTTATATGAAATATAGATCTCATATGATAGATCTCAATTAGTTCCATTATAATTATTTTTAAATCTTTAAAAATATTGTAGATTGAAAGATAGTAATAATTTAAAAATTGCATTGGGAGACCGAAAATGTCCTATAAAAATGGGACGGAGGGACTATTACTTAATACATTTTCTACAGTGTTGAATTGAATTATCAAACAACCCCTAAGTATGGATAATTTGTACGTTTAACTTTGAGTGGATAGAACAATTATGGGTACCGACAGCGGAGGACCCATCCGAGCATGGGGCCAACTTTGGAGTCCAAATAAATGATCCAAGTGTATTAATTTTACAATAATATTTCTAGGGGCTTTGCAAAAAGCCATTTCAATCGAATAATTGTAAATATTTGATCCAACATTCAAGATTTTGATTTAGAATTTAACCGGTTACCATAATGCGTCAATGCACTAGGGGCGTGAAGAGCACCTCGGTTTCCGCAACCAAAATTTCCATCATCATGATTTGAACCGTTCAACTTGTGGAGCATCGTGAGTAGATCATTCATGGAAAAAATATAAATTGATCGAATACCATTAATTCATTGGCCGGTGAACATTAGATGTCCAAAAATGGATGGTCGATATTGTTCCAAAATTATGTTTTTAGATAAATCTATCTTGATTATGTACATATCAATGTCAGATTAACTTGCATTTTGGTACGTATGTAATGTTTTGGAACTTCTACAAACAGAGCGGTTTAGATCATGATGAAGAAATTCTGGTTGGGCACCCCACACTCCCGAAAATGCAGTGACGCACTACAATAACTAATTTCAAATGAAAAATTAAAAGATTTTGGCTCAAGTGCTTACAATTACTCGATTGAACTGATTCTTACATAGCCAAAAAAAAATTATTTAAAATTAGAACAAATAGAAACATTTAGGTAGAAATTCGGAATGAGT
Source organism: Vaccinium vitis-idaea (assembly GCA_963854785.1). Taxonomy (NCBI): domain Eukaryota; kingdom Viridiplantae; phylum Streptophyta; class Magnoliopsida; order Ericales; family Ericaceae; genus Vaccinium; species Vaccinium vitis-idaea. The sequence goes on from OY978222.1 coordinate 21,172,728, forward strand.
CTCACATGCCAAGCTATACAACGATCGGTAGCATCATATTTTCAGACTAAAAAGTTTTTAACGCTAATTGGCAACCACCATCAATATCATATATATATATAACTACAAGAGTTTCCTACTTGATCGAGATGTAAGGTTAGAGAAAATTTTGTATACAGATTGAGTGTCGGGCATCACGTGTCCCTACCCAAGCCACATACAAAATTTTCTCGTAAGGTTACGCTTTTGATCACTCAATGTCAATGGTAATGACAAAGTCAAAGTAGTCCGTTGAACGCTGAGTCATGATCCAATAGTAAAATGACACCTCATCCAAGACGGTGGTGTCTGTATTCCCGGTTGGATTGCAACAGCTAATGTCAGTCAGCTGCTGCGTTCACAAACTCCCAACATTCGCCTGATCAACAAATACTCCTAAAACCCTCCATACGCTACTTTTCCCATTCCCAATGAATGAATTAAAGTTACAATAATATCTACTGGAAAAAAAATACAACAACAAAATCCAATAACGGATCCTATGTTTCGTTCTGTTAGAAAAAAAATCTCCAATTTCGACTTGCAGCTTTTTTTTTTTTTTTTTTTCAATTGCAATGAACCGAAAATTTCACTGCACCTGAATATAATTATTCTCTAGTTGTGCCAATTATTTTGATACGATGGGATGATTCCAATCGTTTAATGTATGACTTGATTTTATAATTATTTCTTATGAAAAATTACCTCAATTTGATATTAAAAAAAAAACTTATAATTGAATACTTGAATTATTTAACTAATCTAAACTCTAAGCCAAAATAATAGGTTCAATTAAGTATTTTTTCAACACAAAATTAAGCATAAGTTGGGCCTAATTTTAATATTATACTATTATTTTTTATATATTTTATAAACTTTGAGTAATACTTTTTTATTTAATTTTTTGGAGTCTATTTTTGTCTGGTGGAATCTCAAAAATAAAAATTATGAAGAAAAATTACAAAGTCCATGAAAACAAAATGAATTCACAATTTTTAAAGTCTTTCAATTTTTTTGACATATATTTTTTACTTTTGAGATTACTTTAATCGAGACAAACATATAGTAAATAAAAACTACATCATATAATACCAACAAAAGTTCACAAACAAGACAAAATTCTACTAAAACATAATTCAACATTAAAACTAGACCAAACCCAGTCTAAATTGATCTTTATAGGTAGAATTCTGCTGTCTTAACCTTCAACGTTTTCATTCACTAAATGAAAGTTTAGATCAGATATTTAATTAAGCTCGAATTATTTATGTGGGATCCTCTAATGGGTCTCACACCCTGTTTATAAGAAATCTATACGTTATGAGTCGGTATCCATAGCCTTTCTGAGAAAAATAGGAACCAATACAATTCCGCATAAAGTGGGGTAAAAAATAAATACAAAAACAAAAACAAATACCGTGATCCGATAATCCTTGGCTCTGATCAAGAAAAGAAAAGGAAAAAGACAATCATTGGGTCCTTTGGGAGATTTGGGGTGCTGCTATACAGGTCCCGCACAGCCGCTGTTGTGCACCATTCGGACCGTCTATTACTTGGATGGACGGCCCAAATTTCATCTTGCACGCACGCAACAAACGGTTCGGATGCAAAGGTGCTAAGGTGAAATCTGAACTGTCCATCCGAGCAACGAACTGCTCGAATGGTGCACAACAGTTGCTGTGCAGTAGGTGCACAGCAGCAACCCCGTGTCCGTCGTTTGGGTGCATAAAAACAAAGACCCAAACCCAGCGTGGCGTTAAAAATTTCCACCCATCTTCTTCTGAGAAAAAAGGGCCTCGCCATATAATAATACACTTTCTCTCTCTAAAATCTACACGCTTTTTTCTCCCTCTTCCATTCCATCCACCCATGGCGGAGATGGAAGAGCTAACATCCGGCGCCAGCGGCCGCATCATACCTCTCTTCAAAAACATCCGTCAGCGCTCCTCCTACGACTCCCTCCGCCGCTTTCTCCTCTTCATCCAATCCATCTTCTTCTGGTTCCTCCTCGTCCTCCCCCGCAACCGCCTCTCTCAGCCCTCCTCCTCCTCCGCTGCTTCTCCTGCTAAGCGCCGCCGGAAGGAGGAGGATGATACCCTGCGCCGCCGAGCCCTCGCTGAAGGCTTCTCGATGGTTGTGGATGAAACCGGCGATGGGGCCAGCCGGTGCCAATGGACCACGTCGCTGTTCTATGGAGTGAGGCGTAACGCATTGTTTGTCCGGTCTTGGTTTCCGGCTACCGGTGAATTGAAGTACGTTTCTTCTGAAAATTCCCAATGTCATGTAATTATCTTAGGGTTTTTTTTTTCTTTTCCTAAAAGTAATTTTGATTCCCACTGTACCGGCCGGAGGGGTGTGAATACAATTGGGGTCAATCGAAGCCACTCAATTTTCTAAAACTCAACAACTGTTATAGCTTCATTTCATTGCAAATTTGACCCCACTAAATTTGTTTTATTGCCCCCGAAAACCAACATAAGCCCTCAAATTACCTCACGCATTGTGTCTAAAATGAAATATGTACCATGAAGATGGTGAAAAAGTGTTATCATAATTGAATGAAGGATCATTGGAAGAATGATAATTCATTTGTGTATATTTATTTAAATATCGTTCTAAATGGTTCTGTCATTTTTCTAACAGATCAAAAGTCGTTAGAAGCTTTTGCAGATAATGTTCACATGATAGCTAGGAATATTCAAATTTTGTGCTTATTTTGCCCGAATGCCTAATCTTTTTTTTCTTTCTTTTTTCGGTAAATTAAAATACCTAATCTTTTGATTATTATTGTAAAGCAAATGTGCCGTGAACGATTCTAGGTGTGATTTTTGACCTCTCTGACTAAAACTCCTGGCTCTGCCTTATGCACGTTTCACATCTTCCCAAACACTGCATTTTCGGTAAATTAAAATACCTAATCTTTTGATTATTATGTTAAAGAAAATGTGCCGGGAACGATTCTAGGTGTGATTTTCACCTCTCTGACTAAAACTCCTAGCTCTGCCTTATGCACGTTTCACATATTCCCAAACACTGCATTTCGTGGTTCGTTCTGTGATTAATTTCTTTGTCCATAGAATGAGAGTAAACTAAGTTGACCAGAAAAGTGTGCATTATAAAATAAGTATCATGTCTAAGATATATCTATGTTTTTGTGTTCTAATTCTTCTGTACATTTGTGTTGTCATTCGAACTTATTAACAAGTTTTCTCGTGTATTTGTGCTTTTCGAACTAGGGCTGTTAGATTATGCCTTATGCGTGTTTATGGGACATGTATCCTCGGCAGCTGTAGGCATTTGTTATGCTAAATTGCTAAGTATGAGCATTTTTCTGAACTTCAACCTAGAATTAAGCATGAAGTGAAAATAGTCTTTGTATGAAAGGCAACACAAGTGCTCATATTCGTGACTAGAGATGATAGTGAGGCTTGGTGGAAACCTTGGTTACCTTAAACTGGATGCCAGCATGGAGTAAGCTGATTTAAAAATACTGTTTTTATGTCTAGACTCTGGAGTATGTTCTTTTTATTTTTTGGTCAAGCCACATTTAATGTCGAGTTCCTAGGTTTAATAAAAGAGATACATGTATATGTACTTGTCTTTTTGGATATGTATTATTCAACTTCAAGTAGAGCCTTTGTTGATTCTTCTAAGTACGGTATCATTAACAAGGTTACCAAGTGGACGCTACGCCACTTGTATTTACAGACGCAAATAAAGGGACCAACAAACAACACAAAAAACGTTGCCTTAGAAATCTTCATGGAAATCCTGACTTATCAACAGACTAACAAATTAAAACTTGGTCTGGGGATAATTCTACAGCCCCTGAGTACAAGTACCATCTATTTAGAAGTGTCGAACCTATGGACAAGTGGAGGCAGCTTGTTACCTTCAATTGAGCAGAACTCTCATCCAAGTTGGACAGTTGAATCTTTTTGTTTATCTCCCTTGGAAGTAAGGACAAGAAAGTCCAAACTCATACATAACATCTTCAAAGGGTTTAACAATTGGTGTTAGAAGGAATAGTGAAGCTTATATGTAGTTTGGCCAATGGAAAGGCCATTGGTTATACAATGTACTAATAAACATCTTCCAAATGGTTGTCCAAGTTGCAATAAAGTTCTTGGATTCTTTATTTCACTTTGTTTGTTACGTAGAATAAGAGTGAGACATTACAAGCCATGCATAGATTAAAACGCAGTTTAGAGATCATAACCTTGATAGGAAGCTGCAGTAAATAACAAAGCAGTTAGCATTTGGACCACCTGTTGCTACCGCGTTTATGATGTATGTTGCTTTTGTGAGAGAGGAGAAATAATTTTGCAGGAGTAGGAGACCTGGAGAAGCAAGCAGAGGTTAATTTGATCTAACCCACAACAATCGAAACAACAGTGTTGCTTCGATTACTTATAGGCTTCTAGCAGCTATCCAAGTTATCATAAATTGTGAGAAAAGAAAGAAAAGAAGTTATCATAAACTAGTTGGCATTTGAAGGACGTTTAACTTAGAATACAAAATCCTTTCTCTGCAATTGAACAGGACATGTCTTAAAAACCTCCTATGTTCTCTCTCTCTCTCTCTCTCGTGTTTCCTTTTTGAGTTTTTCCACTGGCTTCTCCTTTTAACATATTTTTCTTGGTTAATATTTCAGGGGTATTATAGTCATTTTGCATGGGCTTAATGAGCACAGGTACAATTGACGATTTCGGTTTGACTTTTGTCAATTCCTTTTGAACTTGTTTCTAAGCAGGATGTCAGTATAGAACAATTAAAACCATAAATTGCAGCATTCGGGTTTGGACTACTAAAAATGTGAAAGCTCCTTGGTATTGCAATTTTGACCTTATATAGAATAATATAGCTTAAAAAATTTTCTGTAATGTTTTCAGCGGACGATATTCTGATTTTGCAAGGCAACTGAATTCATCCAGTTTCGGGGTCTATGCAATGGACTGGATAGGTAGCTCTACTTCGGTTTTATAGCTATTTTGTGTCCTTCAATCGTTTTGTTCAAGTTGATACAATTGTGTGCACAAGCTGTCATGTGAATACATCCCATATGTGCTGCATTGCATTAGGTGAACCCATTACCTGTTATACATGTGATATCCTCCCTAAGATCATGGATTGACTTGTTCATTTTATTATTTCCTCATTGATCATTTCATCATTCATTGGGACAGGCCTCTTTTCATCTTGCTAAGACTCCATCGTCAAGAGTTTGTTTGGTCTTGCCTCCTGTGAAATTAAGCCTGAAAGGTTTTGGTAGTTAACCCTGAAAAGTTATTTTATTGAAAGGATGAGTGTAAATGCCAATACTTGCGAATGTTTAGAGTCAAAGCACTTAACTATTGCCAAGATTTTCGTTAGGTGGCAGTTTCACATTGTCGTGGGTGTAATTTCCTAAGGTATTGCTTTTCATCTTGTAAAGACTCCGTTGCCAAGAGTTTGTTAGTTCTTGTCTCTTGGCGAAACTAAGCCGGGAAGTTTGGTAGTTAACCCTGAAAAGTTATTTTATTGAAAGGATCAGTGTAAAGACCAATACTGGCGAATGTTTAGAGTCAAAGCACTTAACTATTTCCAAGATTTTCGTTAAGTGGCAGTTTCACATTGTCGTGGGTGTAATTTCCTAAGGTATTGAAATACAGGTTGTCTGCTTCTGCTCTTACATGCCACAACATAAATTGTGCCTTTAAAGATTGGTTATTCCAATACTTATACAATCCTCTTAATTGTTTCCATGAAATATTGCTGCTGTGAATTTAATGAGAATTCAGATTTTAAAAAAAAAAAAAAAGATTAATTTTTATTTTTTATTTTTATGAGAATCGGATACTACTGTATGGATGTTGGCCTCAATCTGTGCCAAGAATAGGTTAGTTTAAGTAACCATTCATTTTCTTATAAATGAGAAATATATTATTGTGATAGGCTAATAGCTTGTTTGTTACTGTTTTTCTGAAATTTTGGGTTTGTAGGTCATGGCGGGAGTGATGGATTGCATGGATATGTACCTTCACTTGACCATGTTGTTGCAGATACTGTAAGTTCATAAACACAAAAACTACACAACATAAAGGTGTTTGTCCAAGCTGATTTGCGGAAGGTCTTTCACTCTGTCCACACCTATGAAGCACGGGTCCTTTTTATAACCCCACGATCCCCAATGTACTCGTACCCGTGATGTACTGGGTACTTGGCACGTATCTACCGGGTACACAAAACACGTACCAAGATTTTTCCTTACAATTTTTGCTGTACCCCAATATATATCAAGGGGGAGTGTGGGGCCTGTAGTGACTACAGGGTGTAGCGAGCAAATCACAGACATAGAGACTCTTCCATGGAAGAGTTTTTTTGTAAATCTGAGCCATTAATTGCCAAATCCAATGGTCACTGTTGCTCACTACAGGTGTAGTGAGTCTCCTCACTACTGGCCCCCAATTCCGTATCCTACTCGTACCGGTACACGTGCTTCTTAGGTTAGGTATACACTCTTTGTGGTGTGACTTTTGCCACATGTCAAGTGCCGCTCCCACACTACTCATGCCATGTCTTTTTCAGCTTTTGTCATCCTAGCAGACCATACCCTTCTCTAACCTATAAGCCTTGCCTCTGGCACTTCCAGTGGTTGTCTTGATGAACTTTGACAAAAAAAGTAGTTAACTTGGAATTCCTTCTGTATGTATTGCAAAGTTGATTGAATTGGCGGTTTTGTTCAGTATTAGTTGATGAGTCCTGTACTTGTGTTTTAACAGGGGGCTTTCTTGGAGAAGATCAAATTGGAAAACCCTGAGATACCATGCTTTCTTTTTGGTCATTCAACCGGAGGGGCTGTTGCTTTGAAAGTAAGCCAGTTCAATAGCTTTTTGTACTGTTTGAAGCTCGATAGATACTCGGTTACGAAGTTACGTTTAATGTTGATAACATGTTCTTTACACAGGCTGCTTCAAACCCTCATATTGAGCAACTGCTGGAAGGCATAATACTCACCTCACCAGCTTTGCGTGTTAAGCCAGCACATCCAATAGTTGGTGTAAGTATATTGATCTCTTTTTTGTTGTTTTTATCTTGTGTAAGATTTTCTTGTTTAATGAAGCACGCATACATCATAATCATGGTCCGAAACTTTTATAATTGATAATTATGATCTTCTAAACACTCATGCTCCAAATTCGTTATTAGTTTCGGAAGCTGTTCAAAAAACTGTGTTGAACAAAATATAACCTCAAAACCAATGTTGTTGATAACAGAAGCAATTTCTTTTGTAGTTTTCCTTCTCATGCGTGTTTTTTGTAGCTAACTTCTGATGTTTTGGGGTTGTTTCTACTTCTAGATAAAATATATGTGATTGTGGAATCTCAAGGCTATGGTTACTGGTTAGTGATCGGTTTGATTGAGGAGAAGGAACAGTTAAATGAAATCATAAGAAAGGGCAATGCGAATAAGCTTAAATGTTACTTCGGTTTACAAACAGAAAAGAGAACCAAAGAAAAAGACATCATAACATGTTGAGCTCCCTCTTTTTACACAGGCTGTGGCTCCATTTTTCTCAATGGTGGTTCCAAAGTATCAGTTCAAAGGTGCCAACAAAAAGGGTATTCCTGTTTCAAGGGACCCGGCAGCACTCTTGGCCAAGTACTCGGACCCACTGGTCTACACCGGGCCCATAAGGGTCCGAACAGGTCACGAGCTTCTTCGCATCTCATCTCACTTGCTGCGCAACCTGAACTTTGTGACCATCCCATTCTTTGTCCTTCACGGAACTGCTGATAAAGTGACCGATCCACTAGCCTCTCAGGATTTGTTCAACGAGGCTGCCTCTCAGTTCAAGGACATCAAGCTGTATGATGGCTTCTTGCATGACCTTCTCTTTGAGCCTGAGCGTGAGGAAGTTGGAAAGGATATCATTGATTGGATGGAGAAGAGATTGAGTGCAGGTAATCTTGAAAATGTTAACAGCCATTGGTGAGGATGTTATTTCAACAGCTATAGTATGATGGGATGGATGAGGCAGGGGGATTTGTTTCTTGAACTTTAAAGTTAATCGGAGAGCTTTTAAACTGGAAGCTTGTACGAAGTGTGGGGCAATTATAAATGAAACTTTTAGTTAATATACTTATTTCGTGTTCGATTTGATAGTTCAGAGATTAGCTTTAAATCATATGATTGTTTTGTGATGAAATTGGCATGGAAACGCGAGATTAGATAAAAGACGATATATCCAAAATACCTACGCCCCCTACCCTTTTTCCCTGGAAATGGACATGCATCCGTTGTTGATGGTTACAATAGGCTATTGAAATACATTGCCAATGAATAAAGCTAGGGATCCTCTAAACTGTCCCAGACAGAGATGAAATTCATGGCAAAACTTTTATCCAATCGAATAGGGAAGCCGTGTATCCGAGTATGAACCTACATATATAGTATCTGCATCTATGAAAATGTCAGTGGTATCCATGTCGCGCACACGTCGGGGACATGAACATGCTAGGCGCACTAAAGTACGTATGTGACAAGCCACTTGTCCATTCAATATAGATATGGGAGCGGTTCTGCTAACACAACAAATAACACAACATTTGACACAAAATTCTTTTGTGAGCCCCACGCGAATGGTTAGAACCGTTCAATTTGTTTAAAATATGTTTTTAATGATTTCTGTAAAAAAAAATCAACTCATTTGGACCAGTTAACAGAGGAGTTGACACCGTCCAATCATGTTTTAAACAAATTGAATTGAATGACTCCGATTGTTAGCGTGGTATCCGATTATCGTTGTGTCAAATGTTGTATTATTTGTTGTGTTAGCGGAACTGCTCCCGATAAATATATTTTGATGGTTGGATACAAACAGATACTACACTTGATCTTAGCCAAAAGGCCAAGAAAGGTATCTTAGTTGGATACGCTTTGCTGTTTTTTGGTCGAGTAATTTTATTTGAACCCAAATAAATTTTCCCTAGCCCAAGCACTTTTCACACCCGTTTAACTTACTTTTTACTCTATAATCCAAAATTGTCCTAATCTTTAACCTATCACTAAACCTTGTCGATTTTTTTTAGGTTGAAATAGAATCACTCTAGTCGCTATTTATTTATTTATTTATTTGGAAATACTGTAGTAATGTCTTTTGTCATTTATCTGTAGCGATGAACTCAACAAAGTTCCATATTGTAACAAGAGAAAACATTATTTACATCGGTAGCGTAAATCAAAGTTTTCTCCAAATCTATTACATTGCGTCATGTTTTCATGTTCTACCTTTTGGGACCACTGCTTGGACACATAGCACAATGTAATAAATTAGAAGGAAACTTTGGTTTACGCCACCGTTGTAAAGAATGTTTAGGAACTCACAACTTGGAAACAAAGATAGTAATGTGGTATCAAACAAGCAAATTAAGGGAAAAGCACCAAAAGTAGTGAGACTACCATCCACCATTCCACAGAGAACCAGCGAGCTAGTACCGTACTACGTACACTCTCCTAGTCTCCTTGACCTTGGCCTCCTTGTTAGGAGTATTCCATTCCATCCTCCATATTCTTAGCCATCCCCTGCAGCCCATTTTCATACGCCTTCACCAAATCTTCCAACACCCACCCTTCCACCGCCTCGACTGAAAACGACCACTCGATAATGCACCCTTGATCGTCTTCTCTGGGAACAATCCTGACAGTTGAAACGTATGATTTGAACCCGGTGTTGCAGTCAACGATCTCGTAGGTGATGATCCGGTCAACAGGATCAACGGCTATCAACCTCTCTGTGGACCAGCTGCTAACGGAGGAGTCGACACCCTCCACGGATGGGAGTTGAAAGCCGGCACAGTATCGGATGCAACCCACCTCACCGTTGGTGCCGTGGATCCCATAACAAGTGGGTAGGTTTGGGAACCATTTGTGCAGGTTGAAGAAGTCCTTGAAAAGAGGCCATATTTGGTCTGCAGTAGCATGTGTTAGACTTGTTGAAACCTTGCTTTCCCACTTATCAGGTTGTAACTTTTCCTTCTCCATCACAGAGAGAGAGAGAGAGAGAGAGCGAGAGAGAGAGAATTCAACTGACAATGAAGAGAGTAGTGTAGTTTTTAAAGAAGGGTCATGCTAACGGGTGTCATAGTACGTGAACCCGTTAAGGGTACAAAAAGTACATTTTTGTGAGTCCAACTTGTACAAAAAAGTACACTTTAAGAGTATACTTGTACGTTAAAGTAGACTTAAAGTACAAGTGTACTTCTAAATTGTATTTTTTTGTACTTGCTAAAAAAAATACTTTACTTTACTTGCTAAAAAAGTATTACCCCGGCCCTCTGTACCTAATCCCACAATTCTCTCACCACCTTTAGTCGTTAATTTACTTTACTTGCTAAAAAAGTATTACCCCGGCCCTCTGTACCTAATCCCACAATTCTCTCACCACCTTTAGTCGTTAATTTACTTTACTTGCTAAAAAAGTATTACCCCGGCCCTCTGTACCTAATCCCAGCATCACATCCTATTTTTGTCTAAAGGGTCTCATTGGAAATTTTAAAAGCTTTTGTGAGGATAAAAAAATATAAATCAATAAAAGGTTTGGTGACAATAGGATACTCAAGACAAATTGTGTATGTAAATATATAACAATATTAAACGCGAAAAGACGGAATTTGTCATATATATATGCAACTATAATGAATGAAGCCTAACAATATTAAACGCGAAAAAACACAACATGTCAGATGCAACTGTGCCAAAAGACGAGAAGTCCATGCATAGTCAAAACTAATGTGAGCCGTACAAAATTGAATGTTTAGACGTAAATTTCTGTGTTTAGGAAACTACTACGTTATTTGTTTAATCGGTCTTCGAGCGTGTTTCTATTGTTATCAGCTGGCTGACTTCTCAACGGTTCCTCCTGCAATGGAAAACCTCCTATCGATGCGAGATAAAGTTAGGGGGAAAGTGGAAACCAACCCATACACTATACGCCGCAACTTTTGCCTTATCTATGACTAGAGGAGGAGGATTTCTAATCTACTACTAGTTCATGAAAAAGTAGTAATAGTAGGAACATAGGCCGACAACTCTGATTCTGCATATAAAATGACACCTTAATTAAACGAGGAAGGGACGGAAAACGGATCTCTATAATCTAAAAGATGAGAAGTCCCTATCCGTTACATTCATTTCCATGAAAACAACGGTGAGAACCCTAAGGCGTCATTTGGATGCCGTTTATGGGGAAGGGATGAAGCAGTCAGGGGGGATAAGGGGGTGATTTGACGTTTAGCTCATGCTTTGGATGCAAAATACATACCCCGACTAAATAGCCGCCGGCTATATAATCCGGGAGAACCCATGCCGGGGGGTGCTTGTGTTTAGTCCGGCCTCCTAATTAGCCGGCCAAAATTACCTCCCTACCCTAGCCCATTCCCAGATCCTCTTCCCCTTTACAAAAACCAGTTCTGTAGCCGTCGTCCAACCAACCGTCAAATGGAAGCCGTCGATCTAGAGCCGACGCCGTTGATTATCCACTGCCGTCACCGTTGATCTAAAGCCGTCGCAATTGGACCGGAGAAGAGGGTTAACAGAACAAAATGGGGACCTCTGCCTTTTTCGTTGTTTACAATGAATGAATGATAGTGGAGTACTATGGCGTAATAAAGAGGGGATTTTTATTAGGTGTGGCAGAGTGTAGATCACATATTCGCAAGCAAGATAGTGAGAAAATCATTTGCAAGATTCCACAAAATTATATAATTGATTTAATATTTAATGATTTTACTTTGTATTGGAGTAAGTATAACAAATTAATTAATTTTGAAATTATATAATGGATTTAATTAACAATCTGAGACAGGCATATGAAAGGGCAAATATGTCTTTTGATATGATTTTACATCATCCAACCTTCTTATCCCTCTTTTTTTTATCCCTCATCCAAACCATGTACTCTTTAATCCTCTCTTCTAACTGTAACATCAATGTGGGTCCACCCTTCTTATTTAATCACCCCTACTATTTTATCCCCCCTTACTATTTAATCCCTCTCAAACTAATACGTCATCCAAACGGACCGTAAAGGTAGCTCAAATGGTAATAAGGATAAGCTGTAACACCCGACATACTGAATTTGAAACTTGACAATCTCTTGGGACCCGCAAAAACTTTTCTTGCAAACTCCCCCACTAACATGTCTTTGAATTATTCATACAGAGTTAGGTGCAATTGGTGTGAAAACAACTTTGCCTTTTTCAAGATTGGGGACCTCATCCTTAAGAAAATATCGTCTCATAATTTAGATTTCTCGTTGGGTGATTTTCAAAATGTATGACCAAAGAATGGCTTCAACTTTTTTCATTTGAATCATCGTTGGTTTATGCATATATCATATATGATGAATAACTTTCCGAAATGAACCAACACTAGAATTTGAATTAGGCAGAGGCTAAGCTGTACAGGCCCTGAGCAAAGGGGAGCAAGGCATTCGCCTCATGCCCCTAAAAAATTTCGAATAAAAAAGGGGCATCCGAAAAATTGTGAGGTATTCATTAAAAAACAGGTCTACATAATTATATATATATATATATATATATATATATGAGTCCCGATCTAGTCCGGGATCCCTAAGTCCGGAACTCATAGTTCCGGATCAAATTTTCATGATCTGAACCGTCCAATGTGTTCAAAAGGTGTTTTCAAGGGTCCATACGGGAAATCATCAAAAAAAAAAATACCGGGAAGGGCTTGATCCAAACAGCTTTTCGCAAAACTGTAAATATACAATTTTTGCGAAAAACTGCTTGGATCAAGCCCTTCCCGGTATTTTTTTTTTGCAGATTTCCCTCGTGGACCTTGGAAAATACCTTTTGAACACATTGGACGGCTCGGATCATGCAAAAACATCTTTTAAAACCTTCAAAACACCCAAAAACCTTCAATCCGGGATCCTTGACTGGATCACCGGTGTATATGTATATATATATATATATATATATGAGAGAGAGAGAGAGAGAGAGAGAGAATTCAACTGACAATGAAGAGAGTAGTGTAGTTTTTAAATAAGGGTCATGCTAACGGGTGTCATAGTACGTGCACCCGTTAAGGGTACAAAAAGTACACTTTTGTGAGTCCAACTTGTACAAAAAAGTACACTTTAAAAGTATACTTGTACGTTAAAGTAGACTTAAAGATGTACTTTAAAGTACAAGTGTACTTCTAAATTGTATTTTTTTGTACTTTTAACGGGTGCACTATGACACCCGTTAACATTTCCCTTTAAATAAACAAACACCCTAGCAAGCTGGACTTTCACATGCGGCCACCACTTGTAATGATGCTATTGGTATTGATTAATTTGATTCATTGACTGTCTAAATGCTTACTATTCGTAACCATACAGTAATCCCTTAAAGTTTTGTTTGAATAGCCTTTCCCTAGCTTTACGTTACGTTTGGAACTCAGGGAAAATAAGAGGAAAAAGAAGAGAGAGCAGTTTTGTTTGAATAACCTTTTCTTAACTTACGTAACGTTTGAAACTCAGGGAAAATAAACCACTGCTTTCTCTTCTTTTTCATAAGTTTCAAACAAACCCTTAGAGAAGGATTTTTTGTTTGGAACTTGTGGAAAGAAAAATTAAGAAATGTACCTTTCTTCCATTGTTTGCTTGGAGAGAAAGATGAGAGAAAATAGAAAATTCGAGTATTGTGCACAGTACTATTCCCTGTTACTCTCCATCCCAAAATCTTGGTCCATCTTTTGATTCTGAAATGTCTCAAAATTGTTGTCCATTTTGAATAGTGAATGAGAAAAAAATTAAGTTTTTTCCTTTGTTGCCCTTCATTCCAATATTTAAATTCAAACATAAAAGTAGAGGGAAAATAAATTAGATTTTGAAAAGTAATTGTTGACAACTTTTTAGGACGACAGAAGTATTATTTTTTTTATTTTATCATTTATCATTTTTTTTTCCACTCATTTCCCTTCCATTCGTTTTCTTTTCTTTTCTCCCACTTTTCTTAAGTTTCAAAAACACAGCGTTAATTGTATTGATTGTTTGTTTGTTTTTTTTTTCCCTCTCCATTCATATTTTGGTCAATTGTATTGATTGATTGTTGTTGTTGTCGTCGTCTTTCCTACTCTTTCTTACAGTTTCAACAACACTCATTTACACACTCACCAGCGTACTAACGCATCTAAACGTGTGTTGAGTCCATACACTTGTGAGTGTGGGTATATAAACGTGTATAAATTAAGAGGGCATGATTCTATCATTTTTGCTCTTTTTTTAGATTCACATTAATTTTTTTGGAGTAAAATTCGTCTTGGCGAGATGGGTCTAAATAGTAAGTAAAAAATAGTACCAAAAGAAAAATAGGTTCACTGAAGACGGAAAAAAATTTAAAACAGCAGTCTTTATTGTTTTAGTGCCGTTTTATTTAACTTCGATTCATTTTTTTTATATACTTTTCTGAGTGCTTTCGGTTTTTTTTATTGGCTTTGTGATTGCTTTCGTTGAGACAAATAAATTGCTCCAAAGGATTTAAGAGGAAATTAAACGACATACTATTGATTAAGACAAATTAATTTATGTCAAACTCACGTTGATTCCATATTTCTTTCAATAGTACGTGCAAGGAAAGATAGGAGTAATTCCTAACAAGAACAGAAATATTTCCTAACAAGAAAAGTGATTCGTGTCAAAAAGAAAAGAAAAGAACAGAAAATAAAATAAAAGAAAAGTGATACACGATACTTCATAGAGTAACCTAGACACCCCATCAACTATAGTATCTCTTTTACTCAGACACCCCCTAAACTAATTTAACCTACGAAGAAAAGAGAGCCCCCTCATTTACATGGGTCTATATGCTCCAGGCACCAATCATTTTTCTTTTGTTTGATTGGCAGAGAGTGCAATGTTGTTACAAACACGTGATCAAGAATCGTTGCTTTTGGACCCTTGGAGGAATTACTCCTTCAAACTGTTCTTGGAGGAAATTGCCGAGTCTACTCTAGGAGGCTATTGCTTGGCCTTCTATTAATAGTATGTGCTTGGCTATGATGGGTAGAAGTAGAAACACTTTTCCATGGCATAGAACTTGGCTTCCTCAGGGCCCTCTCCGCATCTATTTTGTTTGCATCCGGATTATGTGGATATATGTAACATTTAGTGATTTCTTTGTTCAAGTTTCTGGGAAATACAAACTACCGGCCCCGAAAATTCATTTTTAACTTTCTTGTATTCACGTTCGGCAAGATTTTATCCTTGGTTCTGCTATATGAGAAAGCTAGTATATCTTTGAGTTGATATGTATTGGACTTAATTTAGTTGTTATGAATCTGCCATTATCAAAAAAGCCTGAGACACGCAGACTCTTGCACTTACAATAATATGTGTGAGATTTTCCAACCTTTGTTCAAATGATTGGTACAGTATCTTGTTATTATACAATTCTTTCAATGTAATTTTTTTTTTTCTGCTCGCCGTGAGGACAAATATTACAAATTAACATTTGGTGATCAGAGGTATAATCTTTAGAATTGGTTTGTACCAAAAAGATGATCTACAATGGACTTTGCACGTCGGTTTATAACTAGTTTAGTTAACAAAAAGAATGAATTGTGTAGGAGATAAAGTTAGAAAAGTTTCATGCTAATATTGGCAGAACTATGATTTACACTCTCTGGTCATAGACATTAAAGACATGGATATTTTGGCCATAAAAGTTTTATTCGCCCAAGAAAATGCAAATAGACACAACTCTACAATTTCCTTTGACGAGTGTTTACATTAAAGAATTTCAAAATGGTGTGTGTGTGTGTGTGTGTGTGTGTGTGTGTGTGTGTGAGAGAGAGAGAGAGAGAGAGAGAGAGACTTAAACTAGCTCTGAACTGGAAATGCTTTATCGTTTAACAACGTAGTCAAGTCCAATGCACATTCTATTAGGCTGTTTATTGATACAAACCAAACCTACATAGAAATACAACAGAAGGCAGGCTAAAAACCACAAAGCAAACCAAACGCCCTATTATGTCCCGATTGAATGGGGTTCAGTGAAACTAACCCTAGCTTTAAAAGAGAGGCCGAAAGACAACAGATCTAATGTGCTGGCCGGAAACATAATCTTCTCAAACGAACTCTTTCCTGAAAAAAATAGCGATCGTGGAAGAATCCAATGTCAGCATTTTGTAAACACTGAAGACAAGACCAACCAAAGACTAGTAAATACGAGGTTTCGAAATAAAAGTAGTTTTCATAACTTATGGAAAATTGAACTTGCCTCGGTATTGTCATGGTTGTATCTAATCAAGAAAAGACACCTGCAGCCCCTTATATCATGTACTCTTCTTTGAATCTCGATAATATGTGCATCATAGTAAATTGCCTGGTCTCTCCTCTCCTAAAGGTATGTTGTCATCAGCCAGGGATTTATTTTTTTTTTTGTAGCAGTTGATTAACAAGGTAATATTACCTGAAAGCAGAGTACCAGGTCTCCAACTTTCACTTTTCCACATTCGGAATGCTCCAAGGGCAAAGAGCGAACTCGGATAGCATTTTTCAAATTCACCCATTCGTCCTCCTCAGACCCAAACCCTACAAATCTTAGACGAAATTCCTGCAATAAAAAACGAACTCTCAAAACTTGCCTTTGTATTGCATACAGCAATACAAATTGAATCTGAAAGCAAGTAATTCATGACAAGCTGCACTACATATGGAGGCATTCCCCATCAGCCCATCAACAACAAGGGATAAAGGAAGTTAATAAGGTAAACAACAACAAATATTTAATTAAGGCCATGGTTTTGCCAAAGTGATGTACAATAACTTATCGTACAATTGGCTAAAGCATATAGATTGCTTTCGGAATAGAACTAACCAACAGAAGATTTAAAGGAAAATGTGTCGATCGGTATTTTGATATTAATTCTTTAACTCGCAACAGCTTGATGGAAATGACCTCCACTCTAAACAAAAGCCAAACTCTACTAACAGTCCAAAAGCAAACTCGATTCCTAAGCAAGCCTCCGAAGCTATATGATAATCATTTTCCAAAAGGACAACCAGACATACTAAAAACGGGAGGGCAGCCAGCAGTAGCAATTAGCAACATAACAGCAACCAATTGAACATCTTTTTTAACATATAAAAGTGTGCATGGCATGGAAAATAAAAAACTACCAATATACCAACGAATATATTGGTTGTTTGAAAAGATAATTTCTGCTATACAACTATCATCACATAACAACGTCCATATATTCAAGATGACGAGATATATTCTTCAATATGCATTGCAAAATCATAATGGTCTCATCTCATGGGAAATTCACCTTCAATTGCTCAAATTCCCAATATATCGTCCTATATTTAAGATGTACCGTTTGATTTCAAGCATGTTTGGCATCCCCTGTTTGTACAGCAATCATATAATTCTTACATTTGTCCATGCTCCATTATTCCAATTACTACTCTTTCTTCTTCTTTTTCTCCCTTGTCGAAACCTCTTTTTATACTTAAAACAAAAAGGTTTAAACATCAACCAAAGAGGAGGCTACTGATTAGTAGCAATAGAACCCTCACAACTAATTTTAGAACCACAAGACGTAGGAATGTATGATCCTTGTGCATTAACGACTTACAGCTTCACCTGAACTAAGAAACCTGTGGTCGAGAAATGCATCCACATCATACCTGTGAAGCCAAAAACAAAAGGATTAGCAATAGAAAACTAATTAGCATGTAAAAAATTACCTCTGAGTTGCGTAACATGGATTCGGATACAGGTGTCAGACCGGTATAAGTCTACGGATCAGATTCATTTCATTCTCACTTCAGGAACATGGGAACACATCAAAATTTATTTATTTTTTTATCAGAAAAAAAACTCATTAAAAATGTATCAAGGGGATGCCACCCCTTTAAAAAAAGCGGAAAAACAAAAAGGCTAGGAGGCCGACTGCACTAAAAAGGACCAATAATTTTTAAAATAAAAAATAAAACTATACAACCGCTCTAAATGTCAGAATTATCTATCATGTCAAGGTATTGATCAAGGGTTGGGTTGCACTTCCTCGACTCCCAACATGGGGGCACACCAAAATGTGCATATCCGTTAATCATATTTCCATTTTTATAGGAAAACAGTGTTAACAAGTGCCCAAGGCATTTCAGCCATAATGCAGGAGTGTCAAGCATAGTTAATGGCAAATCATTACACAATATGCTAGCTAGGTAAAATCCAACTCAAGCTGCCATATACGTAGGGTATGGGTACTGCAAGGGTACGACAATTTTTTTTTATACATATATTTCTTATAATCTTAGCATGCTTCATCATTTATAACAAGGATACATATTTTACCAATAGAAGCAAGATAAGGGGGCTCTGGAGTAATAAATTAAAACATGGGATCTAAAACTGTCATTTGGCTGATTATAAAAACAAAATAACCCAGCAGCAGTCAGCAGATCTAGTTTTTACTCTCCATCCATATGTTGTCTGCCTGAGGATGAAGCAAGACACTGCAACCAGTGGCCTCTCCTCCGGCGACAGAAAATGCCAGCTGATCTCCCTCATGCGACATAGATTTTGGTACCAAAACAGTACCCATGATGTACCCAAAACACACAACCACCCAGTTCGTTTCGGGTATCCACTACGTATTTTGCCGTACGCGACCCGTGCCGGGTAGTGTATGACTTTATTTTTGGCGTACCAGTGCTTAATAGGTAGGAACATAATTAAGCAAGTCAATGGTACGCATTGGATGCCAAGAAAACAAACTGCCACATTCCATTACTTAATGAGCCTCCTTAAACGAGCCGAGCTTTAGCATATCATTCACTAAATGAGTCTAAAACTCGAGCTCAAGCTCAAGCTCGAGTCGCTCGACTCAATTAATAAACGAGCCGAGACAAGCCACGAGCCACTCACGAGCAGCTTGGCTCGTTTGCAGCCCTAGCAGCAGATAATCACTACCCTATTACAATTTGTGGGAAAATGAGGAGATGCCTCTATAGTTAACATTCAATTCTATTGCAAGCACAAGGTAAATTTTCTTTGAAGCAAAACACGAGTGAAGGAAAAGATAAACTCGTTATTGCAACTGATGAGCACAAACTATTGATTCCAGGAGCCCCGATAACCTGTGTTGTTATTATAGTTATTTATCTTTTTGGTTGTTTACACGAGATTGGTTATTTTGCAGGAAAAAAATGATAATCAACCATATTTGGACCACTAGATCTGAAGAGAGCCAAATGGATTCGAAATCTGAACCTATGATGTTTTCATGGTGATGGCTGGGTTAATTACTTCAACTAGAGGGGTCCAAGATCACGAGCAAACAAGGAAACTAATTCACTATATCAAATTCCCTATTGAGGATATTGGTCACCATGCAACTCTTATGGATTGGCAAGTTGCTTGACACAACATGGCAATGTTGAAAGCTGAGAAGCTGAGATGGTTAATAGCATTTTGGTAACTCTAGGAACTAAGCTTTTGGTTAGCATTAAAAAGACCAAGGCCCAAGCAACGTGGGAAGCAAGTCATGGGATCAATGTGTTAGGAAAGTTTGAAGTGAAAAAGGATTCTCTGTTTCCATTATGAATTACTCGGCATCCAGCACATTATAAAAGCCAACAGTGTGTTCCTTGAAGGGGTGTACGGGGAAAGAAACTTTATTAGTTTTCTTTTAAATTGCAGTCATACATTTAATATGCTTTTATCAAATGAGAGGCTAGACTTTTAGACTAGGGTTGAAGATGAAACGTCGTAACTTTTATTGACTAATAATATGCATATGATTTTTCCAACGTCTGTTTAATTGCAAATTTTGAATCTAGTTATTTTTGTCAACTCACAATCTCTACGTACTTTTCTACGATAGTTTAATTGCTTCTTTTGTCACTATTTATTTAAGTTATAATTTAAAAATCAATCACAATTCTTGGTGACTAGGTTAGGGTTTAATCAAATTCGGTTTATATAGTTTTCCAATAAAAACGCACAAGTCCTTGTGGGTTCGACTTCACTCTCGCCATACTTAATTACAATCCGATTCATGCGCTTGCAAGTATATTAAAATTTCACTACAGAAATGAAGAAGGACAAGGTCTACGTCTTCTGAAGCACTATGTTGCAAATTAAAGGCCGGTCTCCTTGGTGCTAACATTTTACTAAGTATTTCATATCCAGGGGTAAAGAAAAGCCCATACATCCTTTCCACCCATACACAAATGATAACGAGCTATATAATTCATTGAGTGAGAAACGCCAAAATATCTTTCTTGCTGGCAATATGTTGACTTACCATGCGCCATCTTTAGATGATTTAGCCTCAAACTCCAACTCTAATAGATCAGGAGTCGTTTCTCCTGCTTTTGGAATAAGACATGTCAAAAAAATTCCACAACAAATCCATTCTCCAGAAAATATAGAAGTTCTTTGCAATAATACCGTCATAAAACTTGTCGTCAATTAAGAGGAAGAGAGGGTTGAAAGTAAGCATGAACAGCACAACCTCTTAGGGAACAGAGGCATGAACGGTGGATCTAAAAATTGTAAGACCAAGATTTGTATGAACTATGGAGAAACGTATAAACAACCACTACAATTATTTCGTGGAGAAAAAGAAACCACTTAATTGCAGAGACACCAACACAGCATACTCGATTTATCACCTACATTTGCATTTTTGGGCGAAGTACCTGTGTCGACACGACACGATATGGGTGTGGTGTGGGCACGGTGCGTCGGAAAAAAATAGGACACGTCGTGTTCTAGATCAAACGGCAACAGATGAGACGAAGAAGAAGAATGGATGTAGGGTTTATAATATAGTTGGGCCTCTTTACTAAATAGAACTTATGGGTTTGTATTGCGCTTCTTTATTCAATGATATAGGAATGGGTGGGTTTGGGCTTCTTTATTAAATTAGGCTACAATATGGGCCTACTTGTGTTGAACAGATTACAAATTTGGGGTTTGTAGTGGGATTGGACCACATTTCTTTTTAAAATATTTAAATTATATATAAAAAATATTAAAATATATTTAAAATTACATGGCGTATCCCCGTACCCACATCCAAATTTTGATACATATCCACAAATCCTCTTTTTTCATGGTTGGGGTGTCTGACACTTAGTCATACACCCATATCTAATTCACGTACTTGTGTCCGTGTAACATAGCGATAAACACCACGTCACACCCTGCCCCCAAAAGGATTTACAATTACGGTCCATAATAGATAACACGGCATTCCTTAAGCTTGACTTGTTCAATGAGTCCAGGAACACTAATTTGTCCCGAAAGTTTTTCAAATCCTCTTAGAGGTTCAAAAAAGAAGATCGGAGTTGTTAGGTATAGAAATGTTTTTATACCTAGGAATAAAATCATATCCCTTATTACTAACAGAACATCAACAATCCAATTACCTTTGTATGCTGGGGAACTCTTACATGCTTTATTCAAAGGAGCTTCTGGAGCAACAGAAAATTTCTCCGGAGAATTAGGTGAAGATGCATCTTTCAATGGATCGGATTGTTGCCTACTATGGAACCAACTTTGTACCTGAAATATAGTCACAGCGATATGGTTTCTATAAGAAGTTTGGGTATAAACAGCATAGGAAATAGAGGAAAAAGTATGGACCTCAGTCCACTTTACTACAGGTTTCCCAACTCGACCTTTGGAGCGGCTGCAAAAAAAAAAAACACACACACACAGCATGACAAACAAAAGGATTCAATAACCAAACTACCGGACTTAGAATTTCTCTACAAAGATACCAAGTATTCATTCGATTCGTGTTACTTCAGATCAAAATATATAACTCACTTGAAATCTTTTGAAATCCTTTTACAGAACACCCGATCCAGAGATTGTTCTCCTGATTCTCTGTGTAATCTCTCCATTTTCGTAATCTGTTTGAATTGGGGGTAGCAAACGATGAGTACATCATGCCTCTTGATATCTTCTGATGGCAAAAATCAAGGTTCTAAAACTCGCTAGGCGCTCCTAGGGCGGCCGGGCACCTTCTAGCTTCCAAAGCCGAGTACTCGGCGCCTAGTCGGGCAATTAGTCGGGATGGTCGGGCTAGTCGGCGAGGGGCCTTCTAGCGCCTAGGCGGCGAGTACTCGGCCTTCTGGACCTTCTTTTCGAACACTGGCAAAAATGAAGAGAAAAGAGGCAAAAAGAAAAGAAGTTGAAATCTGACATCAACATGATATCCACTTTCCCACGACAAACTAAAGCTTAGTAGCAGAGAGCTCCTAACATGGTGCCGCTCCTAACTAAGGAGCTTGATGGGAGCCCGCTTCCATTGAGATGTCCTTATAAAGATGAGAGCTTTTGTACGATCTTTATATAGAAAACCAGGGATTTATCACTCGGCTTTCTTAATTGGTCTTCGATTTAACTTGTATATATAGCCCAATTCATGATATCTTGAAAAGAAAACCATATATTGTAACACTAGCCCCTTTCTTACACTTATGATGGACTTATTAAACCATGTTTTTACTCCCTAAAATGATTGATACTTTTAAAGTGTAACGACCCTCGCCAGCTGACCTGCTAACCCTTAGCCTAACCACACGGCTCAAAAGGTTAACCTCAAGTTATATAGTAGCTCAACGCGTGCCTTTTGTATTGCACTAAAGTTCCCTTTCCCAACGATGTGGGACTTGGGCTATCACAATCTCTCCACCTTATGACGTAACGTCCTCGTTGCATTGGCCCAACCACCTTTTTCCCGGTGGCCATGGTGTAGCACTTAGCTCTGCACAGCACTTTGCTCCTACTCATGGATTCAAGAGGCGGCTTGTGCAGATTCTAAAGGTGGCCCCCACCATGTAGACCAGGGTTATGCTCTGATACCACCTGTAACGACTCGCGCGAGCTGACTTGCTAATCCTTAGCCTAACCACGTGGCTCAAAATGTTAACCTCAAGTTACACAGTAGCTCGACGCATGCCTTTATTATTGCACTAAAGTTACCTGCATACCAATGTGGGACTTGGGCTACCACATAAAGTGTATATTCTATGCTAAATAAGTTTGTATACATGTCCACGCTCCTTTCATTCTCCCAACCTTGGGAGCTACTATGTCCATTTTCCCCCACGCTTTTGCTCCCACTTTGTGCAACTAAGGACTAAAGTCAAAGCATGTACAATGTTGCCAATGGCTTAAACAAGAGCCAATAAACACCCGAATATGAGAACTACATAAACTGTACAGCAAGCTTTCACTTGTCCAGTTCAAAAACAAAAAAACTTGTCAGAAATTTCAACGGGAGTCATGATTATAAGATTGAAGAAGAAGAAGAAGAAGAAACAACCCAATTCTAACCTATCCAAATTTAAGCCCACCGCTAAATTATAAACAAACATGGCAGAAGAGAACAACAATCCATAAAGTAACTCTATAATAACACAAACAATATCCACTAAATCCAAATCTATGACTAACAAGTCCAGGGGCGAACGCAGGATTTATCATTAGGGGGTCAAGAATCTACAGTATCTAGTCCCTTCGTTTCATTTTGATGGTTCCCTATAAAGTTACATGCAAATTTTCAGCACACTTAGGGCAAGTGAATTATTTGTGGGGCAAGGAACACAACGTAAAGACAACAAGATATACTCCTGTGGGGCCAAATTACAAAAATAACCAAAAAAAATATGCATATTCCAGGGAGGATTTCCAGCTCAGGGGGGTCAACCCCCCCCCTACATGGGGTCACCCCTGCTAACAACATTGCACTAACAATAGCAACTACACCAAAAGGGATAGATTTTTTAACTATACACTAGTTGACAAGCAATACAAATCTAACACTTCACCTTAATTAACTCAAATTTGATCAAAATTAAGACAAATATTACAACAACTTGAACAAGGAAAGGTCTACAGCTTAGGCTCCGTTTGTTTCGGGTGGAAAACGTTTTAGGAAAACATTTTCTGTGGAAAACACTTTCCGGTGTTTGGGTGCAACAAAAAATCAAAGTCAACGGAAAACCTTTTCCAAGGTGAAAAAGTCAAAAAATAAAAAAATAAAAAATAAAATGAACTACCCTCTCAGGAAAATGTTTTCCTTAATGAAGACACGGAAAACATTTTCCCCAGGCGTTGTTCTCCCAACCTCCCAGCCCCGACATTCATCCCAGCTCCCCATCCCGACATACAGGTAACCACTCATCTCTCTCTCTCTCTCTCTGGCGCATATTCATGAACGTACTGTATTTTGGGAACAGTTCAATTGTTGCAGATTCGAAAGCCACAACAACAATTGGAATTGGAATTGTTGTTCAATTTAATCACCAGGTCTTGCTCTCTTCGTCTCTCTCTCCCCACTTTGTGCGCAATCTATTTGTATTGGCACGGAGACTGATGTGAGATAGGTGCCTTTGTGTCACTGCGCTCCAACCGTTTAATTAATTGCCTCCAAGAAATGTTGCGGGTTTTTGTTGTTTCAGCTTCTATTAGGCTTTATACCTACCCCCCCCAATTCATCCTTCCTTTAATTTATGCTTTGAAACGTGGCGAAGGCTCCAACTCAACCAAGGCCTCACCGAAAGAGGAGTCGTGACGAGGATGAGGGTTATGACAAGTAATCGACACAAATTGGAGAAGTTGCTTTGGCGATCAAAAAACTCAGTGATGATCGGCTTGATGTGAAAGACCTCTATGCTGAAGTTATGAAGACAGAAGGGTTCGATGAATTTACACTTGCCTCAACATTTGACCACTTGGTTGAAAACGAAAAGGTGGCAAAGGCGTTTATGGTCAAGAGTGCGAGGCTCCGAAGGGCATCGTTGGAGGGTTTCTTTAATATGAATGCGTGAGTTTGAGTATTTTGGGTATTCTGGTATTGTAATTGAGGAGCTATGGAATGAACTTTGAACTTTGAACTCTGTTTGTGCCTTATGCTTCTGGTATTTTGGTAGTGTGTTTTCATGCTTTGGGTACTTTGAAGTTTGGTATTTTGGTATTGTGGATTACTGGGAATGCTACTGTGATGTGTCGAGAATGGAAATGGAGTACTATGATATGTCATGCTATGATGTGTGCCTGTGCGGAGGTCTTTTTCTAATTTTGGGTGGGCTAGCATCCTGAGGATAGTGCTCTGCTTGCTAAAATATAGTTATGAGGTTTATTACAATTGAGGTTAATCTAGTTTTTATTTTTCTTTGCATCTCATTTCTTAATCTTGCTGGATTTTAGTCATTTTATCATATTAGTGATTTTTCATGTCTACAAAACAATGGAAAATGTTTTCTAGAAAATGTTTTCATATCACAACCAAACACTGAAAAACATTTTCTTTTCTAGAAAAAGTTTTCCATGGAAAAGGTTTTCTAGAAAGCATTTTCCGCCC
Organism: Vaccinium vitis-idaea; assembly: GCA_963854785.1. Lineage (NCBI taxonomy): Eukaryota > Viridiplantae > Streptophyta > Magnoliopsida > Ericales > Ericaceae > Vaccinium > Vaccinium vitis-idaea. The sequence continues at coordinate 21,198,129 of OY978222.1, forward strand.
GAAACAAACGGAGCCTTAGTTTTTTAACTTTTGCTGGATTTAGTTACTTGAGAAAGTGAAAATCCTCATTTCTTTCTTAATTACTGATAACAGCTGCAGGAACTAGAACCCACCTGCCACATGATCCTTGCATATCACCTTCACGTAGCCTGGCCATGTGAGTCCATGGGCTAACCTTCTAAGATAACATGTGGCTAAGCCATGCCGGTTTTTGTGAAGCCGGTGTACGAGTATCTTAGGGACATTTTCCAAAAGCATTTCCCAGACATTCAAGAACATTGGCGCACACAAGCATATCCAGATTCCAGCGCCAAGCCACATTCTTCTTTGCCATCATGCCATGATAAACCCTCTCCATGGTGCCATGATCGTCTCAAATTAGACAAGGCCGGGACCAGAGAGTAAAGCCTAAGTACTCGTAGGATCTTTTGGGATCATGCAACCCAATGATTCAAGTTGAAGGCCTCGAGGGACTTGCGCCTGCCCAATCTCCATGGTGCCATGATCATCTCAAATCAGACTAGGTCGGGACTAGAGAGTAAAGCCTAAGGACTCGTAGGATCTTTTGGGATCATCAATCATGCAACTCGGGGGTTCAAGTTGAAGGCTTCGAGGGACTTGCGACTGCCCAATCTCAGAGAGAGAGAGAGACAGAGAGGGGCACCTAAAACCATCTAATTGTTAAAGGATAGATTTTGTATCCCATACATATTGGGACTAGAGGAGCATTACCCATAACTTGCACTCCCATTGTCTCCACGAGCTTGTTCCACTCATGGTGTCTGACTTGTAGAGGACATCACTTGTTCCTCATCGTGCGTGCCCTTGACGCCAGCCACCACTTCTCCTCCACATCCACGTACACATAAAAGACTCTTTTTCCTAATGTCACCTCACCTATGACCCCAATAATCATCATCATCTCACCACCTTCCTAACTTCCTCTACCACCTCTCCTTAATTTAGGTTTTTACCAACACAACCAAATTAACTTTTTCTTTAGGAGCCTTTCAAAAAAAAAAAAAAAACTTTTTCTTTAGGATACAAAAACCACCAGTTGCGCAAAATTGCACAAAGTTGTTAGACTAGTCCATAATAGCTGAACCAAGAAAAATGCCAGGAAGAATAAGAACATTTTTATGCGATGAGGTTGAACCAATCCTTCATAGAGTGGCCTATGATAGACCAATGTGAACAATGCAGCGTCATGAAATATTCAACCCAGACATCATAAATGATTAGTCTGACATGTCCATCTACCTTTTTCCAGTACGCATGAATACCAAGGTGAGACAAACAATGTTTCAATATGTGTTTTTGCCTATAGAATTATATGCAACAATATGATAGGACTCGGGTAGGAATGTTGGGTTCCGGGATGTAGCATTGGATTCATCTAATTCTCATTTCAAAGACACGGGGACATGCCGAAATATTATAAGTGAATGATATAAAATTCTGTTCAATAATTCCCTTACAACTTTTCACGCATATCATGAGAATTTTCTGCATAGCTTGTGAGAAATTCGAGTTAGGAAATATTCTTGCTAAATTAAAGTGTAACTAAACAATAACACGTTTGCCACAGATCTCATACCTTTATCCTAGTGTCAAGTGTCCAACAAAGGTACTTTATATATTTTGAAGGACCCCTGTACCATAGTCCATAGGTTTCAATTGTACATAATATGATCAATCATAACAAATTTATTCAGCAGTGGCCTATATTAAGTAATTCATCCAGCCAAAAACAACAGTGGCTTAAAACATCCTACAAAAGTTACCCACGAGGCCATGAATATTCAAGTTTTTGGAATCTGGTGGTAATTTCATTGATTACAAGTACTGACAATTCCGAATAAAGACAAACTCTAGATATAATCAATCCAAAGAGCTCATGGCGAAACCGACAGACAGATCCCCGACAATGGCAATTACCGCATCTGGATGCAATTTACGCATGTCCATTCATAAGCCCGTTAATCATGGTATCAGCTATTCAGCAAACTCTGAATTGCCTACTGATCAGAGCCTATAAACCAGGATTTTACAATGACATTTCAATCTTTCTTTGCAATGCATCTTGCATCACAACAACAACAACGAATAAACCCAGAATTACTAATTTCCACGCGTATACAATGAACATATAAATATCCACAAACCGGCTAAATCTATGTCCATATCGAACATCACAAACTTGAGTAGTGGTATAAATTATTCAGCAAACCCACACTGCCTGCTACTCAAAACTGCAATTACGATACATATAATCTTTTAGTTTCCCTACGCAATGCATAAAACAAAACCAGTATTCCATCATGTTTAAATAGATATCCCTTGAATTTTCAAACCCAAGACAACTGATGCAAAAATAAAAGGCTAATCCTTCAACATTCGCTATCTAGGGTAAAAAAAAAAAAACCAATACCCCGACAAATAAACAGAGGAAAGAGAGCTCTGAAATTTAACCTCAGCTGTTGTAAAGCCAGAGAACACCTTTCTCTCTCTTGGACGAAGACGATCCATGAAGACCCAAATCAGTCCACAAAACACTGAATCCGAAGACCTCAGCTTACTGCTAATAAGGAGAAATTCAATTGGTTTAAAAGCATTTCGAGAGCAAGAAGTTTGATTAATTCTAGGGCACAGATGCTTTTTCGTGCGACGGTTCGGATTATTAACGTGAACCCAGAACTTGTCCCAAGAAGAAAAGGCGCTTCGGAGGGGTGAAGATTTTTGTTTTTGATAGGAGGGGTGAAGATGCTATGTACTAGTCATTCAGGAGTGCCAACGGACAAAGGACAAGGGTTTTGTCCAGTTTTGTTAATTTCGAGCTAAATGGGCTCGGGAAGAGTGGCCTTTCCAGGAATTTGTACCAATTTGTAACAGTGTATTCATAAATTACGAATTCTATTGGGGTGTTTGGGAGTCTACTTTTCATTTTTAATTTTTTGGTTTTTTGGCTTTTTGGATTATGGTCATAATGTGTTTTGAATCTGGGAAGAGTGTTTGGGAGAAATTTGCAGAATGCATTTTACAACAGGTGTAGTATTTCGGAGAAAAATGATAAAAATGAGTTATGAATTGGTTGTTTACAATTTTGCCCTTGTTTCTATATCATGGTATTACAAATATGCATGAATATTGTTTTTAACAAGTTTTTTGGAGTCATAATGGAAAATATTTTTGTTAACGTATCCCGTCCAATTTTGATTTTTTTTTTTGGTAAGAACATACATTGTGAAATTGATGTGTCCCTTATTTAAAAGTCTCCAATATATACAGATTTTTTTGGTAATTAGGAAGAATAAAAATTGGCAACCAACTAAAGGCCCAAGAAAAAGAAAAAAAGCGATTAAGTTACAATAACAATTACTTAACTCAAATCCCATAAAGACAGTTTTCAATCCTTGTGATATAAAAAATAAAATTAAAAAAAAAGAAAGAAAAAGAAAACAAGATTATGAAGTAAGACAATCCTAAAACTAGACTAAAATTACATTCATACGGCAATTACGTTCATATTGTTACGTGATTAATGAATAATTTACGATTTAAAAAATTATCTGATTGGTTTGTTTTAAAAGCAAGGACATTTGGGTCTTTTGGATGTAAGGTAAAATGAGAAAGCAAAAAAGAGAATGAGAAAAGGGCCTCTTGAGCTCTTTTTGATTTTTGCTCTCTTTTCATCAAAATTGAAAATGCATTTTGGTAGAATGTGTTTTTGCTCAACTCTCCCAGACACCCAAAAGTGGAAAAGCTAAAAATGAAAATGCAAAAAAGAACCTCCCAAACACCCTCTAACACTATTATCCAACAATATGCCATAAATATCATAATTTAGGATAAATAATGCGGTGTTCAAAAATATTGTTTACTTTGCAAATTTTTTTGTGTTATCGTCATATGGTGGACACTGGACAATCTCTTGAGAATTGACAGAATATAATTATTTCCTCGACGTGGTTTCATATTTTAAGCCAATTTAAACCATCATAGTATTAATTTACTAATACCCTTTTGAAAGAAATTTTGACAAATAGATTGACATGGGCCCTTTTGAGGATATGCTCTTCTTTGGGATGATATAACAAGATTTCTCATCACACTGTTGCATTCGAAGGAAAATTGTTATAGTTACCACGTTTTGAAATGTAGTTGAATATTTTTAAGATTGTCCATGATTCTATAATTCTCTAAGCTAAACTAAACAAACAAACAAATTTAATCTAGTTAATTTCATGAAACACAATTACTATTTTAGACCATCGGCAAAGGACACAAAAAAAGAAGGGAGAACACGATACCTATGTCAATAGATTTATCTTTTTTCAATTTGTTCGAGCTAATGTATTAGGTGTTCGTCTATAAATTACATGGATTAATGGGTGGTCATCTATGAATTACTATTATAATTAATGAGTGTTCATAATGGATTAGCTGAGTCCTCAAATAAAACTTAAATTAAAATTACTATCTTCTTTCCATCCATGTGCCATCTCTTGCAAAGGAGAAATAAAATAAAATTGAGGGCCTTGGGTGTGCAGCCGCCAGTGCTCAGGTACAATAATTGAAATTGTTCATTTTGTATAGCTCATTGAGTATATCATCCACGAAAAAAACTAAACTAATCGAACATCATCATAGGTGAATGAACGAAACAAATTTGTAATAGAAACCTCCTATATATGTGAGTGATAATTATGTTGCCAACTCCTAACAGCAAATCCACGTGTAGTGCAGCATGCACTACCGGATCTCCAAGCCCGGTGGACTCAGGGGATCCTGTTACTTGTAAGATAAACCAAACAGTAAGATAATATGAACCGCTAAAAATCCTTTTGACTGAATAGATGATGCACTACAATTCTGTAGGGCACTTCCACCTTACATGATCCCCGATTTCCAAACCAATACAGGACTCCCTCTGTCCAAAAATTGTTTGTCCAGTCTCCAAAACGAAAGCTTAAAAATACTATAGCTATTTAAAGAAAAAATTTAAATTTCCAAAATTTAAATTTTTTTCGACAATTTAGTAGATTTCGATGAGTTCTTTTAATTATGCAAAAAGTTTGATTATTTTCTTGGAAAAAATGTGTTATTTTTAAGTCTTTCTTTTGCGGATCAGACAAACATTTTGCGCCGGATGTAAGTATTATTAAAGTCTTTTTTGGCTTGTTATATTGTCAAAAAGTCAAAATGATGGCATTGTCGCTGCAGCAATTCAGTACTATTTTGGATCTCAAATCCATAATGTTAAATTGAACTCATACCATTTTTTTATGCAAATTAAATGGTTTGGATGATATGAGGAGTTTCGTAGTAGTCAAATTTGCCATACGTTGGCAATGAGATTGGAGGCGAGGTTTTTTCCATCGTTGATGTGCCAAATTTTGACTTTGGCATAGGACATCACAAGCGTGGACTTCTATGATGTTGATAAAAAAAAATACTTCTTCTGAGATGAAGATTTCTACACCAAGGTTCAAAGCCTATATATCGATCTTTTCCCCATGTAATAAAAACTTAAAAATTAAGGTTATGGAAGGAACTGAGGGTTGTTTTCTTGAGGTATTTTGCTTTGTCGATCGGTTTCCTTGACCTTGAGTATACAAAATATCGGGAAAAAGTTTTCGAATTCCCAACCCTTCATAATGGGAGACCAAATCCCCTGTGTCGGAAAAGCCCCTGTGCCTCTGTGCCGAGGGCTTTCCGGCCGTCGGATCACCCAAAAACATTAAAAAAAAAAAAAACAGAAAACACGATCCAATGGCCCAAAACCCCTCGGCACAGAGGCACAGGGGTTTTGGGCACAAGGGATCTCACACCTCATAATGGAGCAGTATTTCGTAATTTCTGGTGGTGGTGGTGGAGTTTACACAACATATATAGTGCACAACCACAATTCTCTCACCACCTTTAGTCGTTAATTTACTTACTAAAAAAGTATCACCCCGGCCCTCTGTACCTAATCCCAGCATCACATCCTATTTTTGTCTAAAGGGTCTCATTGGAAATTTTAAAAGCTTTTGTGAGGATAAAAAAATATAAATCAATAAAAGGTTTGGTGACAATAGGATACTCAAGACAAATTGTGTATGTAAATATATAACAATATTAAACGCGAAAAGACGGAACTTGTCATATATATGCAACTATAATGAATGAAGCCTAACAATATTAAACGCGAAAAAACACAACATCGTCAGATGCAACTGTGCCAAAAGACGAGAAGTCCATGCATAGTCAAAACTAATGTGAGCCGTACAAAATTGAATGTTTAGACGTAAATTTCTGTGTTTAGGAAACTACTACGATATTTGTTTAATCGGTCTTCGAGCGTGTTTCTATTGTTATCAGCTGGCTGACTTCTCAACGGTTCCTCCTGCAATGGAAAACCTCCTATCGATGCGAGATAAAGTTCGGGGGAAAGTGGAAACCAACCCATACACTATACGCCGCAACTTTTGCCTTATCTATGACTAGAGGAGGATGATTTCTAATCTACTACTAGTTCATGAAAAAGTAGTAATAGTAGGAACATAGGCCGGCAACTCTGATTCTGCATATAAAATGACACCTTAATTAAACGAGGAAGGGACGGAAAACGGATCTCTATAATCTAAAAGATGAGAAGTCTCTATCCGTTACATTCATTTCCATGAAAACAACGGTGAGAACCCTAAGGCGTCGTTTGGATGCCGTTTATGGGGAAGGGATGAAGTAGTCAGGGGGGATAAGGGGGTGATTTGACGTTTAGCCCATGCTTTGGATGCAAAATACACACCCCGACTAAATAGCCGCCGGCTATATAATCCGGGAGAACCCATGCCGGGGGGTGCTTGTGTTTAGTCTGGCCTCCTAATTAGCCGGCCAAAATTACCTCCCTACCCTAGCCCATTCCCAGATCCTCTTCCCCTTTACAAAAACCAGTTGGCTCCGACACTCACCTCACCACCAAAAATGGCGAACATCTGTAGCCATCGTCCAATCAGCCATCAAATGGAAGTCGTCGATCTAGAGCCGATGCCGTTGATTGTCCACTGCCGCCACCGTTGATCTAAAGCCGTCGCAATTGGACCGGAGAAGAGGGTTAATAGAACAAAATGGGGACCTCTGCCTTTTTCGTTGTTTACAATGAATGAATGATAGTGGAGTACTATGGAGTAATAAAGAGGGAATTTTTATTAGGTGTGGCAGAGTGTAGATCACATATTCGCAAGATAGTGAGAAAACCATTTGCAAGATTCCACAAAATTATATAATTGATTTAATATTTAATGATTTTAATTTGTATTGGAGTAAGTATAACAAATTAATTATTTTTGAAATTATATAATGGATTTAATTAACAATCTGAGACAGGCATATGAAAGGGCAAATATGTCTTTTGATATGATTTTACATCATCCACCCTCCTTATCCCTCTTTTTTTTATCCCTCATCCAAACCATGTACTATTTAATCCTCTCTTCTTAACTGTCACATCAATGTGGGTCCACCCTTCTTATTTAATCACCCCTACTATTTTATCCCCACCTTACTATTTAATCCATCTCAAACTAATACGTCATCCAAACGGGCCGTAAAGGTAGCTCAAATGGTAATAAGGATAAGCTGCAACACCCGACATACTAAATTTGAAACTTGACAATCTCTTGGGACCAAGCCGCAAAAACTTTTCTTGCAAACTCCCCCACTAACATGTCTTTGAATCATTCATACAGAGTTAGGTGCAATTGGTGTGAAAACAACTTGCCTTTTTCAAGATTGGGGACCTCATCCTTAAGAAAATATCGTCTCATAATTTAGATTTCTCGTTGGGTGATTTTCAAAATGTATGACCAAAGAATGGCTTCAACTTTTTTCATTTGAATCATCGTTGGTTTATGCATATATCATATATGATGAATAACTTTCCGAAATGAACCAACACTAGAATTTGAATTAGGCAGACGCTAAGCTGTACAGGCCCTGAGCAAATAGGAGCAAGGCATTCGCCTCATGCCCCTAAAAAATTTCGAATAAAAAAGGGGCATCCGAAAAATTGTGAGGTATTCATTAAAAAACAGGTCTACATAATTATATATATATATATATATATGAGTCCCGATCTAGTCCGGGATCCCTAAGTCCGGAACTCATAGTTCCGGATCAAATTTTCATGATCCGAACCGTCCAATGTGTTCAAAAGGTGTTTTCAAGGGTCCAAGCGGGAAATCATCAAAAAAAAAATACCGGGAAGGGCTTGATCCAAACAATTTTTCGCAAAACTGTAAATATACAATTTTTGCAAAAAACTGCTTGGATCAAGCCCTTCCCGGTATTTTTTTTTGTAGATTTCTCGCGTGGACCTTGGAAAATACCTTTTGAACACATTGGACGGCTCGGATCATGCAAAAACATCTTTTAAAACCTTCAAAACACCCAAAAACCTTCAATCCGGGATCCTTGACTGGATCACCGGTGTATATGTATATATAGGTTCCACTTCTCCTCCGGACTCTGGACTTCCGGACCTCCTTGATCCGAGCATTTTTTTGACGATCTGATCCGTCCAATGTGTTCAGAAGGTGTTTTCAAGGGTCCTCGCAAGAACTCTTAAAAAAAAAATACCGGGAAGGGCTTGATCCAAGCAGTTTTTCACAAAATTGAAAATATACAGTTTTTGCGAAAAACTGCTATTTACAAATTTGCGAAAAACTGCTTGGATTAAGCCCTTTGAAAAACTGTATATTTACAATTTTGGGAAAAACTGCTTGGATTAAGCCCTTTGAAAAACTGTATATTTACAATTTTGCGAAAAACTGCTTGGATCAAGCCCTTCCCGGTATTTTTTTTTTAAGATTTCTCGCGGGGCCCCTTGAAAACACCTTCTAAACACATTGGACAGATTGGATTTTTCCAAAATAATTTTCAACCCAAAAAAATACCCCAAGAGCTTCAATTCGGGGGTCCGAATAAGAAGCTTGGGGTATATATATATATATAGGGGCCGGTTCCGGGGACACAAATTTTAACACTAGTTTTGACACTTCATCTCAACCCTTAAAATCAATGGCTCAAATTAGAATATTAAAGTGTACACTCTCTCTCTCTCTCTCTCTCTCTCTCTCTTCCCTCTCCATCTCCACTCCTAATATCTCCCCCCTCTCCCGGAATCGGGGGCTCCTTTCCAGCACCTTCATCTCTGGCGAACCCATTTCCGGCAAACCCATCTCCGGATACTCCCATTTCGACAAACCCATCTCCAGCGACAGAGGAAGAAAATAAGTTAAAAAGATTTGTTTTCCCCATAATACAATCCCAATAATCAAAACGCAAACTTCCAACAGTCCTATCAATTTGGCATAAAGCAACCAGATCTGTGGAAGGGAAAAACAAATGGAACACTTAAAATATTCCAACGATTCACAACTTGAAATGTTCATTTCGAGCAAGCAGATCTACATAGGCAAGAAATCAACCTTTGTATTCCAACTGGATTCAAAGATAAAATGGAGTTCTTCCCCGAATAACAAAAAATAAAACACTTCAATAGCAAATTTTTGTATAGTACTCGTCCATTTTTGCATCAACCAAACAGATCTAAATTGTAACAGAACATTGGGCTTGAAGGATTTGAAAAGGAGAGAGAGAGAGAGAGAGAGAGAGAGAGTCGTTACAGATGGGTCGCCGGAAATAGGGGTCACCGGAGATGAAGGTGCAGGAACGGGCATGAGGACATGAGAGGGGGGAGAGATTAGGTGTGGAGAAGGAGAGGGGAGAGAGAGTGTGCACTTTAATTCTCTAATCTCAGCCATTGATTTTAAAGGCCAAGATAGAGTGTCAAAACTTGTGTTAAAATTTGTGCACTTTAATTCTCTTATATTGGGCTTGTTGTTGGATTTTGTGAATGGATTAAACTCATATTTTTGGTCTAAACTTAGGGTTGTTAACTTCTTTGATTAGGTGTAGACAATGCACGTGGCTCACACAATGCTTAGAACCATGGCACTTTACGTGTTCGATAAAATGAATGACGGAGTTTATATCCATTTGTAAATCCCTCTTTCTGTGAGAACATCTGATTTTAATGCCATATCCTCTGGGTGGGATCAAGTGTCGTTGAATCCCACTTGAGTCATAATCGAGAAACCATTAGCAGCTTAAGTTATGGGTGGTTTCATGGTTTGAACCCCTAGTCCAAGCCTCCCTTTAAGTATGGTAGAACTCCGTTTTCTAAATTAGTAGAGGTAGAGAGAGAAATGACCAAACAAATCCAATCGTCAAAATCCCATTGCAAGTCAAATCTTCCGTTGGTAGCGTTTGGTCTCTGTGGATTCGACATCAGACTTTTGAGTTATTATGCTACAACCGACTTAGCCCTATGCTTCGGGCAAGCCTCTTTACTACACACGAAAAGGTCGTAAGCATAGACTTAATCAAAGTGAGTTCACTTGCTTGAGAAATGGATGAAGATTGTCAGCCCGCTAAAGCTCTCTGAGCCTTTTCGAGGATATATTTGAAACAACTGCTTTTACTTCTTGACACCTTCATTGGCAACTCCAGGTAAGAGAAATAAAAATTCCTTATTGGAATATGGAAGAAACTTTTGAATCTATGAGTGAAAGTACTGGAAGTGTCAAGGACTGAAACAGATGAATAATTTTTGCTCATTGATACAGTGCCCAGAGAACTGGCTAAAGTCATTAAGAGCATGTTTTAGGGTAGAAAAACTATCAAGAGTTGGCTTGAAAAAATGTAAGTAATCATCTGCAAAGAAGAGATGGGAGAGGGATGGCTCATTAGGGGATAGCTTAATACCCTTCCATTTTGCAGATTCATCCAAATAACACAAGATAGGGTTTCTAAGAAGATAATGAACATATAATGGAGATATGGGGTCTCCTTGCTGGAAGCTACCTACGAGGATATTCGATGGTCTTCGCTCGGCTTTCGAGGAGGGTTTCCACTCTTGTTCGGGCTTCCCCCCTTTTGAATCCTCGCTTTTGGCTATTGTTGACCTACGGTTAAAGACCTTTCCTATAGGGGATTGTCGCACTCCCTATCAGGACCTCAGGCACTAAAGCAACTACAACTATGACAGCTACTACTTCTAGTACTACTCATTTACAGACGGATCTCACTTCAAAAGAGCTTGTTCCGCTGTCCCGAACTCCTGTCCTGTCCATCCGTGCAATCAATGGCTTGGATTCCATCTCACCCAAACAAACCTGAGTCAAACATGTTCATCTACGAATCTGAGTCGTCGATTGCTCAGATGGACGACTCAGATGAACGGGACACGGAGTTGGGATAGGGTTTTCGGGACAGCGGATCCGCAACCCTCCTTGCCTCAGACGACGCTGGGGAACAAATTTCTCAAAAGGAAAGCCATTTACTAGGAGAGAGAAAGAAACAGTGGAATATGTTTGGTGTAGAAGCTGAACCATTTATCAGAGAAACTCATCTTTTTTAGAGTTGATAAAAGGAAATTCTAGTTCACTCTGTGAGAAGCCTTGCTCATGCAATTTTTATACTAGCTAGAAATTTGCTCCCAATTTTTTTTTGAGCCGGATGTGGTTCGAGGATTCACAAGCTAATAGAGAGCTATCAGAGCTACGACAACCCAAGACAAAAGCATTATGGGAAAGGCAAAAATATGAAGGGAGGAGTAGTTTGATCCTACTCACCAAGGTTTTGGAAATGATTTTGTAAATGACATTACAAAGACTACCAAATGTGAATTCACTTGGAGAAGATGGAGATGGAATTTTCGGAATAATAAGGGCTATATATGAGAGAGAGTAGTTGATATCCTTCAACAAATGCCCTGAATTAAGGAACTTGTTCAAAAGAATTCATGTGATAAGCGGAACTAGTAAAAAGCGTTCAAATTAACTATGTATATATCTAAGATAAAATACATTTCACAATTGAAACTTTTAAAGTTTACCGTAGCTTAGAAAATCAAAATAAAATTTATTTAAAGATAAGTCAGTTATATATAAACAGAGTCTCTAATTGCAAACTCTAACTAATTATTACTTAACATCAATACTGTTCGTAAATCAATAAAAAAGAGCTTTAAGCAAAGTTAGAGAGTTCGTGTAGTTAACAATATACATTACGTGTGATTGGAGAATATAAATCACTGAACTCAGCTTAAATGTTCAAGAAAAACTCAGTTGGTATAATTAACTATATACATTATATGTGATTGGAAAATACCTTTGTAGAAACTCAGTTTAGATGTTCAAAAACCCACGATGTAAGTACTACTAAGTAATTCAAACCAAAATGTTGAACAAAATCGTGGCAATGAACAATTTAAGGCAAAAAGATCTTCCATGGCCTTCCCTTATCGTACTTATATTCTATGTATGTATTTCATATTTTTGTTGCTTTCACAAAGTTCTCTTGTTTATAAAAAAAAAATAATAATAATTAGTGCGCTGTTCTTTTATCGGGAATTTTTAATATTATTAATTTTTGAACAAGGATACAAAGGTTAAACGGATCACGAGCACACCGGTATGACAAAACCCGAGAACCAAACTCAAAGGAACCCAATGAGCCAACCAAAAGACTACAAACATAGTAAAACTAGCCACAAACTTGCTAAAACAACCCAACAACCAAAATCAGTTTAAAAAAAACCCAACAACCAAAACCATCCAACAAACTAATACCAAAAGACAACCTAAATCCTGAAATAAAAAAGAACAAAAATAAACCCACAAGAATGAACCGAAGGAATCAAAACCTAAGACCAAGAGAATAAACCACAAACCACCAAACCTCAGATTAAAATGTTGAGCCACTTTTGTATTTCAAAAGAGAGAATGCATGTGTGCACAAACTGAGTCCAATACACGTATATAGGTCATGTATAATAAAAAGTGAACGATTCAGAACATTATTTAAATCTGTGTACATAAATTTGAATTGATATGTCAAATATTCTTTGTGTATTTGTTGAGCCAACACTGCTACGTACACATAAAATCTACCCACAAAGTACCGAGAAAATGATAATTAATGGTCTAGATTCAATTAGAAGTAAATTTGGGCCACTGTTTATCATTTTCTAGGTATTTTTTGGATAAATTTTCTATGCACTTGTTAGTATTTTTCTTTGCCGAGTAGAAGTCAATTATTGTGTTATTAAAGAGGGTCCGTTTTTGGGGAGGACATAATAAATGGGTCATTACTGCAATAAGGACATCAACTTTTTCCTTAATGCCAAGAGGACAAATCACCTACACATTCCAAAAATGCCCTCACTAGCCAATGAAAGTGCTTAAACCTCCAAACCTAATGAAAATGCCTAAACTTAAACCCCAACATACCCTATGAAAGTACCTAAAACCCTAGGGTACCCTATAAAAGTGCCTAAACATAAACCCTAGGGCACCCTAAAGAGCCTAAAATCCTAGGGTACCCACGAAAGTGTCTAAACCACTAAAATCCTATAATTGGAAAGTGCACCCTAAGTGCCTAAACTCAAAATGCCTAAACTCATTATACCCTATCACAAAGAGTCTAAACCCCCTAAAATTGAACCCAACCCCAAAATTGAAGAGAGAGAAAATTAATTTTGTCCCACTCATGCATGAGAGAGAGGGAGAGAAAGTGGCGGGTGCCGGGCGATCTAAGAGAGAGAGAGAGAGAGAGAGAGTAACGGGTGAAAGCGACTTGTGGTGAAAACGACTACTTGACATGCGGCCGCTGGAAATTGAATGATACAGTGACCTGTCGTACATGTTACCTTTTGCTTGCCTTCAACCGGTCAATGACTCAACAGCAAAAAGAAGGTGACACGCGTCCAGGTAACTTTTCTGATCATTAAGGGTATTTTTGTCTTGTATTGTCCTTGAACCCACAATTTTTTTTTATCAATGTATTGGAAGCATTAAAATAAGTTAAACTGGATTAAACACCATTTAAAGCTCCAAACTTGGCCTTTAAACCAATTTTCTGTATTAAAGAAGGGTTGGTGATGTGACAAAAGATTAGACGCATTGGTCCCATACTCCCATTGAATTATAAAGAAGCGTTGAGAAGTCAGTTTAACTTTGTTCTCATTTATTATGCCGACCCACTTTTGGTTGCTTGCAAAAATGCATTTCTTATTTGGAAAATGATATGGGTACACTATTTGTACACTACTCTGATGTGATAAATGAAGAGAAGCTTATTTTATGGGTGAGCCCCACATTGAGTTTTTCATTATTTTTCATATCAGGGTGGTGTGTATTTGGGTGCACAAGTAATGTACCCATAACATTGTTGTTCTTATTTTGCATTTTTCACTTTATACTTATGAAGTTTGAACAGAAATTTAAATATTTTACTATTGTATTTGCTCATTTGAGACCACCAATTAAGGAGAATTGACTCCTTTGTTGTTTTCTACGCTTTTCCTCTTTGCACTAATGCTACCATTGGGAGGGTAAACAGCCACAATTCCAGATGTAGAATTGAAAAAGAGATCCCCTAAACACCGAGACAGGTTATTCTCTCACAACACATCACATAAAAAATCGTAAAAAATCAAATTTAAAAAAAAACTGAGTTAGTGGAACACCCCCTAAATTTTTCTTCCCAAATGGGCTCCCATTGGACACATTTCCATTTCGGTGTTCTCTCTCTCGCCCTCTCTTGTACCAAAACGCGGAAGTCTCCCACTTTTTTCTGTCTACAGCGCCCCACTGGACCACATGTTCCTTTCAATCTGAGATCTCCCCAAACTTTTTGCTGCATATTTTATGCAAGCAAACTCACCAACCCATGAATTACTTACCCGTATGGACGCAGAAAAATAGGACTAAGAGGAATGCACTTTTGATTCAGTCACATGACGTGGGTCGTCATTGTTGTGCCATTTGACCTTGAAACCAGATCAATCTGGTCAAACTGTAAAATAAATAAATCGGAACTTAACGTCTTTTTTTGGTTGCTATAAAATCTTGGTACGTGCCCCTTGTGATTCCCCAAACACAAGCGTTTTTTCGCTTTCTGCGTATTCTGTTTTCACCACAACTTCTTCATTTCACAGAGAGAGAGAGAGAGAGTTTGTGATGGATAGTGGATTGACGAACGGTGTATTGGTGCCTTCTGCCGACGACAAATCGGTTGTAGGCGGTGGTGGTGTTGAGGATGTTTACGGCGAGGATAGTGCGACGGAGGACCAGCTTGTTACCCCTTGGACTGTCTCTGTTGCTAGGTGAATATACAAAACTGAATCAATGTCGTCTTTGTATTAATTTTTTGGGGGCTTTATTACGATTTTCTTGATCTGGGTTGTGTTTGTTTTCACTCAATTTGAACCTAGTCTTGATTTTGACGGGCTTTATTTCCATTTTCTTGATCTGGGTTGTGTGTTTGTTTTTCACTAGATTTGAAGCTAGTCTTAATGGTGTATAACGATAGAATCATATGTTTGAAGAGTGGTATCAAGAAATTCATTTCAATTTTGTCTTCTTTTTATTTTCCATTTCATATTTGGTTGTGCATATTTTTGCCCAATTTCAAGCTTCCGTTGATGGTTTTTTTTTTCTTAGCACACTTTTTATTCTGATATGTTTGGAGAAGTTCAATGCATTATGCATCTCAGATCTACAATTTTTCATTCTTTCCTTGGATGTAATTTTTCATCATAATGAAGTTCTACTCTCTTTGATTCTATTTGTTCTTTTAAACTAGCTTGTAAATGTGTTTAGATTTTTTATGTTGAAAGTTACTCCTTGTGTTGCTTCCTCTAACTTTCTTTCACTTCTCCAAAATTTTTTTGTGGATTATGTTATAGGTTAATATTCTTTTATTACTATCATTAAATGACCTTTTTCTGGAGGTTTAGAGTTTTGATACATTCAGATCTGAAGGACATCATGAGTAGTAATGTTTCTGATCTTTTTCTGTTCCAAATGTCTTAATTCGAATTTATTTTCAAAATAAAAGAAAAGAACAATCTCAAAAGTACCAAAGAGGTTGTATTCCTAGTAAGAGCGTCTCCAACTCAATACTCTACTTGAGAGTATCAAAATAATGTATTCAAAAAGTGATTACGAAGAGTTCACTATTCATACTTACTCCGGACCAATACTCTATTTTCTACCTCTATTTCCAAAAACTCTTTAAAACTCAAATATTTCACTCTTGCCCTCCAAAATTTGAATTTTTATTTTTCAAAACCTTATCGAAAATAGTTGAGATTGGTCCATTCTAAAGATACGGAGATTATCTTTTGAATGGTATGAATTTTATAACAAGTAATGACAAATATTTTAGAACATGAGTAGTATTTTCTGGTTTCTCCTCTATATTTCCTCCTATTCTCTAAATATAGAGGATCAAAATATTCTCAAATAGAGGATGCATAGCTGTAATAAATGTGAATACTACGTATTTTGTTTCTTTCATAACTATTTTCTCTTCCTCTTTATTTGATAGATCTCAATTTTTTTATTTTTTTTATGTTTTGAGAAAGAGGATTGCATTCTATATATTTGATACCTACTTCCCTTTTCAGATTTCTGTGATTATTGGTATGGGTGTCGTAAATTTTTTTGGGGCATTAGTTTTGTTGAAAAATTAGATCGGGTTAATGCTTCTCTTAGAGCATTCTTATGTGGCTCTCTACTTTAACTCAAAAGTTAAAGTAGAGAGCCAAACCCCCAAAATAAGCCAAAATCAGGCTCACCAAATGGTTGATCAAATTGGTTAAAAATTTGGTGAGGCACTGTTCACTCT
The DNA here is from genome assembly GCA_963854785.1 of Vaccinium vitis-idaea. Lineage (NCBI taxonomy): Eukaryota > Viridiplantae > Streptophyta > Magnoliopsida > Ericales > Ericaceae > Vaccinium > Vaccinium vitis-idaea. The sequence continues at coordinate 21,214,869 of OY978222.1, forward strand.
CCAAGAACCATTCACACACTGTTCATGCACTATTCAAGCACTATTCATTTTTTTTTATATTACTTTTGGGGAGTAGGAGTAGAAATAAATAATAGTTTAATGCTATAAAGTTAGAATAGATGGCCTAATTCTGTGAACTTTTGTAAAAGTAACTTGCTAAATTGTAAAATATGTTTTTGAAGTTAAATTTTGTGTAAAATTTGATATTCGAGATGGACAGTGCTACCCGTACAGAGGGTTTTGCACAGAAAATGCACCGAGCTCCTTCGGGGACCCACTTTTGGGTCCCACACGAGTGATCCGAACCGTTGAAACGGTGGGACTTTGGTTGGAGCACTTCCAACCGTCCGATTGAGCTGAAATTTTGTGGGGCCCCTCGGAAAAATGTTCTAAGAACAATGAACGGTTCGGATCACTCGTGTGGGACCCAAAAGTGGATCCCTGAGAAGGCTCGGTACATTTTCTGTGCGGGTGCCTCTGTACCCGTAGGATTATCGATTCGAGATAAGGATCCTCTTGTGGAGCTACCAATTCTCTTTTCAGCTGAGATGATTTGACACAGTTGGATACATAGGCTTCATTTGTCTTGTTTGCAAAAGTGTCTATAGGACTAGAAACAGTCATAATCAACTCTGTTAAAAAGTGGCAAAATACTCAGTATGCAACTTTTCAATCAACTTTGACAACTTACTCTAGCTTTCATAGTTCATTACGAAATTACGAGTAATTTTTAAATTAAAAAATAATATATTTATCAAAATAAATTTTGAAATTTTTTGCACTGTATTAAAGTTTTCAGTAAGATCTATCAAACAAGATCGATATTGATAAAAAAATTATTTTTGTAAGTACATTATTTTTTAGTGATGAGACGGAGGGAGTATATACTTTTATACAATGGTCTCTGGGTAATTTTTGCAGGTGCAGCTAATTCCATCAGTTTTCCGGAAACCATGGCTCTAATTTTTTTCATTGTTTTATTATTGGGCTTTAGAGCATCCCAACAATGCTCTCTATCCCCCTCCCATCCCTATACAAAAGTGAATAGTACCTCCTTAAAATCCCCCCAATTAGGGAGGCACTATTCACTCCCTACCCATTTTTTTTTATTTTCTCTCTCTCTCCCTTCCCCTCTTTGCCGTAGCTTTTTTTTTTTTTTTTCTCTCTCTCTTACTTCTCTCCCATATATCATATTTTATTAAAAATAGGAAGGGTAATAAAGAGGATTGTTGGAGACATGAATTGGTAAAATGAAAAATGTGTACTGTTCACTACTTTTTTTAGAGAAAAATTTGAGTTATCTGTTGCACTTGCTCTAGCTTCCAAAGTATCTTCAGAGAGATTAGTAGAGTGTTAAATAGTTGATTTTCTTCTATGAAATTTGTTTGGTGTGATGCAGTGGGTATACTTTGTTGCGTGATCCACGTTTCAATAAAGGGCTTGCCTTCTCTGAGAATGAGAGAGATGCCCATTACTTACGCGGCCTTCTACCGCCATCAGTCTCATGTCAGGAACTTCAGGTTTAGCTAATAAACATTGCCTTGGTGTTCAACCTATCTAAAATACTTCTGTCTGAATTGCTCATAATTTTCTTGATTCTGGAAACCAGGAGAAGAGATTGATGCATAATCTCCGTCAGTATGAAGTTCCTCTGCAGCGATATATAGCGATGATGGATCTTCAGGAGAGAAACGAAAGGCTGTTTTACAAGCTTCTTATCGATAATGTTGAAGAACTGCTCCCAGTTGTGTACACTCCAGTTGTTGGTGAGGCTTGCCAGAAATATGGGAGCATTTTCAGGCGTCCTCAGGGACTTTTTATCAGTTTGAAAGAGAAGTATGGCCACAGGATACATATGTTTCCTCTCCTAGCCTAAATTATATTAAAATACGTCTATACATTCCATTTTCCCCTCTTCCTGTTAGATATGTTGTTCTGGGGTTCCAATTGTTTACTTGAATTAGCATTTACTACTCTCAGAGGTATTAACTGTTGAAGTTTTCAGGGGTAAGATTCTTGAAGTGCTGAAAAACTGGCCTGAGAGGAGTATTCAAGTTATCGTTGTAACCGATGGTGAGAGAATTTTAGGACTTGGGGATCTTGGGTGCCAGGTAAATATGCCGTGTCCCCGTTTGGTTAAAGGTTCATGATTAGTAGTATTACAATGGGAGTTTGTGTGCTTCTTTGTCAAATCCATGGACGGTAAATTGACTGAAACATTTGAAAATGATGCAGGGTATGGGGATCCCTGTTGGAAAACTCTCTCTCTATACAGCACTTGGAGGAGTTCGTCCATCAGCAGTATGTGCTTTCTACGGGAGTTGCACTTCTGTGTTAATTAATCTTCTTAACTTGTTTTGATCCTTTGTTGTTTGGTTTCCTCTCTTGCTTTTTCCTTTTGATTAGGATGAATAAATTACCCAAATCAATATGTTGAGTGAAATATGGGCTTCAGCAATACTCTTGTAAGAATGAGTTTGGAATTAGATCCGAATACTGTTGGGTAACATTTTCAGAAACTATTTTCTGTCTAGAAGAACCCTGAAAATAAGGCGGGTCCAAAAAATAAATCTTGAGCAGAGTTGTTTTATAAAACTGGTGATTACTGAGTTTCTTAGACTTGGCTCAGATACTGCAAGTACGTCCCAGGAAAATTACTACTTCCTCACCAAATATAATCAGGAGTGACACCCTAGTACTTAAGCTCGCTTCATAGACTACGCTCGCTGCTACTTAGAGAGGGCATTATGTGGCTGTGTCATGCTACAATTATCTGAAGTTAACCACTGTATAAGTACCTCATCAGAACATCGTTAAAGCTTTTTTTTTATAATGATGATGATCAAGGGTCATGTAGTTGTTAAACCAAAAGCTTTTTCCTAATGATCAAGGGTAATATATATATATTTGTTAAACTATGTGAGTTGAAGATACTAATTATCTGAATTTTGTGCACGCAGTGCTTGCCTATTACCATTGATGTTGGTACAAACAATGAGAAGTTGCTAAACGATGAGTTTTACATTGGGCTTAGGCAAAAGAGGGCAACTGGACAGGTTTAATGATTTTCATTTATTTCTTAGAAGTTCTCTTTCTTTCATCCCGGCCCCGTCCATTTTTAGCGGAAGTACATCAGTTGAGTAAATTTTTTTCTCATGTTGAGTTGTTTTTTATTTATTTCGATTTAGGAATATGCTGAACTCTTGCACGAGTTCATGTGTGCAGTTAAGCAGAACTACGGGGAGAAAATCCTCATTCAGGTCAATTTTCAGTATCCACATTCTCGAAAACATAGGTTTTGGCTTACATGTTTTCATAATAATGCTAATATTTAACCCTAATCAACAGTTTGAAGATTTTGCAAACCACAACGCCTTTGAGCTGCTGGCCAAATATCGTACAACTCATCTGGTGTTTAATGATGATATTCAGGTATAGCATGAAGCGTACATCTTCTATATCGAGAAATTTTGTAGTATTAGTTTATGGAAATTTTTATTTCTTTCAGCAATTGCCTTTTTTTGCAGGGTACGGCTTCTGTGGTGCTTGCTGGGCTCATTGCAGCTCTGAAATTAGTCGGTGGAACCTTAGCTGACCACTCATTCTTATTCCTGGGTGCTGGAGAGGTATTCGGTTTTCATCCCCAACTTAAGTAGACTTTTTTTTAAATTTTATTTTATGTATACATGTTTATCGCATGTAAAATTAAGTGCATATTAGGCCTTCTATTGTATGCATATAAGACACTTATACTAGATCAAAGCTAGAAAATAGTTTGTTGCCTATGTCTAATTGCAAATTTGTTGCTTCTTAACTTAGAGCATCCCCAACCGTCTCCCTAAATTTTTCTCTAAAAAAAGTCATGAACGGTGCATATTTTTCATTTTACCAATTCACGTCTCCAACAATCCTTTCTATTACCCTCCCTATTTTTAATAAAATATGATATATGGGGTAAAAGTAAGAGAGAGAATAAAAAAAAGAAAGTAATTTGGGGAGCATGGTGGAGTGATGGAGGAAGAGAGAGAAATGATTAAAAAAATGGGTAGGGAGTGAATAGTGGCTCCCTAAATGGGGTGTGATTTAGAGAGCCACTGTAGACGTTGCTATTTTATTCACCTATTTAGGGAGTCTGTTGGAGCTTGTTTTTGGGGGTTGGCTGAACAAAATAGAGATAGGGAGGGGTTTGAGTCATCTGTTGCACTTGCTCTTATGGATACATGTGAAATTCATCATTTTTCTACATAATATGCAGCAGTTCAAATCAGTTCTCATCTGCTTTTGCAAGGGAAAAATTCTACAAACAAGTTAGCGAGGCTTCTCTAATATTTACCCATTCCTTTCCTCCCAAATTTGTCCGTCTGTTTAACCCCGCTTTTTCATCATAAGTAAACAAGCATTTTACTTGTCAACAAACCACATGCCTCAGCATTTATGACCTGTATAATATATACACGCACGCACTCACCTATATATGTGTGTGTGTGTGTTTGAGTTTTGCAAATGTCTTGATTTTATCATTTGGCAAACTCAAGCATTCAAATCGAAACCCATTGGCAATGAGTTTAGCAAATGTGTGATTTTATCATATACTAATTTCGGGGGTAATAAACTCTATTGTGTTCTGTTTTTGCGTGTGTGGGTGTCTATGAGTCGTGTTTCTGTTTGTTTACTCACTATTGTGCTGCAATGTCTCACTTTGTCCCTTGGCAACTAAAGGCTGGAACCGGAATAGCTGAGCTTATAGCTCTCGAGATATCAAAAAGGGTATGATTAACACAAAACACACTTATCTATTCTCTCCTGTTTCCTCATATAATTAGAGCTTTCTGATAAACTCTTTGATCATTTTATTTTGGGCAGACAAACATTCCAGTAGAAGAGACGCGCAAGAAAATTTGGCTTGTAGACTCGAAGGTTATAGGAATCAATTACTATATCACTAAATTTTGTCATATCTAGTCTGTATTCTCCTTCCATTTTTTTTGTTTCATTGATCAGATTTTAATGGATATTAAATTGATTGCAGGGACTGGTGGTTAGCTCACGTAAGGAGTCCCTTCAACACTTCAAAAGGCCTTGGGCCCATGACCACGAACCTGTTAAGGAACTCTTCGATGTTGTAAAGGTGTGGAAATAAGATTCTTCTGTAGCATTTTGAGCACCTTTTTTGGTTGGCATTTTAGAATTATGCAGTGTAAGATAATTAGCTTGAAGACTTAAAATTAGTTTAATATTCTGTTTAGTGCATGTGCAGCTTTTTATATGCTGGAGGTAAAAGTTTAACCTGTTTAGTGAAATTAAGTAGTTTAATAGGTTTTTATGAGTTGAAGGTCCAAAATTCCCCTTCCTCCATTACGTTTTCAAGTGGAAAGAGCATGAATCCTTTGTCCATGCATATTTTAACTACTCAAAATAAGTAAACAGCAACCTATTTGAAATTTGAAATTCAGTTTTTGGGGGTAAAAAAAGTGATAATTCTAAATCGATGTCATACATGGTAAGTCAGTTTTTTTTATGCATATAAGAGTTAACAGACAGGTTATAAGAAATGCATTGGAGTTTTTCCCGTTTTCTCACCCTGTTTTCTTGTCTCAGGCAATCAAGCCAACAGTGCTGATAGGAACTTCTGGAGTTGGGAAAACATTTACAAAGGATGTTGTTGAGGCCATGGCATCCTTCAATGAGGTTCTCTCTCTCTCTCTCTCTCTCTCTCTCTCTCTCTCTCTCTCACACACACACACACACACACACACACACACAAAAAGACACAAAAGCAGATGTTCACCTAATGGTTCTGACATTGATGTGGTTGAATTGCATGTAGAAACCTGTCATTTTCGCTCTCTCCAACCCAACCTCACAAGCTGAGTGTACAGCTGAAGAAGCTTATGAATGGACTAAGGTAAGATGACAAATCAGCTTTGTTTTCATCAATTTGAGTTTACATTTACATCGTATGGTGCTCCAACTGGTTTGCTACATTGGCCTTTCTTGCGTTTTGCCTTCTGAGGTTTCTCAAGAAAAATTGCCTATAGAATGAATGCTTTCTGCAGGACAGAAAGAGTCAAGAATCCACTTGTTTTGTAAACATATGTTGCACTCAATTTTTGTTGTAACAAGTCGTAACTCAATATCTGGACACTGGTAGATAAACTAACAAATTCTCTCTCCTGCTTTTGAAATCTGCAGGGTCGAGCAATCTTTGCCAGTGGAAGCCCATTCAATCCCGTTGAATACAATGGAAAAGTTTTCGTGCCTGGCCAGGTCCTAAACTATACATACAAGTCTATTGTTTCTCTGTATTGAGTGATTCCAGGAGCATTACCTTGCCATGTGCTCATGGCATTCCCGCCCAATGAGGCTGCAAGAAAGGGATTGGTGGGACAACATTTGTCTATCATCCAGCCGATCAAGCTGAGTAAAGTCAGCTATAAACCATCTCACAGTGTTCTTGTTGGTCTAGGTGCACCATGTCAGCGTGCCGAGTTGGTGCTCTAAGGCCTCATTTATTTCTTTGGAGATAAAGCATCGCCTTGGCCTATAAGTCTAAGGGGACTACATATTTGATGCGCAGTAGACCTTTTCCAGCAAGATTAATTATCCATTGGATATGTTATCCCACAAAACATGAGATTTAAGAAGTGAAATTATCAAAATTACTTCATTTTCATCTGAAAGGATTGATTATCCACTGTTCCAACTGTTCATTACAGTCTAATTTCAAAATGTTATGTCCTGCAGGCAAACAATGCATACATTTTCCCTGGATTTGGCTTGGGCTTGATCATGTCCGGTACAATCCGGATGCACGATGATATGCTTTTAGCAGCTTGTAAGTAGACAAATGAATCACAAGCCATTATCTTTTTTGCAATTAGTTATTAATATACTTTTTCGTAGTTAACTAACTACCATCGTGTAACAGCCGAAGCATTGGCAGCTCAAGTGACTGAGGAAAACTATGCAAAGGGTTTAATCTACCCCCCTTTAACTAACATCAGAGAGATATCGGCTTGCATTGCTGCTAAAGTAGCAGCTAAGTCGTATGAACTCGGTTCGTACCTCTCTGACTGCAATAACACCATAAAATCATATAAGACAGAAAAATGCTTGATGATGTGATTGCGTCAGCTGCCTATCACTTCAAAACCGATAACCGTTGAAGAGGCATTACAATTACAAAAATGTCGTTCTCATATGGCTTAGAAATTCTGGAAGAATAGCATTATCCATTTGTGAATATCTTACCAGTTGATACTCGTAACATTTATTGACCGGAGATTATTTATTTCATTTCTAGGTCTGGCTTCTCGTCTCCCTCGCCCTAAGGATCTTGTCAAGTTTGCAGAGAGCTGCATGTACAGCCCGGTCTACCGCAACTACCTCTGATTTTCAGGCGTTGTCCCTGCTATTTTCTTGTCTGCAATTGACTTGGCACTGCGCACCTTATTCCCTTTTTTTTATGCAAAAAGTACAAGGTCATATCATGGAAGCGTGCTACTTATTATGCCCCCAATGAAAGTAGATGTTTGCTCTTCCTTCTCATTCTTTCAAATAGAGTATCAGGTTCTAGCTAGGAGAATAGGGTATTGTCACCTGGTGGGATTACTTTCTAGATTCAAGATGTTTACATTGTTAATGTGCTATATATATATATAAATTCATTCACAATTCAAGTGAAATTTTGCTAGCCTCATCTGCAATACTTGCTAAGTAAGAAAAGCAATAAAAGTTCAAACTCTTTCGATACCAAGAGAATGCACTGCATGGTGTGTGGTACCATCTTATTGAGTGGTTGTGCCTAAATTTGACTCCTCTCCCACCGCTATTGCGAGGGTGGATACGTATAGAGCATTGTGGCGGGAGTCAGAATCGTTGTGTCATCCTCGTACAAATCCTACATTACGTAAAAGAATAAAAATGGAAACTAGCGCAGGTTACAGGACTGACGGCGCTCCGCTCGACTTGAAATTGTAAATTAGGTACGTTTAAAAAATCACTGAGAACTTGTCCAAAACTAAGGGTTTTTTTTTTTTTTCTCAAGAAGTTAGTAGTATAGAATCATTTTTTGGAAAACATGGGAAGGGTTTGGTAGAAACGTTGAACACATAATAGGGGAAAAAAAATTTGTCAACATTGATAAGATTACTGAGTACTCTTTGACCGGCACCGGTAACAATAAAAAAAGGGGAGCGCTAATATCAATTCCCTTATGTAATTGTGTGTGAGTAAAATGTCACACCATGAGTGCCAACATATTATTATTACCTGTTTCTAAGTTAGTAGTATTATGGAAGTACATAAACTAAAATAAAATAACAAACCAAGCATAGTACATCAAATAGATGGATTAGCATGCCCCCAGAGTGCTAAGGGGCCATGATGTCCCCACTAAATAGTATAAAATTGCGGCTCTTAGACCTATATACCCTTTGGCTTCCAAGGGAAAAGTCTAGGATTCGAGTCTATGAAGATACATTGGCCCTGTTCGTTTTCCAGATTAGTTTTAGTTTTAGTTTTGATGACATTATCATTTACCTCATTTCTCTCTCTATCTCTCTCCATTCATTACACATGCTGACATCATCAAAACTAAACTAAACTATCTAACCAAACACAACCATTAAAGTTTAGGACTCGAGTGTAAGGACAGATGTCGAACTCCCTTTAATTGTTAACCCAAAAATTCCCTCTAACCCTTACTGATGTATCCAATGTTAGTATTTTTTTAATTTATTTATGAAATTGCTACCATTAGGGTACTAGGGCCAAGCTATTATCTCGCATATGTAGGGGTTGGTGGGATTTTATGTACCTAGAAATTAGTTGGCCATGACCCGCTCTATTTTGTTTCGAAAGCTAAGTTGCGCTCCATCTGTGTTGATTTGCCACAATTACTCAGTTGATTTTTCTTTTGGGAGTATGACACAAGTTATAGGTACTAAAAAACATTGCTCGAGAGTGAAGATGTGGACCGAGTCCGTATTTTAAGGGTGTAGACTAGAGTCGCACCCGCACCCGAGTCCATTCAACATAGCCAACACGTGATATCGTAATCCAATAGTGAACCATCCTGTGAGCAAGTTGAACCCTACAGACTTAAGTGTAGTGAGAGTATATTTAGTGTCTGGGTGAAATTCTATGCATTTTCTCTAAAGTACACGATGAACCACCCGCCCCTGCTAGAATGTTAGAAGGTTGGTTACATTTTGAAGAACTTATTGTTAGCGTAAACACCACACACATTGGGAATATAAAGACAGTAAAGAAATCGACACACAGAATTTATGTGGTTCCTCAAAATTGGAGACCTCCACAAGAGAGAGCAATAGTTTCTTATTGATTAATTGTAACGGGGTTTACATAGAGAATAATTATATCCCTATTCCTAACCCTAATCCAAGTATATGGCATGTCTTCCCATAATACCCTTATAGCATCGTATCACACCAAGGGTAACCCAAGCCAATGGGTTTAGCCTCTCCTCTAGAACTTCTTGGTATCTCTCCATATCGGACATAAGAGCCACAAGTTCTAACACTTGCATTTCAGAAGGATACATCAAAGTACTTCTAGAAGTACAACACCAATTTCTTTATACCAGTGCTCCAAAATTCAGAACATTTTCTTACTGTTCATGGTCTATCTATTAAGCTGAAGAACAAGGGCAAAACACAATTTTATGTTAGCAAATTAGAGAAAAATGAGTGCATATTTATTCAATTTACAACACGGTTACAAATAACTTTTTATGTGAGGGAAGCTTGTTTCTTGAACAGGGACTATAATACTATATATATTTTTATCTGTTGTTGTCGTATAGGGAAATGCATGCATACTTTTATCGAATGGATCTATAACTTTGTTTAGTCAATCTCATGTGGATTTCAAAATTATCAAATATGGGAATTGAGGAACTTATAGATTCATCAATTTATCTTTTGCCCTTGTTGTCAGTAGTTATGCCACATAATGAATCTCTGTTGCCCTAGTGAAGTCACAACATCGATTGATGAGTCTTTTGTTCTATTGCTACATCATGAATAAGGGAACCTAGAGAGGTTTCAAAACTACCTTGAACCAATAATTTCTTTTGTGCCATGTGGAGTTCCTCATTATAAACGACCGCTAATGAAAAAAGAGGAATTGTATTGTGTTCATTTCTTTCCAAATGCTCACTCATAAATTTTGTTTCGGAAATTTGACAATTGATAAACAGCGTCCATTGCTGCATACTTCATAACTGCTGACAAAACTATCTTGGAATGTGCAAGGAGGAATACCCACTATCATGACATCAACATGAGGTTGAGAATCCGAAACAGTGATATACTATTTACTTGTCTCCTTTCGTAGTTGATGTTGTTGCTGCTGCGGCTATTGGTACTCTCTTATGTAAATGTGTTCTATGTACCAAGACAATTTTGTGTTGAGACTGAGTGTTTATCCTCTTGACTCCTGGTTTTCTGTTCAACCATTTTGCACAGTTTTTTACTTTCTCTGTTTTAGTATGAATGCAGCCAAGAGGAGATCTGAGTAGTAATGTGTACATCCGAACAACACATGTTTATCAATTACTCTGTGTTGATATAAACAGTCGTTCCATTGTCTCATTAATAATATTTCCTTTCCAAGTATTGTTTGGCTGAAGATAGCTAGAATTTCATTTTGGTTGCAGAATGGGAAAGCTTGAATATCATGGATATTGTTGGGGAGAAATGATTCTTCAAAAAGATGATAATTTTCTCCATTGTACAACTGTGTTTTGTTACCACAAATTTTGTTTGGCACCAAATGGATGATTTTCCCAGAAATTATTGAAGGGAAATGAGTACTCCTCAGTTGCCAGAAATTATGATTCCAATTGTTTTTTGGGTGTTGCATAGCGGATTATACTCGTATGATTTATTTGGGGTAGGGTATGTTTGTAAAAAGTTTGGGATGGTGAATTGATATAACTTGAAACAATATTCATTGTTGGCGCAATGATAAGGTTTTGAGAAGTCATGAGGATATAGTTACCCTGCTATCCCCTTAGTTCATCCCTAGTTGCAAGGATCAGAGAAAAATTAGAGACATTTGCAAGAAGCCTGATCAAGAAGATTGATGGTGGATGTGAAACATGTTTGGAGATCTTAGAAAGAGGATGTAACACACAATTTTTTTTCTTTTAAGCCATCGGTTGGAGGGATACAACAAAGAGGAGTTGCAATTCACAACAATAAGACTCAAACACATGCAATGCACTGGGTAAAAGAAGAGCACGTAGTACCTGTTGGTACCTAAGTCCCATAATTTGTACAAATGCCTTTGAAACACATCTCAAACCATTAAAATTGGCGAGAGTGAGGACTGAGAGGGCAAGTGCAATGCAAGAATTGAGAACGGAAGTGTGTGGCATTTTAAAGGATTATCAATGTTGATTTGTTCACATATAGGTAATTCTAGTTTACATTTTTAATACCATGAAATAGATGGATGAAAAACTTGCAATGAGGTTTTGGCTCCTTTGTTCACAGGTGGAACCCTGCGGTACTGTGGACAGTTTCATCCAAAGAAAGAAACCAAGAAATAGGCATTATTTGCGTTTGGCTATTATTGGGAGGGTTATAAAAAAAAGGCACCCAATTTCCCTCTACCTTATCTTTCTCCAAATTCAATTACTACTTTTTTGAGAATCCTAATTAGAGTTTGAAGAATAAGTGATCATGGTGTCTCCAGTGTCTGACGATCGGTTGGTGAATGCTCAAAATTGCACCCAAGGTATGCATAAGTTAACTTTATGTGAAATACAAGAATCCAATTAATAAGTTTTTCCCCTTATACATGCAAACTTGAGTTTTGGTTTCCATTTCCAGAAACGAAGGAAAAGATTTAATGGAGATGATCATGGAAATCAGGAGAATGTCATTTTCATTTCTTTTACCTTCTTCTCTTTATTTTGTATTAAAGGAACGTGAATAAGATTTTTGAATCTTGTAGTTTCTTTTGGATTGACTGCATTGGTGTTTGTTAATTTTCCAGAAAGTGTGCGTGAGGGGCTCAAGTCAGCTGCCATTGCTTGCGTCCTCACTACCGTGCCTACAGTTTGTTAACTTCATTCTCTGTCTTTTTCATTCAGTTTATACTACATGACAAAAGATAGGATCACATATAATTGTGCAAAAATAACGAAGGTTCATAGTTAATGTGGATTTAAACCACATAGTCATTTCTACAAGTTACCTTTGTTTGTGTGTGCATATTGTATTAAAAAAAATCCATTGGACGAATTCCTTATCCTTCTTCTTTTGATCTTTATTTTCCTTTGCAAAGCTGAACATAGATAAAGAACTACTTTTTGTTAGGTTTATCTCCTAGTTTAATTTTTCCTCCCGGTCTCTTTCTCTTCCACAAGTTCGAAAAATAAAATTATCCGTACTAAAAGTAAGTGTGGTGGATGACACTGGTAACTCATGCACCTTCATTTCTTTATAGACTACTTTTAAGGCAGAAGTTTGAGAATGGTAAGATCTACACAGACTTGCTCTCGTTTTGTAGCATACTAGAGAGACTATTTCCATGGCTCGAATCCTTACCATTAGGACGCTAACTACAAACTTCACTGTCTGTCCGAGTTTCGATGTAAACATTTTATCTGTTTCTTTTTTCTTAGTATTATTTTTTGGTTGCCAACTTGCCCGCTCTATGTTGGCCAGTTGGCTGCTGCCAGGATGATTCCATGGGCAAAGGCCAACCTCAACTATACTGGCCAAGCACTAATCATATCCGGAGGTAATTTTCATTTGTCGTACAATCATCTTTCCAGATTGATTTGTATAAATTCAAAAAGATGAGAAACAACAAAATTCAAATGTTTTACTTTCATCAATCTAAAAATTGTTTTCGCCTTATTAGGTTAATAATGTTTTTAGTTTTCATTGATTATTATAAGTCCAAATCTACATATCCAGATAAAATGTACCAAATTTGTGTGAATTGACGCGTTGTTTTTGCTACACAGCGTCCATTGCTTCGTACTTCGTCACTGCAGACAAAACTATCTTAAAAGCTGCAAAGAAAAATGCACGATATGAGAGAAAAGCTTAATAGTGGATGCTGATATTGTATCTCCAAGTGATAGACGGGTCAACTACAACTAATAAATACTCTAAGTTTGATATGTAGAGCATTTTAGAAGTTACTAATATGTAATCCTTTTAGTGTACATTTCAGCAAGTTATTTTGGTGATCACACTTTTGTAAGACATTCTCATTGCAAAATATTACATATAGAGAATTTTTGGTTGCTTCTTTGTTTGGGATGATCAACTACACTTAAATTGGTTGTGGAGAAAGTCGAACTTCTAAGTGGCAGTGAGAGGAAGTTGATTGTTTGAAGCCAATAGTTTAAACAATTTGACACGAAAATAAGGGGTACAAGGCTGAAAGTGCACAACCATGCATTATTAATGTCTTAAGAAGAAAGATTAAAAAATTGTTGAGTACAAATAGGAATAAATGCCAATTTTAGCAAAAATAAATCCACCAAAAATCCGCATTATTTTACATTTCAAATAGAATGAGACACTTCCAAAATCCTCATGGGCTCCTCCACCAAAGAGAAATGAAGATTTAATTTTTTCAACTAAATTAAGAAAAACATATATAGAAAGAAGGGGAGATAGGTAGTGGCGGCTCAAAAAACTATCATTAGGGTTGTCAATGAAGATTTAATTTTTTCAACTAAATTAAGAAAAACATATATAGAAAGAAATGTAATATATTGGCGTTGATGGTTTGAAACATGGAAGTATATACTTTATCCATCCCAATTTGTAAGTCCCTAAAAAATCTATATTTAGGGCACACTAATTGTTTAACTTGAATACCTTTAAGCCTCCAATCCTATCCTCTCTTTTTTTGTTTGTACAATTTATAATATAAAGAGCAAAAAATAGAAACTTACATTGTCAATCATCTTGAACTTAGATAGATTAAGTAAACAAATTTTCTTATGCAAATACAACATAATTTCGATAAAGAACTAATATATTGGCATTGATGGTTTGAAACATGGAAGTATATACTTTATCCATCCCAATTTGTAAGTCCCTAAAAAAATCTATTTTTAGGGCAAACTAATTGTTTAACTTGAAAACCTTTAAGCCTCCAATCTTTTCTTCTTCTTTTTTTTTTTTGTACAATTTATAACATAAAGAGCAAAAAATAGAAATTTACATTGTCAATCATCTTGAACTTAGATAGATTAAGTAGTAACAAATTTTCTTCTGCAAATACAACATAATTTCGATAAGGATAAGGTAACTACATGAAAAAGGTACATTTGTTGACTAAGAATTTGGTCACTAAAAGGCCCTATTTAGTCGGCAAAGGTCTACCGTAGTTAATAATAATTTGGTCACCTAAACCCTAGTCGCAGAAAGGTATTAGTGACCAGATTTGTTGTAATCGCAAAAGGATACTCCCTCCGTCCCAATTTCTTGGCCCCTTTTGGGGAAATGGGTTTTTAAGGGGTGTAAAAACTTTGTATTGACTTTTCTATTTTGCCCCTAAATCCAGTCAATATTACTGTGACCAAATTTGTGAGGCTAATTTATTATATGAAAGTCAAAAGATATTCAATATGGATCTTGTTTGATAGATATCAATTAGTTTTATTATACAAAATTTTCAAAATCATAAAAACCGTTATAAAATAAAAGATAATAGACTAGCCAATTAAGATGGGAAAAGTACTTTTTAAGGGTAAAATTGGAAAGTGACCCAATTTTGATGGATGTTTTTAGAAGTGGGACAAATATTTTGGGACATCCCAAAATGGAAAGAAGGACCAAGAAATTGGGACGGAGGGAGTAATATTTAGTGACTAAAACTTCGTCACTGTTGTATCCTTTTGTTGACCACCTGAATTTAGTCACTGAAAAGTGGTCACAAAATGGTACCTTTTGTTGACCACCAACTTTGGTCACCGAAAACTGGTGGTCACAAAATAGTGGACTTTACATACCAAAACAGTGGTCATTGAAAGATGGGTGGTCACAAAATAGTGGACTTCTACGCCTGGGGGGGAGTCGGTTTCCCCCTCCTCCCTCGGGCTTTCCCTCTCTCTTTTCTCCTCTTCCTCCTTGTCCCATCTTCCTTCTTGTTCCCGTTTCCTCCTGGCGTTTTCCGGTCGGTCTTCTCTGCTGGGTGAAGCCGATCTTGGGCCTAACAACGTGGTGGTTCTCGTTGGTTGGTTACGATCAAGTTGGATGTTTCTCTAGCCTTGCTCTTAACTGTCTTGTTCTGCCCGGAGTTTCCCATTTTGGCTTAACGGCCTTCAGCAGTCTGACTGTGGTGGCAGTCTTTTCTGGCGGTGGTGTTGGGTTAGAGTTGGTTGGGGCTGTGGAGTTTGGAGGGGATGGGTTTCGACTTTGATATCGTGGACTAATTTCTGATGGGCTCTCCGGTGGACTTTCTTCCTTGTTGTTGTTGTTTGTGCCCATACTAATTACGGTTCGGGTGGTGCTTTGGTGGTGCCGATTGTTGTTCGACGGTCATGTTCTGTTGGTGGTCAGTGGTGGCGGCTCCTTGTGTGGCATTCGTTTAGGGCTTTTTTGGTTGGGCTTCGCCCATTGTTTGGCTTTGTTGGCCTTTAGGTATTTTATGCTTATTGTTTTATCTGGGCTTTGTTGGCCTTTAGGTGTTTGTGCTTATTGTTATATCTGGATTTTATGTCCATTGGTTGTTTGGGGTTTTGTCCATTTGGGTGTCTTCGGTTGGCTTCTTGCCAATCGTCTTTGGGTCTCGGTTTTGGTAGTGGTTTGTTGATTCCTTGCCCCTATTAGTCTTGTAATCTTTCAAGATTAATGAAGTTTTTATAAAAAACTGAAAGATGGTTTCCATGACCAGTTAATAGCAATGTATAGGTGACCAACCTTTAGTCACAAAATCTTTTAATTTCTTAAAAAAAAAAATAGCCAATTGTTTGAGCGCAATCTAGATCCATTTAAATAATGATTTCGGAACTTCTATGCTATATTCATGGCCCATTACAGAAATTACTCTAGTATTGGTAGAGTTCAAATGATATGCTAGGTGGACAGCAAAAAAAAATTCACAAGTATGCAGTCGTGAGTCTTCCGACCATGAAGTCATACTATTTTGATAGATACTTCTTCCTTATACATGAAACAAAACATTTGAAGCAAAACTAACATAAAACCTAACAAAATAGATTTCACGCAACTAAAAAGGAATTAGTACAAGATATCATGCACACCCAATCAATCCCAATAGCTCTTCATACAACAAAGGGCGTTCCCAAGCAATTGTCAGACATGTTTCACTTTAATGTCTTGCACGCACAATCACCAATATGTTTAGAACATATAATCAGCAAAAGGAATTTACAGATGAAATTGAATAAGACGTAAAACAAAAGATTAATATAGCAAAAAAAGAGCTCATGCATTGATCAAAATCAAAACTTAGAAAATATTTGAATTTCATGCAAGTACTTCCTATAACCCACTTGGTGAAATAATCAATCGCGACCAAAATGAACTTGTGTCCGTTTGACGCAGCTGGTGTGATCCAACCGATAACGTCTATGCCCCGGACGGAAAAGGGCCAAGGCGAAGTCATGGAATGCAACTCTGACGGTGGGACATGCATGAGATTGACGTGAATCTGACACTTGTGACATCGCCTTACGTATTCGACGCATTCAGTCTCCATGGTTGACCAATAATAACCTTGCCTTAAGATTTTCTTGGCGAGCATCATGCCATTCATATGAGGGCCGCAAACTCCTTTATGAATTTCTTCCATGATCTAGGTGGCTTCTTCTCCGTACACACATAACTTGTGCATTCCACAGTGAGACCTGCGGTACAACTTTCCTTCGCAGATGATGTATTGAGATGCCATCTTCCAAAGAGCAACTTGATCCTTTTGGTCTGCTCCGGCCGAACACTCGCCTTTCTCAATGAAGTTCCAAATGTCGTGGTACCATGGCAGGTCATCGTCTGGCTCATTAATTGTCATGACATACTCATAGACAGGTTTGTCTTGTTGTTCAATTACGATTGGTCTGAGTTTAACCCCATTTGGTATTTCAACCATGGATGCTAATGTTGCGAGGGCATCAACAAACCGATTCTTTAACCTTGGCACATGCGTGAAAGTGACCATCTGAAATCGTGGGATCAAATCATCCAAGTCTTGATGATAGGGTTTCAACTTGTCTTCCCTAACCTTCCAATCACTGTTTGCTTGTGACACCACTAAGTTCGAGTCTCCGACTATTTCCATTCTTTTGACTCCAATTTCCAAGGCGGCTTCCATCCCTACAATGCAAGCTTCATATTCTGATTGGTTATTAGTGACTTCGAAGTTTAGCTTGAAAGCAAGAGGGATATGTGATCCTTCAGGTGAAATCAGCAGTACCCCGATTCCAAATTCTTTCTGATTGGCTGCCCCGTCAAAGTACAGCATTCAGACATCGTTGGTGGCCGTCATCACATTTTCATCTGGGAATTCGAACTCCACATCTTTGGACCTTCCACAGGGTGATCAACTAGAAACTCAGTGATGGCCCTTCCTTTTACTGACTTCCGGGTAACATATTTGATGTTGAACTCTGCTAGCAAAAGCAACCAACGTGCTAACTTCCTGTAAGCGCGGGTTTGTCAAATAGATATTTGAGAGGGTCCATTCGAGAAATTAGCATTACAGAATAAGCTAGCATATAGTGTCTCAACTTTTTGGAAGCCCAGACCAAAGCCCAACAAGTCTTTTCTAGGGAGGTGTATCGTTCTTCGCATCCGACCATCTTCTTGCTTATGTAGTAAACAACCTTCTCAGATCCGCCTTCTCCTTCTTGTGCTAGCATGCATCCCATTGCTGATGGAGTGACTGACATATACAGAATCAAAGGTTGCCCCGGTATAGGTGGCATCAATACTGGAGGATTCTGCAAGTTTTTCTTGATTGTTTCAAAGGCTTTCTGACACCTGTCGTCCCATTTGAATGGCACGCCTTTCTTGAGTAAATGAAATATCGGCTCGCAAGTTGCGGTTAACTTGGCGATGAATCTGCTAATGAACTGAATCTTGCCGAGGAAACTCCGTATTTCCTTCTCCGTTCGTGGCGGTTCCATTTCAAGAATGGCCTTAATTTTGGATGGATCCACTTCAATTCCTCGGGTTGTGATCTTACCCAACATTTTTCCGGCTGAAACCCCAAATGTGCATTTTTCGGGATTGAGACGCAATCTGTACTTGCGAATCCTTTCGAAGAACTTCCTGAGAGCGTGCAAATACCCTTCTCTTTCTTTGGACTTGATAATCATATCGTCCATATATACTTCAACTTCTTTGTGGATCATATCATGTAGTAAAGTTGTAGCGGCCCTATGGTAAGTCAATCCGGCGTTCTTCAACCCAAATGGCATAACTCTGTAACAGTAGGTGCCCCACTCTGTGGTGAAAGTAGTCTTCTCTCGGTCCTCGAGGGCAATGAGAATCTGATTGTAGCCTGAAAAGCCATCCATGAAGAAAGCAATGCATGTCCCGCAGTGTTGTCTACGAGTACATCTATATGAGGCAGTGGAAAATCGTCCTTAGGGCTGGCTCTGTTCAAATCTCTGAAATCCACGCAGACTCTTATTTTTCTGTTCTTCTTGGGGACGGGCACGATATTTGCGACCCATTGAGGATATTCTGTTACCATCAAGAACCCTGCATCTATCTGTCTCTGAATTTCCTCCTTGATCTCCAGTACCCAGTTAGGCCTCATTATTCTCAATTTCTGTTTAACGGGTTTTGCATCGGGATAAAGCGGGATTCGATGCTCCACGATTTCAGGGTCAATTCCGGGCATGTCCGCGTGAGACCATGCAAAAACATCTTGAAATTCTTTTAGAAGATCTGAGTGAGCTTTAAATTACTCCGGAGACAGCTCAGAACCGATATGATCACACACACGTGCATTTTGTGCCTTTATACGATTGATTTTGCGCGAGTTGTGTTTTTGATGAGTTTCAGAAAATCGGAGCTAAAAGGTGTGTCCAAAGCTCCAAATAATCCCCGGTTGTATCCGGAAGTACCTAAGGTCCCGCAATGCCATGGAGGACAATCGCCGAAGCTTAGAAGTCGATTCAAGAAGCTTTGGAAGGTTCAAGGAAGGCCCGGAACAAAAGAACAAGAAATCTGGAGTTATGAGCCTCGAGAAAATCTGACCAACTGATAGAAAAAGGCTCATTACTTTCAAGATATAAAGGCTATGAATATGAGGTTAATTGGGTTAGAAAGTAGACTCATAGAGCTTTCCAACGGTTCAAGAATCGCCTCATTCCGAGTTCGGACGAAGCCGGGGCGTGCCCGCGAAGTTGGATAAAAAATCTGCCCGAACAGACACTTCTGGATCGATCCAGAGTTAATGTGGATCGATCCACATATGTGAAAACTTCTCCAGACTCATCTGGATCGATCCATGATGAAGTTGGATCCATCCAAACTCAATTATGGCGATTTTTGATAGATTTTAGGTTGCTTTAATATCTTCCATTTATGGAAACTTTCCACTTATAGTATGTTTTGGGATAATTAGCCAATGTAAAGGGCTTTTAGTATAAATACCCTCCTCCCTCCTCTCTCCTTCTTCTTCCTCCTTAGTCTAGTTTTTGCTCCTCCATTGGAGGATTTTTAAGCTCTCTCTCTCTAGTTTTTCTCAAGTAAGTCTTCATTTTCCTTTAATTTCTTGTTTTTTAATGTTGTAGTTACTCGTTGGATCTCTATATAAATCAAGTTTGTTTACGTTTTTATCGGTTAATTCGTTTTCTTGTTTTTCTAGCTATTTCCTTTGAAAACTCTTGTTCTTATTAGTTGTTTGATTAATTCTCAAGTGTTAATGTTGTAGGCAAACCTAGGATTAATCATAAAAATCGGTTTTTAGAGTTATTAAACATGTTTTTAGTTTTCTTCCAATTCATAGGCTTAATTTCTAGCATAATGTGCGAGTAGTTTTAATAGGCTTAGTCATGGGGTGATTAACACTCAATGACTTGGGATTAATCCGTCCATCTCGTTCATAAAGCATACATTGCTTGTTTACCGGAAATTCGGGGTTTCACTTTTTATGTACCAAAGAGTGGGTTTGTTAATCCTTTTGATCACCCGTAGCCAAGAGTTTGACTACTTGGCACGTGTGATGCTTTGGGCGATGTCAACCCATCCGTTTGCCAAATGAACCGAAAAAACCCTAATCTTTGGTAAACACATTTTCTTGTAAAAGGTTTTAAAATCTAAATCTTCCGTTCGGGAGCATTTAACGATGCTCCGAGCCGGTTATCAAGAGAGGATGGATTAACCCGAGTCACAGTAGTTAAATACCCCTAGACTTCGCCTTAGTTTATATTAGTCTTTTTAATTCCGAGTCGTTCTCGAAGTCGAGAGAATTCCACCAAACAAATCACAAAACCATAGTTTGTCGCTTTAAGGCTGAAAACCTACACTTGCAAGACAACTCTCCCATCGGGTGCGTTCGGTCCCTGTGGATTCGACCCGGCCTTACGGGTTATTATGCTACCGCCGACCTAGCCCTACGCTTGGGGCAACACCATCTACCATACAATCCAAGGTCGCAAGCATCGGAGTTCTTTTGGAATTTCTTCCTCAGACTCAATCCCATCATCGCCAGGGTCAACACAATTTACTTCAGACACATCAAGATAAGCAAAGTCGATTTCATTCATTGCAAGAGAGGTGGCCCCAGGGGCATGATATATGAGAGTGGACTCGAACTCAAAAGAGAAATGATGACGAGGAGGACCAGCAGATACATGCTCTGACTCAGAAATGGACTCAGACTTAGTGTTAAACTCAGACTCAGTACTAGACTTTGACTCAAACCCAAATTTAGTGCATGTGTAAATATTTTTAGGTACAAAGGTACAGTTTTTATAAATTCCATTGGCATCCACAATGAGCGAGGTAACATCTCCAAGGGCTTCTTGGCCTAGCATCATCAGCTCCATGTCTTCAACGGGCTCAAAATCAAACATCTTTGCAGTAGGCCCGTCTCCAACCATACTGTAGACACCCCGATTTTGACCCGAGAAACTTATCAAGTATTCTCGATGATGAAATAGACCAATCGTGCATACCTTGAGGCTAAGAATAAGGCTTGAACTCACCAAACCACCCTAAACCATTCTAAACCCTCCTAGAACAACCTTAAACCAACCAAAATATCCTTCAAACCATCCGAATGCTCTTCAAAATAAACCCAAGCCTACACCATCTTCTAGTACATTCAAAACCCTCTTTATTGATATACAATACGTCTCAATCCGTTTTGAAATGAGGGAGATGTGCCCATTTTACCGAAACAACTTGTTTTCCCGATCTTCTGAGGGTAAAATGGTCACACACTTGGATGTACAAATTATCTTGGGTTCAAACCACTTGGGTTAGAAAGTACACTCAATAAGCTTTCCAACGCTTCAAACCACGCACAAAACGAAGTTCGGTAGCACCCGGAGCAGCCCTGTGATGTTTGGTCTGCAGGCCCTTTGAGCGCTCAAACCACACACTGAGCGCTCAAACCCCTCTTTGAGCGCTCAAACTTTGCGCGCACTAGAAAATTTTCAAGGTATCTTTCAGCTGGTTTTCCACCTAAACTATGGGCTCCCCCTAGTTTAAGCTTCGTTTTCACGCCAAAATCCCTCTAATAACATTTCCTCTCCAACTTGAATTGCAAATTCCCCCCCCCAAAAAAAAAAAAAACTCTGTATTTAAACCCCTCTTCTCACTCTTCTTTTTGGGACCCTTGGCTGATCTCTTACACTCTCACACCCTTCATCAGACCAAAACCACACTCTCTCATCCTTCAATCACGTTTTACACTCTCTCGCATCCATTTCCATCATCTTCAACCTCCAAAACACTCAAAAACCTTCTTTAAAAGGCCTAAACTCCATGGGTCTTTGAAGAAATCATCTCTCACCAAGCCTACTACCCTCAAACCTTCCTCAAATCCATAAACCCACTTCAATCAGTCCTTGTTCTTCACTGATCATCTCACTTTAAGCACTCAAACACTCAAAAATCACCATTTTAAGCCCAAATACAACTCATTCATCAAAACAATCATCCAATCAGCCTTACACTCACACTCTTCTGTCCAAAATACCTCAACTCAAGCCCATATTCTAAACCACTACTCAATCATCCATCAAAACTCCAAGTTCAAGCCTTGTTCATAACCGAAAAGGTAGAAAAGCATGTGAAAAATCACGTTTTGGTCATCCTGAGGGAGACCAGTGAGTTCATGGAGGTTCCACATACATTCTATGAGCTCACAAGGTCTTAAATATAAATTAAAAAAATGATTTAAAAAATCTCAGCTCGAAATGGTTCGAGTGCTCAAACTGTGAGCTCGAACTACAGTTCGAGCTCTCAAACTATTTCGGTCATTTTGTTGTTTTTGTGGTTTCTGATACTTTCTCATGTTGATATCATCATTTGATGGCTTTTGGTTGGTTTAAATACTCTCAAATCAGCTTACTTCACTCTTGATCATTGATCAATGAAGCCAAAAACCATGGAAATGATGTTTTATCATCATCAAGCAATGAATAAGCTTTGTTTGTGGGATGAATAAGTGTATCTCACTCTTTTGAACAATGATCAGATGGTTTAAGCTCACGAAAGCACCAAATAATGGCCAAAAACCACAAAGGCTCATATCCCTTGAATGGGGTTTGAGCGCTCAAGCCATAGCCTTTGAGCGCTCAAACTCTGTTATGTTTTGCACTTGTTTCTTGTACATTTCAGTTCAATATCATGCTATATGTTCATTATAGTGTGTGTGTGTGTGTTGTTGCTGTTTGGCTAGGCCAACCTGTTCTCTTCTCCCTCTCATTCTAATCATGCTTATGCATGGCCCAATACTCGTTTCTTACACATGCAAGTCTTTCAAGCTCATTTATTGATGTTTCTAGAATATCATTGTCATTTGTATCATTGTGTCTTGTTTTGAGGTTGTTGATGATCAAAACAAGGGCAAGGAAGCACCAGAATGCACAAACCATGAAGATGGTCTGAGCGCTCAAACTACATCTTTGAGTGCTCAAACTGTTTTCTGGCACATCACATATTTTCATCATTCAAGCTTACTGATCATACTTTGTGTGTTGTGGAATGCCTCTCAATGTTGTATTTTCACTCATTTTGTATTTGTTACCTTGTTTGGTTCATTGATATGCCTCAAATCCGTGTATGCATGATCATCCCATTCTGATAAACCATCAAAGATCCATTTTTCAAGTTAGCAACAGTGTTCAAATCATGTTTTCATCAAGTCAAGATCAACAAAAGCATGTTTGGGTTGCGGAGGGTTTGAGCGCTCAAACCCTCTCTTTGAGCGCTCAAATCCCTAACAGGAGATCAGATTGGTTTGGTCCTGCGGTGGTTTGTGGTGTCATTTCTGATTACTTTGTTATCATTCTGTATATTCTAACATTGTTATTTGTTGTTTGATGTTCTTGTTTGTTCATACTTGCATATCATCATCATTCATGTAGATTCATGGAGCACAAGCATACACCGTAGCTTATTGGTTTGTTTATCATCATTATGTGATTCCCGTCCCCCATTCCCATTACTTGTTCAAGGTTAAATTGCATTCACTTCATATGATCCCACAAAAGTCAAGTAGAGACCGGTCTTCGAACCGGGCGAGGGGGGTGCCGTAAAACCCTTCCCCTCTTGTAACTGAGCTCCCGAACCTAAGGTAATATGGTGATGACGGGGCCAATAATCCTTATCCATTGAATGAGGCACGAGTCAATCGACTTCGGTTCCTCGGGGACAATCCGCTAAAACCCGGGTGGCGACTCCGAATCGATACCTCCGGAGGGGCGTCCACAAGCTGGCGACTCCGCTGGGGACTCTGGTTAATGCATACTTTGATTTTATTACACTTGTGTAGTTTTATTGAAGTATGCATTAATCAAGAGGGCTCGACTTGAAAAGCTTTTGTGGGATTTTTAAAATGTTTGTAATTCAACTTTTGCATTGCATTTGCATTGTTCCTAGCCACGCTGGTGTGTTTTGGAAATCCTGCATGGCTTGCCGGTGACAGGGAATCCCAAAATGCCCAGCAACCCTCGACCGTGATGAGTTACACCTGTCGTTATTACCGTCGCCGTGGTATCCATGGCATGGGAGACAATCATGACTCTAGTTCGGGGTACCCTTGTGAGACCAAAACCGGCCTTGTTGCATATAGTTAGCCATAGAACTTCCCCGTTAGGTGTCGTCCCGTTTGTTAGATTTACGTGCTCCATCCTGTTACGTGCTATATGTTACCGTTTTCCTTATCTTGTCATGTTGCATCCATGCATGCATTCGCATTTGTATATAGTGTCTCCGAGTCGAGAGTAGTATTGCTTAGGAATCTGTGCGGTTAGTAGGAGGTTGCCTCGGCTCGATGATGAGTCGTGCATTTCAAATGTACGTTGTTTTGTGAATCAGTCCTTATGATAATCAAATATGGGAAAATTTGGACCGTCGAATCTTTGACAACAATCTAACGGAAAATTACGGATGATTGGCCCTAGATTAGGGACAATTGTTCTTAAGATTCGGAGTTAGATTTTTACAAGGATTTGAGAGTTTGCATTTTCCCAAATCCGGTCGTTTGACATGAAGGACTTAATATCAAAAGAAAACTTGAGGATTGGGGCAACCTTCCAAAGCTGTACATATCTAGTCTAGGAGACTTAAAATCCATGGAGTTTGAGATACCTCCAGTGTTTGCCATGCCCGAATGGCTGTCTGTGTTTCGAACTAGCCTTGGAGTCATTAGTATCTGGATTACAACACCTTATTGCTCTGTCTCGGATGGTCAAGAAAGGTTAAGTGATACGGCCTCAACATTTAGGCTTTAGGTTGAGAAGCTGTACCTACCGAGTAATGACTTACCCGGGGTGCTGTTCAATTTTCTGTGCAATGGCTCTAAGTGAGATTTGAAACCGGTAGACTAACCATAGGTTAACCTTAGCATTATCTATAGAAAGGTGTCAGTCTAGGAGACTTTAAATCCATGGAGTTTGAGATACCTCTAGTGTTTGTTGTGCTCGAACGACTTCCCGTGTCTCGGGCTAGCCTTAAGTGCATTTGTATCTGGATTTCAACAGCCTTATTGCTCTGTCTCGGATGGTCTAAAAGGAGATTGAGTCTAATTCCACAAAGCTTGGAATTTAACCTGCCTGTCACGACTTACCCGTGGTTGTTGTTTCAAACATCCGTGCAATGTCTTAAGTGAGACTAAGACCGGTAGTCTACATCTTAGGACGACATGACGACGACACATACACAACATTTTTTCATTAAAACCAGGGGCACAGTCTGAGTTTGACCTTTTTGTTTTACTGTCAGTCCTAAATCATTGGGCCAAGCAAGAAGACCTTACCCACATTCGAACTCGAATCACCGGTGCGCATGGATCATCCGAATGAGATTGAGCAGTTGAGAAAGGAAATGCAAGATGGCTTGGCTAATCACAATACCCAAATCACGCAAATTATGGGAATTTTGGTTAACATTCAGGGTCGTCTTCCCCCACTGCAACCGCCTCCGGGTGGGGTTCCAAATGATCAAAAAATCTCCGAGGAGGAACGCCAAGAACAACCTATTGAAAACCCATAGTTGGCTGAGGTGTTAGCAAAGATTGCTAAGCTTGAAGAATCGGTTGCTAAAAGTGAGAAGGCAGTGGCCACCGGATTTGACATGAGCAAGCTATGCCTATTCCCCGATGTTAAGCTTCCTGAGAAGTACAAACCAGTTAATTTTGAGAAGTTCGATGGGACAGGGAACCCCAAAGGACACATCCAAGCCTATGTGAGTTCGCTCTCTCTCCAAAATGTGAACGAACCGACTATGGCTCAAATGTTCCATCAGACTTTAACAGGATCCGCTCTTCAATGGCTCTTCTCTCTCGATGTCTCTAAAAGGACATGGGAAGATCTCGTGGCTGCCTTCGTTAAGTAGTACGACTACAATCTCCAGTTGAAGATGACCACTCGCGAGCTTGAGGCTACTAAAATTACGGAAAATGAGTCCTTTTCAGACTTTGTCAAGACAAGGCTGCACAAATGACCGATCGTCCAAGTGACAAAGATCAGATGAGGATCATAACCCGCAATCTGGAGCCCTATTTAGTCTAATACATGGTCACCGCCCAAGCTCACGACTTTGAAACTTATTTCGAAGTTGGTCTGTCCATTGAGGAAGCAATATGGGGTGGCATTCTCGAAAAAGGTGACCCCACTCCAAATACCAAGAGGAAGGTACTGCCATAATGTCTGGGTGGTGAAGCCATGGCCTACCCAGCAACAAGTTGAAAGATGAAGGAATGTCGAGTACATGGAACTCGATGTTAGACTTGAAATCTTTGACTGATATTTCCAGTTGAACAACTCCAACTACGTCCCTGCGCGTATTATCATAAGCGCATACTCCGAGGTTTAATGGTTGGAAATCTTTAGTTGTAAACCCCAGACTGTAGGTTGTGCACAACAGGCAGACATTTAAAGTAGATCCATTGTTTAGGAGAACAACGGGGACCCACTTCCCCACACACTTCATGGTGATGTGTAATGGCTTGTTGTGACCAGCTTCTTCTGGCGGCAAATCCTTCTTAGTGAATGTCACAACATGTTTTGCATGGTTTGGTGCAAGCAATGCCACCAATGCTTCAGGGGGAGTGTCAGGCGGCGCTTCCATGTTAGACAGAATCTTGATTAGTTTCTGACGGTGTTCCCTATATGAGGAAAGCAGCCCCCAAATGGACACCGACGCTGGAGTTCTTTCAAGTTGTTTCTGGATGGGATCATTTATTACCAAGGGATTCCTCTGTGGTGGTTGAGTGACTACATCTGGTGTTCGAGTGACAACTTCTAGATTACTTGGAATTGAATTGTCCTGAACGGGGTCGTCCCAAACGAATGCCCCAGCCTGACTGGTTGGAGGTGTTACCTCTCTGCAAATTAGTAGGTTGATAAATCCGCCCGCTTCTTGTTACTCGGTTGATCGGCGGTGGCTCTTCATCCCAAAGTTTGAAAATTCATTGACCTTGCGCTTCCACGATTTGATAGATTCCAATCTCTGTTTTGTGTCGAAATACTCAGACCAAAAATCTGCAAGGCTTTCCTCGGCTTTTCGTTTCTCGATTTTAATGTTCTCCATCTTTTTTTCCCAGATTTTCCACTGTTTGGTCATGCAAGAATGAATCATCCAACATGGCTTTATTGACGGTCCACACTTCATCGTTGTCGACCCGGATATCAATCACGTCTTCTTCATTCCAAAATGTGTCCATGGAATTGGTTATCAGAGTTGAAACATTAGGCCGTGGAGAAAATGGCACGGACGGCCGGGGCAGAGATTCCCCGATAATGTAGGCTTGAGGAAACCAGTCATGGTTACCAAAAACAATTTCTATGGCAGAATGTTCTTCAATCCCAGGGAGTGGAGGTGGCAACAAATTATCTGGAGAATTGCCGCCAAGGAACCAATGATAAACTTCACCGAGGTTCTTCAAACAATGCAGGGAGTGAAACTGCGTCTAGAGGATCGACACAAATTGCCTCCCACCTTTCTCGCCAGTCTTCCTGTTCACTGGGTTCAACATATTCAAGAGTATGCACCATGCCTGCGATGCACACGACTTTGTCGATCCGACAGATACGGGAATCTGTTGGTATAAAAATGACCGGTTTGGCATGAGAATCTGAGATAATAAACTGGCTTGGGTCCCATTCTTGGTGAAGTTCTTCCCAATTTTGATCATTCATGGCCCATTCCTCATTTTTCGTGATATCTGCCCATCTAGGTTTCTGTTATGGTTTGATGCTTTCGAGGAAGCAGACTCCAAGATCCTCTGGCATAGGGACAATTGGCTTCGGCTCGGTGACTGGTATGATGTATAGACTAGGGTCAAATTTGGCGGAGCTTGGGTTATTTGGAGTGGAGCTGAGGGAGATTTGGTCATTTTGGGCATTAGGCTTGTGTTCTGGCATGGGATTTGAGACAGTGTTTGGCTTTTTGAGGGGGAGTGGAAACGTTCCGTCTTCAATGAGGTCTTGGACTTTGTGCTTGAGATACACCAGTTCTCCAGTTCTGAGTGCGTCTTCGACTGCAAGGCCGGCTTCGTAGAAAGTTTTGAAGTCGGCAGTGGTTTGAAAAACCACCAAGTGCTTTGCAAAATCGGGTGCCAAGTTCTTTGTGATAATTCTCATCTGTTCTTTCTCTGAGGGTCGATCTATCATCTGAGATGCTTTTCCACTCCACCTTTTGATAAAGTCAGCAAATGACTCGTTTGCTCCCATCTTTGTTGCATCCAACTCTCGAATGGTCATCTCAAGTTGAATGTTGTAATTGTATTAGGCCATGAAAGCTGCCCCAATATCTTCCCAACTTCCTTTCTTTGAAATGTCTAGATTCAGAAACCAACGCAGTGCTGGTGCTGAAACATTTGACCCATGGCATTCTTCTCGATGTTATACATGGACAGAGTGCCCACATATGTTTGCAGATGAGCTTTTGGATCTCCACTTCCATCAAATTTTTCCCAAGCTATAGGCTTGAATCCTTCCAAGAGTTTGGCGTCTGGAAACAGACACAACTTGTCCATATCAACACCCATGGCAGCCACCTTCTCTTGTTTCTGGACTGAATCCTCAAGTTTGGCGATTTTCGCCATCATTGCTTCCAAGTTTGGATTTTCTTGGGAGGTGGATTCGGCGGTGGTTGCTCTCCTAGACCTCCTGATGGTCTGTTCTGAAGGGTCAGACCTTGTATCAGAATTAGCAATTCAGCCATCTAACTATCACTGTGTTCCCGCTGTTCTTCTAAGGCTAACTTAAGGGCCTCGATCTCGTTCTTGTTTGTTGGTTCATGCGATTTTGACATGGATGAAGGACTTGCTGAATCTGACTGTGCCATTTTTTACTCAATTCAAATTAACCGCTGTTTGGGAGTTCTAGTCCAACTAGGTACAGTGTGCTTCTCGCCCTTACCAATGATTAAAACTGATAGTGGAAACAGAAACTGACTTAGTGACTGGTGCGGAAAATGCTATGTGCATGTCTTTTGAAAAAAGAATTTATGTACAAATGAAAGAGTGATGCATGACGTGTAATGCAATATCTACAGAAACCACAGTCTTGGAAAGGATTGCCCCAAATTTTAGTGCTCTGTTGGATATATTTGGATGCCATTTTATTTGAAAGATTTTTGCAAAACAAAGACCGAACCTTTTTAGGGGTTGCCTACGTATCCCCATTTTGGAGGAATCAGGCCATGACGTAGTTCGGGACTACAACTGGCTCTCTTCCTCAAACAACATAACTGAAGTACAAATTGACTCAACTGATATAAAGAAAAGTACAAACTGACTCGATAAAGAAAAGTACAGACTCGATAAAGCTCAAACTGACTTGAGCTACAAAAGACGGACTTGACAGTCCCAAAAAGGCCCTACAGGCTAGATCTGCTGACAACTGGCTTGCTGCTGATTCTTGATCTGACTCAGTTGCTGGATTTGTTGGAGGAGCATTCCTGACTTGGTTCCTCGTGCTTTGCTTCCTTGCTTGGCTCTGGCTGCTTTGGTGGATTCTCTAGAGCATACATTTTCTTGAGTTATTGGGGAGACATGCCATCATTCAGAAGGAGACAGTCTTCATAGCAGGCTTCACAATCACATTCATCCCAGTATTTGTGTCTAGTCACCGGATCTTGGAAATAGTAAACTGGCGTACCATCCGACTAGAATTATTTGACTGGTGGCATGATGTCTACATCTTCATTATCACTTTCTTGCTCCACCCTGATAGTGATTTTATCGGGGATATTCTTGGATTCATCATTTTCAAGGAGGTGGAATTCCCAACCTTGACCGTTCACAGAGTTTTCAAAGTCGTGCCATTGGAGGGTTAAGCCCGGTTGATCAGACATGGCTAACTGGTGAAGCAATTCTTCAAGCTTGTCTTTTTCTGGAGCTTCATTCCCAATTTCTTCATCCCCCGCTTCTTCAAGTATCCACACCGGTGCACCATGATGAGTGGTAAAGGTGGACTTGAGTTTCTTGCTCCCAGATTGGTTACTCATTTTCGGTTATAGACTCTGATAAAAGAAATACAACATCCTAATTATTGGGAGGGAATGAACCAGTTGCAGCATTCATTTTGAAAAAAAAGGGTTTTTGTTTATTCAACAGAGCATTTTGATTATTGAGATAATCCTTCTTATTACTGTGGAGGGGAGATGAAAACCTAGGGTGAAAACTATCATGTATGTGCATGCTAGATAGGCAAACAACAAACATAAGTAGTAAGCAGTTAACAGGATATATCACATAATCCTAACATTTGGGTCCCTGTCCTAGGTTGGAAGGTTCTAAGTTAACTATATGCAAAAGCCGATTTTGGTTTAGGGGGTCCCCCAGACTAGAGCCAATATTTGCCTCCCAGTGGCAAGTGTACTACATGGCAAAGGTCAAACGGCAGGTTGACTCATCACGTTCCAGGGTTGCTGAGCATCCGAGGATATCCTAACACCAGTGAACTGGGTGGGGTAACCAAGACGCAGCAGCGGGGCTTATCCAACATCGATGCACATGATGCAAAGTTCAGCAACAAAATTATTTTCAAAAATCCCATAAATACTTTTCAAGCTTGGCTCTCCAAATTAATCACTTCTTTGATATCTTTACACAAACAAACAACCCAAAAAGCTCCAGTCAGGATGGCCGGGCGAGGCTCTGTTAGTCCGCCATTCCTTCCTTGCGATAGCGCTAGGCATTTCCGTTTTGACAAGCTTTCGGGAAGTTCATAAATATAAAAACACCAAAGTAGAGATTAATTTGAGAATCCCCAGCAGAGTCGCCATTTTGTGGACGGTCGATTTCCACCGGTGGTTTGGAAAATGCTATTTGTTTTGAAGATAGAGTCGCCACTCGGGTTTTTAGAAAATAGTGTAGGACCCGAGAAACCAATTTGAAAATGATTCAGAAAATGATTTAGAAAATGAGTTGGAAAACAATTTGGAAACCAGAGATTCGTTTTGGATTCGGGAGCCAGGTAACGAACGGGGAAGGGTTTTAAGGCACCCCGCTCGCCCGATTAAAAATCAGTCTTTACTAAACATTTATGGGATTTTTAGAAAATATTTTAATGTCGAACTTTAACAAATAAACATTTTAAATCAAGCAAAGCAGACGATAATAATGAAAAATAAGCAATTAACATGCAAATTACAGTACGAAAATCAAGGGTTTAAACTGTTCGCACAAGGAAGTGATTCAAAATTTCAGATTTTACAAAAGTGTGTCGCGCAGCACACTAGGTGTACCGTGCGGTACAAAAAGTGTGTCGTGCGGCACTGTTCATCATTCCAACGGTCAAATTTTCAAAAGAGTGCCATACAACACTCCAAATGTACCGTGCGGTACAGGAGGAGTGTCGTGCGGCACTGTCTCCTTCACAAATAGTTCAAAACTTTGATTTTCGAAAAGAATGAAATAAAGGCACATACAAGGCATGAAACTTAATTAAAAGTAGATTATTTTAGATAGGAAATTGATGTGTTTAAATAGAGAATTTTCCTCCTCACTAAATTACCCCGTACGAGGCGATTTTTCACCGTACGACGCAACCGGGAGGTTTATAAACAAAACGGTTTTCACTATAACATGGGCGTACCGAATGCGGAGACAATATTGAAGATTATCCCGCACTCGGCATCCTTCCCCTCAGGATACCGAAGTTGTGAAATTTGGCAAAACAGAAATATACCTCGGTTTGCAACTCTCGGATTAAAACTCTTTCTTGAACTTCTGAATGTGGCTTGAGCTTCCTCTGGACCCCAACTTCACCCTGGTGTTGTGGCAAAGATGATTGATGATTGGAACTTGAACAAATTTTGAATATGAACCTCACGGCTTTGGACCGAAAATAGGGAAATTGGACTTCCAATTGGGTTTGTTTTGGAAGAGGGAATTGGACTGGTTTCTGGAAGGTTATGAGTAGTGATGAAGGTGGTTTATAATGGAAGAGGTGTTTTTAGCAGAGCTCAAGAGTGGTGTTTCATGGTTTTTTCTTCACAATGTTTCCTATGCCTTTCTTCGTTGCAACCGATTGGGTTATATAGAGAATGGGTAGACTTGATTACCAAGTTTACTTCCTCTCCACACAAAGGAATGATGGCTCTAGGGTAGGCTTTCAATCTTACACGAAACCATGATGAGTAAGGAAACAATTCGTCAACATTTTGAGCTGCTGGAACTCTGCAAAAGCAGTTTGACAAATGACAGTGCCGTAGGGCACACAAACTGTGTCGTGCGGCACTCCTCCACCGCCAAAGTTCAAAAAGGATGTTGTACGTGACAGTGGCTGTACCGTGCATGAGAGATGAGTACCGTACGGTACTGTTGACTCTGTTTACTTGGAGAGTTTCAATCTGAGAGGCCTTCCGAGCACTTCTTTTCATCATCGGGGATTAAAATGTGTACGAGTGTCTCATTTTGGGGTGTCTACAGTACTAAACTAGGGGTAAGGCTACGAATCTAATCAGTCTTAACAATGTCTTCCTTTTGTCTAAAGCTAACCAAAAATTCTAAAGTTGCAACTGTCATAACCAAAAATTCTAAAGCTGCCACTGTCCTAACTTCTAACTCGACCCACATCAGTACTTTCCACCTTTTACCAAAAAAAAACCTTCAAATACAATGAAATGGGGTCCACAATGGCATAACAGGCATGGGTTATCAAAGGGATTTCATACAATATGCTATAACTACATTCCATTCACACAACCCCAAGTTAGTCTCGTAATAGTTTTTTTTCCCCCCTTTTTTATCTCTTCTCTCAAATGAATCTGAGTTTAAGACTCGAAATTTTAATCAATGAACATTGGTAGAACATTCAATTCAAGAGAGAGGCGAAAAAGAAGTACTGATTTCGGTGATGGTGGTCTTGACCAATAGCGTAGTTATGAGATAGCTTCGTCAAGGCTTTCATTGTCTTCAAAATCACAGACACAGAAGACGCATGAGTACATCACGCAGACGATATATACACACATAAGCACTTGAATGAGTCCCCTGAACTTAACGGCACAATTGCAATAATTGGTAAGTGAAAAGTTGACATACAAGCTGACAAAAAAAAATTCTAAGAGAAAAATTATCCCAATGTTTGGAACCTACATGGGATTTGCTCGAAACTAGATTAACATGTCTTGGTGATGGGAGTGTACATCTAAAAGGCTATTCAGAATAAACTTGTTAATGTAGAAGTAGCTATGTAGCATTTAATAATAAACCAATGTAGATAAACAATCAGAGAACCATAACTCATAACAAGAGGATGTTATGATTTGCTTATAACATAAAATGTTATGACCTAGTTATTCAATTAACATAATAGAAAAAAGAAATTTCATAAGGCAGGGCAATGATAATGGCACTGTTTTACCGGGGAAAAAAATGATAATGGCACTTTCTGGGAGGAGTTTCCCAAAAATCAAATCCTTGTTAGACGTATTACTATATATGCTATAATTTTACTATATATGTTGTAATCTGTTATTTGAAGGTGTATCCAATGATGGGTTAACAGAGTTTAGAGGTCATTAACCTTCAGTGACATCCCCATAACAATCAAAAGCATCCTTCAAAGTCTTCTCGTACACCGATCATGACAAACCTTCAATACCAAAAGAAACAATTAATACACGTACTTACAAGTTACAAACAAACTGTGTGTGTGTGTGAGAGAGAGAGAGAGAGAGAGATGCGAGTACTCTTCTTGTAATGGAAACCAAACTCCACTTCATTATCTGTTAACAAGCCGATTCCCAGTGTAAATTGCAATTATTCAGCTTAAGCTATGATGCCCATTTCAGCCTATTCTTTAATTCATGTTAACATAAAACTTAAAATGAAACCTCAACTGTCAAGTAAATAGCATCGCATGGGCTTTGCTATGCCCTTTTGGGCCGAAATGCCAACACTTGATTTAGCTTATTATGCACAATGCATATACAGACCCATCAATCTCACTCCACCCGTCATTGATACTCATAATACAAAATGCTTTAAACTTAACCACATTATTTATTTTTTATTATTTAATTTATTATTATTAATATTGATAAAAAAAAGACTAAAAAACTACAATCACGACATCTGCGGTAAGCGAACTCTTAATTTCTACCGGTAGAGTGATCGCGTTAACAAGATTGGTCTCTTGATTCCTTCTAGCTTAAACCATTTTATCAGCAACTTGACTTCCTTCACAAAGGGTGTGGTAGACTAGGACCCTTCGTTGTACATAATCACTTTCAAGCATCACCACATGTACCCAATTCACGCTTCTGAACAGGACTCTTAGCATATCTTCCTTATACATGAAGTGTGAATGCCATGAATCTCTGGTTCAAGGATTGAACAGTATTTTAGTACTAGGATTAAACGGTGGTTTAGTAACTTTCAGTTACAGATGAACTAGTTGTATTATTCTTCAGTCCCTTGTAAAATTCCAGATTGTCCTTGTATATTCCTTGATTATGTATTCCTATTATTGAGGCATTAGGTGATCTTCTAAACAATTGAGGGCGATAAAAAGAGGGGTGGGGCTACAACTTCTGGTTTTAGTCTTCTGATCCGCCTGAATAATAAGAGAATACCATGAGCTCCTTGCATGCACACTTGAGCACCCTCGTTAGCACCGAACTGGACTTCATAGTCCAGAACAGCACTCTGACGGTCTAGTAAGTTTATGGAGGAGAAAGAAGCAAGTACTTAGATCTAGGGTTAGAGAGGGTTATATGTGTACCTTCATCTGGCGGTACTTTATCTTTTATAAGGAGTGAGTGACTTGCCCTCTAAGCACCTTCGTGCCTAGCACACACGATAACCATTTGCCTGACGTCACTTTGACGAGTGCCCCTAAATTGGTTAGTAACACATATCATGCACCATTCAGCTGACGTCTGTCATGATTGCAATCGGTTATGAGAATGTGCTTCAACATTCACATGCACCATACTTGTGGTGAGTCAGCCTTAGTCGCATATGGGCTGCACCTTCCGGCATAAGGGATCCTCTCAACATGGATCAATAACATAACGTTGGTTGCTCTTCTGCCTTTCGCGATGAGCATCTTAATTACCGAAAGGTCATGACACTTAAGGATTTGATAGGAATCACTTGGATAATGGCTAAGGAAATTGCGCCCTTTAGGCTACTTCGGCATGCCAAGTCATGTATGTCATTTGAGCTAGCCTGAGCGCCTTTGACGACCGATTCCTCTGGCATTACCTTTTGGCAGTACGCTTTCAAGGTCTCGAAGTCTAAGGTATGTTGATCTTTCTTACTTCTGGTAAATGGGCCTATTGTGCCCCCACAAGAGGAGTGGGTGGTTGCTCAACTTTGGGCCTACTTAAAATGGTGATCCAAATGGCCATCATGTAGAAGAAGAAAAATTAGCCTGAGAGGTCATTAGCATGTGCATTAATAATTTGTACAAATTTGTCAGTTCACATGCTTTTAAATAAGAATCCTCTTTTCTATACAAATTAGTAAATTGCCTATATTTTTATGGATTACCGAGGAATTTTTTTGGTTGATATTGTGTAAGATTTTTTTTACCTTATATGGCCCACATTACGCAATCGGCACATAAGGTAATTATATATTAACGAGATTATGAACCATATTTACTTCCCTAATTGTTGGTCAAATTGATGGAGAGATTTCCTAGTATCTTACTTGATGGGAAGTAGAATAATTGTTTATATGGAAATAGGTCCTCTCTCTGCCTATAAAAGAGCACATAGTGTCCATCACTTTTACATTACTAAATTGCTAGAAAAGAGGGTCAAGAGAGAGAAACCTATCCATTAGTTTTGCAGGTTTATTGACAGATTCTTGAATCAAGAAAATTAGTGTCAATGGATTTAGGTACGCTTTCTTTATGTTTAATTTCCGCGCTTATGTTGTGAGACATGATAGTTCTAGTTCTTGGATTTATGGGGCTGTTAATTATTTGAACAGCATATAAAATTATTTACATGTGGTATCAGAGCATGGTTTATGAATTATCATGTTTCTCCAATTAACTGCTTTTCTAGCGTACTTGTCGTTTATTCACGTTGGCTGTATTATTTGTTTCTTGCCGTGGATATCGGTTTTAATGCATAACTTGTATCGGCAAAATCACAATTCTATTAATATTAGTTGTTGATTGTGTTGCCGACCACGGATCAAGTCTAAGTGGTCAGATTGTCTCCTTCTGGTGTTCTCAATTTGGTGATTTACTGTATTAATGGTTTTCGGTCCTTACGGTGTGCCTTGGGCAATTACCGATTACCTATACTTATGCTATATTTGACTCCTCATGTTCAGTATTGATTCTTATACTTACCTTAATCTGATTTTATTGAAAGTAAAGTTAGCCGATTATAATACCCGTATTGTACATAATCGTTATTGTTTCAATATTTTGTTTCGGATACATGCAATCTTATTGATTAATCGTTAATTTTATTTGCCGACCACAGATTCAATTGTTCTACATGGTCAGTTTGTTGTGAAGTGGTGGTTTCTAATCACGTTAATGATTTCTATTAGTTGGTATTCGGTCCAATCAGTATAAAGCTCACCAATTAACTTTGTTGTTTTTCCTTTGTTGCTATACTTTAGTTATGATGGCCTCAACGAGCAGTTTTATTAATATTTCTTTTATTAGTATGAATCTGTCATCAGAAAACGGTGATATACTGTCAAACTAGATTTAAGTTTTATAGTTCAAGTTTTGACAGATTTTTTTGAGATCCGATGATTTTATGAAGGAAAATACAGTAGGTATTATTAACGAATTTTTCACAGATCTGTTATGTTTTCTCTTACATGAAGTTTTGGTTCAATACAAACCTAATGTTTAGCAAACTCATTATTCTGACTAGAAGTCTATATTATGATACGTTCGGTAGCCACCAAAGTGATCCAAACGGAATGGTACATAGATTTTAAGTCAAATTTTGGAATTTTAACTACTAATCCCAAGTGTTAAAAAATAATGAGTTTGCAAATCACAATTCTTAATCATGAGAATAGTAGGTAGGCCCAAAGGTGCACCAATTTTTGATTGATTAATGAATTGGAATATGATGGTTAATAAATATTCACAATTGAGTTTGAAATGGATACCCAAAGGTAACATAACTACTCAAATACGAATATTTATCAATTAGTCATATGAGTGATAGGGAATCACAATAATTGTTAATAGCATAACATTAGATGAACCCAAAGGCAGATCATGGTTATGCTATTTCTCATTGTTTTGACATACAATATTTTTTATATTATTTTTTAACTCTTAGCACTAATGTTGTGAGCATTAATCATTTTTTGCAGTATTGAAACCAGTTGCCCTCCATTCGCATGCTTCATCTGTTACGACCTTGAATGGTATGAATTTTTCAGAATGGAAAGAACAAATTGAATTTCACCTTGGAGTTTTAGATCTTGATCTAGCACTTCAATGTGAGAAACCGACTACTCTTAATGATACAAGCAGTGCGGAAGCGAAATCTTTGTATCAAGCACGGGAAAGGTCGAACAGATTGAGCATGAAGTTTATGCGAATGACTATAGCAACCAATATTAAGACAACAATTCTTGAAACTGAAGATGCTAAGGTATATCTTAAAAGTCTTGAGACGTGTTTCAAACAAGCTGATAAGTCTCTTATGGGGGCACTAATGGCCAAGCTTACCACCATGAAATTTGATGGTAGCTATGGGATTCATGAGCATGTCTTAGAAATGTCAAATTTGGCTGCTCAATTGAAAAGTTTGGGAATGAGTGTAGATGAGTTCTTTCTCGTGCAATTTGTCTTGAACTCATTGTCATTGTCTCCTCACTATGAGCCATTTCAAATAAGTTATAACACTATGAAGGATAAGTGGAACTTAAATGAATTGGCTAGTAAGCTTGTTCAAACTAGAGGATGCAAGACTTAAGCAATCAGGACAACATTCAGCTCATCTCACATATTCAGGGGCCAGAAAGAATGGAATGAAGCCTAAAAGGGGCATAAAGTGAGGACCACCAAAAGAGATTGAGTCTGCTCAAAGTTCTCAAACTCAAAAGAAGGTAAAGTACAGTGATAGGTGCCACTTTTGCAAAAAGTCGGGGCACTATCAGAAAGACTGTCAGAAATGTAAGGCATGGTTTGAAAAGAAAGGGATTCCTTTCAACCCAAACCATAAATCCTAAGGCAAACTTCTTATTTATGGGAAATCGGGTCAAAGCTCCAATAGAAGCAGTTGGCACTTATCGTTTATTTCTAGACACTGGTCATTATTTAGATTTACATCAGACTTTTTATGTTCCTTCTATTTCCAGAAATTTAGTTTCCTTATCTAAACTTGATTCTAATGGTTACTCGTTCCAGTTTGAGAATAAGAATTTCCGTTTATTCAAGAATGCCTCTATTGTTGGTTCGGGTATTCTTTGTGATGGGTTGTATAAGTTTAAGCTTGATGGCCAATTCATTGAATCTATCCTTACCTTGCATCATAATGTTGGAACTAAACGTAGTCTTGTAGACAAAAATTCTTCAAACTTGTGGCATAAAAGGTTGGGACATATTTCCAAAGAAAGAATTGAAAGATTAGCAAAAGATGGGATTCTTACCACTTTAGACTTTACTGATCTTAGTGTGTGTATAGATTGCATTAAAGGGAAGAAAACTAAACACACCAAGAAAGGAGCCACAAGAAGTAATGGGCTACTTGAATTAATCCACACAGATATTTGTGGGCCTTTTGACACTCCATCTTTAGGTGGGGAGACCTACTTCATCACCTTTATATATTTTTCACGTTATTGATATCTCTATTTATTGCATGAAAAATCTCAATCAGTGAACTTTCTAGAGATTTACATTACTGAGGTAGAGAGGCAATTAGAAAGAAAAGTGAAAATCATTAGATCAGATAGAGGTGGTGAATATTACGGAAGGTATGATGAGTCAGGGCAATGCCCAGGGCCTTTTACTAAACTCCTTGAAAAACATGGCATATGTGCATAGTATACTATGCCAGGAACGCCACAACATAATGGAGTAGCTAAAAGGCGTAACCGTACATTAATGGACATGGTTAGGAGTATGTTAAGTAATTCCAAAGTACCCTCTATATTGTGGATGCATGCTCTTAAGACTGCCGTATACGTATTAAATTGGGTTCCTAGTAAGGCAATTCCAAAGACTCCTTTTGAATTGTGGACAGGAAGGAAACTGAGTTTAAGACACCTACATGTATGGGGCTGTCCAACAGAGGCTAGGATTTATAATTCACACGAAAAGAAGTTGGATTTTAGAACGATCAGTGGTTACTTTATTGGTTACCCTGAAAAATCCAAAGGGTATAGGTTTTACTGTCCTAATCATAGTACGAGAATTGTAGAAACTGGTAATGCCAGATTCATTGAAAATGGTGAGATTAGTGGGAGTGATGAATCACGTAATGTGACTATTCAAGAAGTCAAGGTAGAAGTTCCTTTACCCATAACTTCGAATGATGTTATTCCTACAGTCGTTGAACGACATGAAGACATGGAACAACAAACGAATAATCAACCACATGATGAGATTGTTACCAATGAAGAGGTTGTAGAACAACCACAAGGAATAGAATTAAGAAGATCTTAACGAGAAAAGAGATCTGCTATTTCGGATGATTATGTGGTTTATCTACAAGAATCCGATTGTAGACACCCCAATTTTAAACCAAGTGTTCCTTCATCATCGTCTCTCATCCGAGACACCCCTGTTTGTTGCTTGAAAATCTGGCTAAGTATGGAAAATTAACTTTTTGGGGAAGTTTTGATTTGGCCAATAAAAAGTCCCGGTATTTGTTCCTTGGATTTTTCTAATCAAAATGGTATATTCGGAAGCTATTTTTGAGTAAGGCAAAGTCATCTTTCGCCCATTTTCTTCGGAGAAAAATGTGTCCGTTTTCGGTTTTGTACTAAAAGTGGGGGGATGAGATTTTGATTGGATTGGGATATCAAAATTCTAGAAATGCCATTGTTTCCGAAAGGGGGGTACTTCCTTATTTTCATAAATAAATTAAAGTAAAGAAAACTCAAAATTATGAAAATAAGTACCCCTGTGCATCCCCAATGATGAAAGAAATACTTACCAGTACCTTGGAGTGATCAGCCTGAACTTCAGAATCTTTGGACAAAAATAGCCCTAGCTGTGCGGTTCACTGTGCAAACCATACGGTTCACTCCTCGAAGATCAAGCCGTGCGGCTCGCTCATGCAAGCCGTGCGGCTCCCTCATACAAGCCGCGCGGCTAGTGTTGTTATCTCTGAAAAATTCCTGACAGGCCAGCTCAAGGAATATCATCATCAAGCCACCGCCGAATATCATCATAATATTCTCTCCAAACCGGCTATAAATAGAGCCCTTCTCTTCACCTCTCAGGACCACCAAAAAAATCATTTCCAGAGAGAATTTCCGTTCGATTTTCCGACGAAATTCTCGTTCAAAACCGCCAGTAAACTTCCCGAAACTTTACATCTCCCATTCCCTTTCGATTCCTCTATACCATTCCCATTCATACCGAATTTTGATCTTACAAGTTCAAGCCCGAAGAATCCGAAGTTTTCAACCTCTGTTTCAAGTTCCAGAAAGGTACAAATCGTTTTCGAACTTCGATTTTCAATCGCGGCTCTCCGAGAGCATCCTCGAGTTAATAACGGTTTCAACAACCGTACCTTAACTCGGTAAACCTTTTTTTGAAAAAAAGACCGGCTTTTCGGAGCCGTATCGGGCGATTTTTCTCGATAAACGCACGGTACGATCTGTACCGGAAATAAGTTTCGCTTCAAACAACCTGTTTTCAAATAAAAACAACTTACTTGGAGTTGATTTGAAGAAGAAAATCAAGTTTTGAACGGGTTTTAGACTCACTGGTCCCGAAACAAATTTTTTGAAAATAGGGTTGTACACAAGCCGCGCGGCTCCCATTTAAAACCAAAAATTTTACTCTGTTTTCCCCTGTTCGTACCCTGTTTCTCTGTTCTCTTTCTGCAACCTTTTTTTTTGTTTATTACACTTTTCCTCTGTTATTTTCTTATTATTATTATTTAGTCCTCTTTGACTAAATTTTATTTCTGTTATGGTTTTAATTTATCTCTTTATTTGCTTGTTTAATTGTCAAGGTTTTCAATAAAATATTTTCTACAAAAATCCCACAAATTATTTAGTAGAGACCGGGAATTTCCCGGGCGAGCGGGGTGCTTTTTAATAAAACCTTCCCCGCACGTAACCTGGCTTCCGAATCCAAAAGAATCTTTTCGTGGATCAAGCCCTTTTCCAAAACGGCATGAGAGTCAACAATTATTCTTAAAACGGTTTCTCGGGTGCCAAGCATTTTCCAAATCTAAACCCCGGGTGGCGACTCACATTTTAGTTTTCACATCCAACCTTCGAGCGAGCCGCGTGGATCTCACCGTCCACACCGATTTTGACATAGGAACTACTAAGGACTCGGTCTCGTTTTCACAAGCCATGGAAAGTGATAACTCTGCTAAATGGATTGATGCCATGAATGATGAGTTAAAATCAATGGAACAAAATGAAGTCTGGGATCTCGTCATATTGCCAGAAGGATAGAAGAAAGTAGGTTGCAAGT
This sequence comes from Vaccinium vitis-idaea, assembly GCA_963854785.1. Lineage (NCBI taxonomy): Eukaryota > Viridiplantae > Streptophyta > Magnoliopsida > Ericales > Ericaceae > Vaccinium > Vaccinium vitis-idaea. The sequence goes on from OY978222.1 coordinate 21,256,642, forward strand.
GGGTCTTCAAGACCAAACTTGATTCTAAGGGCAATATAGAGAGATATAAAGCCAGACTTGTGGCCAAAGGTATACTCAAAAGGGTGGCATTGATTATAAGGAGACTTTCTCTCCTGTGTCTAAAAAGACTCACTTAGAATTACCATGGCATTGGTTGCTCATTATGACGTAGAGCTGCATCAAATGGACGTGAAAACGGCTTTCTTAAATGGGAGTTTAGATGAAGAAGTATATATGGATCAACCTGAAGGTTTCTCAATTAAAGGCAAGGAATACCTGGCTTGCAAACTTAAGAAGTCGATATACGGACTTAAACAAGCTTCACGACAATGGTATCTTAAGTTTCATGATACTATCACTTCTTTTGGATTTGAAGAAAACACCATTGATCGGTGTATATATCTGAAAATTAGTGGGAGCAAGTTTACAATTTTTTATTTTATACGTCGACGATATTTTGCTTGCCAGTAGTGATCTTGGTTCATTGCACGAAATCAAGAAGTTTCTCTCTCAAAACTTTGAAATGAAGGATATGGGTGAGGCAACTTACGTGATAGGAATTGAAATATTCCTAGATAGATCACATGGATTGTTAGGGTTGTCTCAGAAAGCATATATTGAAAGAGTTTTAGAGAGATTTAACATGAGTAAGTGTTCACCCACTGAAGCTCCAATTCAAAAAGGGGATAAGTTCAATCTTGTGCAATGCCCCCAGAATGAATTGGAACGTAATCAAATGAAATATATACCTTATGCATCATCAATAGGAAGTCTATTATATGCACAAACCTGCACCAGACCCAATATCAGTTTTGCAGTTGGTATGTTAGGGAGATACCAAAGCAATCCTGGGATGGATCATTGGGTAGCTGCAAAAAAAAAAAAGGTGATGAGATACTTGCAAGGGATGAAGGATTATATGCTCACGTTTAGAAGATCTGATAATCTAGAGGTGATTGGCTACTCAAACTCAGACTTTGATGGATGCATTGATAGTAGAAAGTCCACTTTTGGTTATTTGTTCATGTTGGCTTGTGGAGCAATATCATGGAAAAGTGCAAAACAAACTATCACTGCTACATCTACTATGGAAGCCGAATTTGTGGCGTGCTTTGAGGCCACAGTTCATGGATTGTGGCTGCGAAACTTTATCTCAGGACTTGGAGTTGTCGACTCTATTGCCAAGTCGCTGAGGATTTATTGTGACAATTCTGCAGCAATATTTTCCTCCAAAAATGAGAAGTACTCTAATGGTGCTAAACACATGGAGTTGAAATACTTTGTCGTTAAGGAAGAGGTTCAGAAACAAAATGTGTCAATTCAGCACATAAGCACACAACTTATGGTTGCAGATCCATTAACAAAGGGGTTACCGCCAAGGTTATTTAAAGAACATGCCAATAGAATGGGTCTTGGACGTAACCCATAACAGTTTATTTATGTTTAGTTGGTGGATTGCATTATGATAGTTTTATTATGTTGGATACTTTAGATATCAATTAATGTGTTTCTGCCATTTATTTCCTGTTTCAATTGTACATACATGCATGAAAATTGAATGTATGAATACAGGAATAGTCTTTTGTGAAAGACATGATCGTTGGACCTTTTGAATATACTCCTCACTAACTGAGCATGTTGGACAAATCGCTAGTGTTATAGTACATGGAAGGGACTATGTTGTCTATTAGACATAGAACCGCCATGACTTGCATTAGTGAGTTGTTTAATAATGGTATTATGACAGTGACCAAATTATGATAAAGGTAGACGTGGTTCAATGTGCCTAAAGTTAATTTCGTTGAATATGTTGTACGTATCTTATGGGCCAAGTGGAAGAATGTAAGATTTTTTTACCTTATATGGCCCGCATTACGTAATCGGCACATAAGGTAATTATATATTAATGAGATTATGAACCATTATTACTTCCCTAATTGTTGGTCAAATTGATGGAGAGATTTCCTAGTATCTTACTTTGATGGGAAGTAGAATAGTTGTTTATATGGAAATAGGTCCTCTCTCTGCCTATAAAAGAGCACATAGTGTCCATCACTTTTACGTTATTAAATTGCTACAAAAGAGGGTCAAGAGAGAGAAACCTATCCATTAGTTTTGCAGGTTTATTGACAGATTCTTGAATCAAGAAAATTAGTGTCAATGGATTTAGGTACGCTTTTTTTATGTTTAATTTCCGCGCTTATGTTGTGAGACATGATAGTTCTAGTTCTTGGATTTATGGGGCTGTTAATTATTTAAACAGTATTATAAATATTTACATATTGTTCCCAACGAAACATATAGAAAAAATCTGTTGGAATTACTTTTATGAGGTCGCAGGCAGCAGAACTAAAAAAATTTGGAGAGAATTTTGGGTCCCTAATGATACCAGGTGGCGTTATTTAGCGCGCATTCTGGCTATCTAAAAATATGTTGGATTTGGACAATCTAGATTTTAAAGAGAAAAAAAAAAAGAAAGAGGGAAGGTTTGCAAGAAATTTGAGCCGTCCAACATTCTTTTTAAATAGCCAAGATGGGAAAAAGTGGAGTTGGACTGAAAGGGGGCTTGGTGGGGTAGTGATCATTGTATTAGGCCATGTTCCACTAAAAAAAAACTAGTTTTGTTTTAACTAAAAAACTACCCCATTCCACTAAAAAAATCCCACAAAAAACCAACAAAAAAAATCACTTGATTCCACTAGCCTAAAAAAAACCAAACCACTTTAATCATGTAAAATTACGAATTGCCCCCTTCAAACCCCTTATCCTTTGGGTACAAGGGTAGCTTGGTAATTTGGTAACATAACTAAAAAAACCAAAAGCTAGAAAATTAATTAGTGGAACTAGTTGATTTTTTTGTAAAACTAAAGATTAAAAAAAGACCAAAAAACCAAAAAACAAGTTAGTGGAACATGGCCTTAGTATTTCCATAATCCTTACTACTACTATCCTGATCCCAAAACCGCGGGCGTGGAAAGACACGGTGGGTAACTCCTTCGTACCTGCTAGAAATTTCTTGTGCCTAGCAGAACAAAACAGGCCCTGCTAGAAATTTCTTGTACTCGTAGTGCAAAACAGGCTTTCCCAGTAGAAAGTGGTGGCGCCACCAGTTTATTGCAATACCACCCACCAGTTCCCTCTTTAGAATCTCGAATCTTAACCGAGCATTCGGACCCGATGCTAATGTCCCCGATCTCCACGGGTGGTCTATAAATGAAACCCCCAACCGCCCAATTATTACGCAGGGAATCCGGAAATTAAACAAGTTTTCCTTGTTTGACGATTCTCATTTCCTTCCTTCCTTGTCCCAAATCTAGACTCCGCTCTCTTCATATTTCTTCCCCAAAACTTGGAATTTTTCATTCCGCGATTACATACGTACGTACATACCTATATTGTATAGAATAGACTTGAGTTTTTTCTTCTTTGAGAAGAGGGAAGAAGCGATTATGGAACAACAAAGCAATTTTATGAAAGTTGTCACCGGTGATGCTGGTTATGTGCTCGAAGATGTTCCTCACTTGATTGATTACATTCCTGATCTCCCTGTATGCGCTCTCTCTCTGTCTCTCTCTCTCTCTCTCTCTCTGTGTGCGCGCGCTCGCGTATGTATGGGGGAAGGCATATGAGGTTGTGTTGTGATTTGATTTGGTTAGCTTTAATTTGCATTTGATGTCAATTGCGAGATGTGTGTTTATATGCGCTTGATTTGATTTGGAGATGGATTCGATTCATCTAATGTTTCTCATCAAAACCTTTCATTTTCACCTGCTGACGGATCCAGGAATTCGACGTAGAGGGGCACTGGCCCATCATAATTTTGACCATAATTTTACAACCATGATATGATACTGCTAAACGAATATCGTCTCTAAGTAACAAGTTTTTCTTTTGTTATAACAGACCATTTTGACTACTTACAGTAAAATCCCATCTAGGAAAACCTTATTATAGTATGGCCTTATAGTATCTGGTATGTAAATGCAACTCTCAAATTAAGTAATTACAAGTTTATCCTTTCATTCACCCTCCCTTTACAAGCCGATTTTCATGGATGAATTATCTTCCAGGGTTTTTATCAATTTGTGTTAGAGCTACCCACCGCTTTGCCGCTTCTTGGGCTTCTACTACTCCATTCTTTCCGGGAAATGTGATGTTCCACTATACCACCCACCTTGATAAGCACGAAACTTCAGTCAATAAAGAGGCCCAATTTGACTTAATCCTTGAATGAGTCTTCAATTGGAGGAATGAAAAGAAGAAGAAATAGAATTGTTTGATTCAGTAGCTACTAGACAGAAAGATATGACGGAATTGTAAATGATCTCTAGATTGATCAGAAGATCCTTCAATTAGTCAGAATTTGTTACAGGTAGGCAACTAGATTTTTGGAATCTATTGGATATTTAATAAAATTGCAGAGCAGGTCACCTATAGACTGTATTTACACTCATACAAAGGTATTGAATGTATAGATGAGTGAAGCGCCAAAGGGAAAAGGCTATCATTGGGGCTGTTGATGGAATTGCCCCCATGGATGTCAGTTGTGTTGCATGGTGATATGTTACAATTTTTATGTTAAATACCAATAAGATGTTCAACATCAATAAGTATGGATTCAGCGATCTGAATATAAGTTCTTGGGCATACTTACCTTGCAAGCTAATTTTCAAGGTTTTCTACCCAAGCGTGGTATCATACACACATGCGCAAATTTATAAAGGTTAAAAATGGTTGCATCTGCAACCATCTTTCTTATGTTGTGTGGCCTTTTAAATAAAAAAAATGGTTGCTATTTTTTATGTTTCCCCCCTACTAGAACCTTGAGAAACCATTCAGGAAACTATTGGAACTAGCACACTTTTGTGATACCCTATGGCAAACGCAGGATTGAACTGATAACTTGAATCATAGGAACTTTCCATACATATATAGAAATTCTATTTTTCACCCAAGGAACTTGTAGGGTGACGTCCTGTAGAATTTATCTAAACTAACCTAAGAACTAGTAGAATATGTTGAATACGTGGAGTTGTGTAGGGAACTGGGTACCCCGTTGTTTCCGCCATCACCCTCCATCACTATCTCTTACCAACCTCTATTTCAATATTTGCCTTTATATGACATTGCTACCAAGAAAGTAAAACAGATACAGTACTTGATGTGAAGAATCCTACTTAACCATTTTAACATTATTGTCATATTTCATGGGAGGGATGACATGCGATTATCACTGTAGCTATGTGCCAATGTAAATCTGTACTTATTGCATAAGTTTTGGGATCCAAGTGCCGTGTTCTAATGCTTTTTTTTTTGTACTTGGTTTTCATGGCAGACCTATCCCAATCCATTGCGATCCAATCCTGCATATTCAGTTGTGAAGTAAGTCAAACTTCCTTTTCTTGATTCAAACTGCTACGAACTTCTCATGTATCCATAATTGTCGATATGTTGGATGATTTAAAATTCAACTTCGCGACTTTTAATATCAACCTCTGGTTTCAGGCAATATTTTGTTCACGAGGATGATACTGTGCCCCAAAAGGTAAATTTATGCTCTTCAACTAGTTTCATCCCCTCTCAAAAAAAAATTCCAAAAGAATTTTCTTGCATTGATATTTAACCTCCACCGACTAGTCTCTCTCCCTTCCCTATTATTTGTATGCACAAGAGAGGGCCACCAAAGAAACACCCCCCATAAACACGTATCGCTGCAAGAATAAGACGCGTAGTTGAAGAAATATTGATACGACTTTTCTGCTACTCCTACATAGTAGTTTCTGTGCATTTGTGAGATGATATGTGTGGGTGTGGGTTGTTGGGGGGGGGTTCGCACTTTGAATGCCCGCATTATGGACAGGAAATCTCTTAAAAAATTTAGCTGCAATATCCGCTTATCATCAGTTTTCTCCAGTATCACTGTTTGTCATCTCCTTCATATCTACAACTTTTCCTTTTTTTTTTTTTTGAAAATCTAGAAAAGATTTCTGTCACCTTCATTTTGCAACCTCAATGATGTCTATTTTTTTGAAAATCTAGAAAAGATTTCTGTCACCTTCATTTTGCAACCTCAATGATGTCTACAATATTTCTGTCACATTCAAAAACTTTCAAAAAAATTAGGTTTACATTTCTGCATTTCAACATTCCCAATTCCTCCATTATTTGCTCTTAAATAATTTCTCGGCCATATCCGTTATCATTTTCTGCAAGAACAAAACCTATATGTAGATCAAGATCAGTATCTTCTCCATCTTCATCGCTAGTTGCCCTTTTTGAGACCGCATTAGATTCCTTTGTTATTTTAAGTTTTAAGTACTTCTAAATTCTATTTGTTTTCTCCCTAAATTTCATAGTTGTTTGAATGTGTAAGTACTTCTAATCGTATCTTTGTTCAAGTTGCAACCCATGCTTACAATTGATTTTGTTTCATGTTTCCTTGTTAAATGACCAAGAAGCAATTTGGTGTGGCTCAAAGCTTTTCTGTCCAACCAAAAATACCTATTTTAATTAGTCTAGCAAGTGGTCCCATGTACTAAGGTCTTTAGTGCCGTACAATTGAGAATCACATTCTCATGGGTGAAGCTTGCAGTTATGGGACTTCATGCTAATGTCATACAGGAATTTCAGTGGACTATAAAACTTACAGCGGCAGAAGCCACCAAGATGATTTTAATGAAGGCATACAAAGTTGGAGGGAGGAAAAACAGCCCCTCTAGCTTATTCGTGCAGTATGGATATATATAAGGGCTCCCTTGTAAGAAATGCTCCGTGTGTGTGTGTGTATTCCTATAAGTAGAGACAAAAGGGGCAAAACGTTATTTTCCCGAAAAAAAGGGACAAAACGTTCAAATGTTTCTCATGTTTTATGTTGTGGTCATCTTTCCGAGTGCCTTTTGTTTTTGGGCATTTGAAGTTGATATTGCTGCTCCAATTTTCCATGCCCTTCCATGCTATGGAAAATTGGACCACACCGAAAGGATGTTTTATCTGTGGATTCAGTGCAGTTAATGTCAATAAAAGCAATTGTTAGAACTGTATGCTTTTAAATCTCGCAGATTGTTGTTCACAAGGATAGTCCAAGAGGAGTACACTTTCGACGTGCTGGACCTCGACAAAAGGTATGCTTTGTAAGTTTGTGCTACTGCTACTGAATGAAAAGTTCTCCATGCATGGCTTTGCGTAGACAAACTGTTCAATGCTTCTCAGGTGTATTTTAGTTCAGATGAGGTGCATGCTTGTATTGTAACATGTGGGGGTTTATGCCCTGGGCTGAACACAGTGATCAGGGAAATTGTATGCGGCCTCTATCACATGTATGGCGTCAACAAAGTCCTCGGGATAGATGTGAGTCTGCAAACCGTGTATGACCTCTTTTTTTAGTCAATTTAATATCGACATACATTTTGAGTGCTTTTCATGTTGACTGATCCAGCAGCATCTGATTTTTCCAGATGAATAGTTCCTAAAGAATAAGTACATAATGTTCTCAAAGCTTTGATCAGTCAGTAATTTCTATTAGAGATGATTAACAAAGCATTAGATATATTCCCTTCGGTGGGAGCTGCATGTTCAAGTTATACAACTATGTACGTGTGTATGCCTGTATTGCTATGTATTCATTTATACATCAGAGCTTTCTATCTGTTGCTGTTAAATAGGGAACTTTGTTACTTCCCCAAATTTACAGAAACCTAGGTCCAACACTTTTTATATTAAAGAATCAGTAACAATGGCTGACTTATCACTACAGTCTACATTACATAAACACCAAAGCATGGTTTTACCTTTTGCCGTTTTATAAAGTCAGAACAAAAGAGAGTAGTTAAATAGATGGAGTATTCTTAACGGCACAGCCCTTACGTTTAGTTTTAACAAGAGTGGAGCTGCTGATATGCAGGATTCCTATGAATAAAATAGGTATCAATGTTACTTTTCTATTGTCCAGGGTATGAGGAGTTACTCTTTCGTGATTTGATATTTTCGGTTTCATAAGTTTACACAATCAAGTTCAGTATTATGGGTTTGCTTGGTCTTTGAGGGACTTAGATTTCTGAATATAAAACCCTTGTTTTTGTTGTTTTCGTGAACTGCATTACTGCAGTGTTGCTACTTTGCCGATTACATTATGTGCTACTTCAAAATGATGAACAGTGTTGTCATTCCTTATATTTAGCTTGTTGGTATCTGACAGAAAAACTTACATTTAGGATGTTGGTTTTCAAAAAATAACGAACCAAAGGAAATTCTAAGTGTCATAGTTTCTTGTGAAATACTTGGGTCATAATTCCCATGTAGATGTTCCGTCAAAGCCAATATATACTTTGATGTAATGGTTGTTTTTCAATTTTATTCTTCAAAAATAGTCCCTAACGATCATGATGAATCCTTGCCGTTCAAGGCAAGTCGAATCTAAAAATGCGAGAAGTTTTACAGATTGGGGTTTTGAGTGTACCAATAAATACTCTTGATTAAGAAACTTATAACTTAACCCATGTAATGAAGCATGTTGTGCCGAGTCTATGTCTCAACATACGTCTAAGATGTGGGAACCCTACGACCTTAAAATCGATTGATGCCTGTTTGAAAATAGTAATGTTGTTTTGACCTTATACTCGATTGATGGCTGTTTGAAAATAGTAATGTTGTTTTGATGGGTTCTGATTTGATTGCCTTTAGTTCAGTTTTGCAATTAGTTATTTCATGGTCTTGCCAACTGAGAATGTTTAACAACTGTAGGGAGGATATAGGGGTTTCTATTCACGGAATACCATTCCTTTAACACCAAAGGTTGTAAATGACATTCATAAACGTGGTGGTACAATAATTGGGACGTCACGTGGAGGGCACGATACCTCAAAGATAGTTGATAGCATTCAAGACCGTGGGATTAACCAGGTATGAGAAGATCTATGTAAAATAAACTAGTGAGTAATCATTACTTCTTTGATTTATGAAGTATGATTGTGGTTCAGTATTTATGTTACTGATTCAGCAACCAATCTCCCCTATTCTAAAAGTAACAAATGATTGTCATGGTACAGGTCTATATAATTGGAGGGGATGGAACTCAAAAAGGAGCATCCGTAATCTATGAGGTTTTCCATTTTCCTTTACTCTTGAATCTAATTGTATTCTCATGCAGTTATGCTATTTACTTTTGAGTTTCACTGCCAGAATGTTGAACGTAGAATGACTTCTTAAAACTTCTTGTCAAGATCTCCGAGCCGCAATCTTGTACTTGTGTAATGCTATACAACTACCAACATCTGAAAGGTTGTGTAATGCTAAACCTTTCAGATGTTGGTAGTTGTATAGCATTACGCAATTACAAGATTGCAGCTTGGAGATCTTGAACAACGATTCACCGCATAGTCACCACGGTATCTATGTCATCACAGTATCTATGTCATCAAAAGGGCTGTGAGTGGTCTAACAAGACAACGACACATTCGATTGCGAAGGTGGCGTCACAGAAATAAAGAAAAACACGCACAAAATATAAGCTCTTGGTGAAAATTAGTATTCATACGTGAAGGTTGTTGTTTTGATGAACTTTGCAGTATTCAACTCTGAATCAAAGTGAAATCAATCTCGATAAGATAAAAACAGTCAAGCCAAAAAGATATACTAGCCTATGGTACAAAACAAAACAATTTATGTTTACAGGTTATACATAGAAGTAATCCCATCAAGATTAGCATAGATGACCTCACTCCAAATGACATGCTAATGCAATATGATGATTTGACTTTTCATAGCTAGGTCTCCCCACGAAGTTCATTAAGCTTTATCTTGACTTTCCAAACTTGAATCTAAAATGCTGGGATGAGCTCCAGTAGTCAACTAAGTTTAATGCCAAAAAATACAGGCTCTTTTCGAACAAAATCAAATCGTTTGTGAAATTGCTCACACGAAAATCAGAAGGGTTCATAAACTACGTGACCTATATTTCCTCACACCAAGCTTTTACTTTCACTGTAGCTGTCTTTACTTTGTAGTGACATGCTGCCTACCACCTGTTTGTGATCATCACTGCAGGCAGTACCTCTCGTCATTATCTCTGATTAGATTACAGAATTGAACTTATCTTAGTGTTCTCCAATATATTTAGTCTTCTCTGTTGCTGTACGGATCAATTTCTCACTGGTTATTGAATCCTGTCATTGGAGCCCGCAGCTCTATCCGTCGCGTGAGGCTATTTGGCTGGCCTGGCTCTCTGATTCGAATTATTGTGGATCGGCTCTGCTTGTCTTCTCTAAACCTATAGAGAAGACAAGCAGACGAGAAGCTACAACCGATAGAATACAACCTTATTGAACAACTATGCTTTTGCTATCTTCTTCCTATATATCAATCAAAGGTCCAAAATATAAGGACGCATGTGGTCAAAATTGTAGGTTCATGAGCTATTCCATGACAACTCTGATGGAGATTCAGATTCTCATACAAAAGACTATTTTCCTTGTTGATCTTGTCAGTATGGGGATGCCAAGACACACGGATAGATTTGAACTATGTATAGAAGTAAAGAAGCAACTTGGCTTATTCCTCAAATTTCAAGCCACATTCTCATTCTTAACAACCTGACCTATTAACGTGTATGTCGATCCGCAGTTGTCTTGAAAAGAAGACACCATCCAGAATCCAGATATTCCTTGAATCCACAATAGAACTTCTAAGCTGCCTTTTGATGCTTATATTTTCATTTTTCATGTCACCCTCCCCTTCCTCCACTCTCGATGATTGCACTAATGAAGAACATTTTGACTGATATTTGTCTTTTATTTCCATTCTTTTTCGTTCAGGAAATTAGGCGGCGTGGCCTCAAAGTTGTAGTTGCTGGAATCCCCAAAACAATTGATAATGACATTCCGGTATTTGTCATCTCGTATACCTGAATTGTTGATGAATCTAATTCGTTCCCCAACCATTTGGAAATACTCATGTATTAATGCTCAATTATTTTCATGCTGGAGCTTTGTGTGTGTGTGTGTATTTTTTATGACCGAGTGTCTGGGTCAGCTTACGTGCACCTCCACTAATTCTCGGGGGAGAATAGCATAACAACCCACCACCATGGCCCCCTACTTAGATCATGGTTTGCCCCCAGGGGGGATCGAAACCTTGCTATGTTGCAAGCAAGCATTCGCCCTTACCACTCGGACAATTCATGGATGGGTATGTTGAGCTTTTATATTATGGTTGTTTCTGAATGGAATTGGTTTTTTGTTGCTTTTCTGAAGTTTTTGGGCCGTTGCTTCATAAATTGCTGCAATTAATTTTTTTTTTTTTTTTTCATTCAGGTCATTGACAAGTCATTTGGTTTTGATACTGCTGTTGAGGAAGCTCAACGAGCCATCAACGCCGCTCATGTTGAAGCTGAAAGTACTGAGAACGGTGTTGGTGTAGTTAAGCTAATGGGCCGCTACAGTGGTAAGGTTAACTCCCCTGGGCTTTGCTAGCCATAATTGCATGGATAAGTTACAAATAGCTAGATATCTAACCATCCAACTTGGTATGGAAGCTTCAGTAACGATCTGTCCATAATGGCATCAAAATTCTATAATGGTGTGCGTCTTGCTATCACCAAACAAGCTTTAGACTTGCCAAGAAGAATATACTCTTGGTTCTACAATATGCTTTTGCCCTCTCATCACATTTCCTCATGACTTGTCAGTTGGGAGCTGTCAAAATAGATGAATAGAAAATAGAGATTTCTTCGTTTACAAATTGTAGGAGGGTTGTGTGTTTGTTATTTGACAGACAACAAATAAAAACCGGTGTAGATCCTTATGAATATGAATTCCAATATTAGGAGAAAAAGGATTCATGTAGCCATGTTGGGGGCAGTTGATTGGGACACGAGGCTCAGTGTTTTGTGATTTATAAATTTAGGAAAGGTAAGATAAATACCTGCAGATATTTTTTCATATATGATTTTTCCTATTTTGAAACTTGTTACTACGGAGTATTAATTGCATCAATGGTTTTCCTTCCCACTTATCTTCACCTTTACTATCCTGGTTTTCCTTCAATATTCTCAAATTTGGTGGTGCAGGATTCATTGCGATGTATGCTACACTTGCGAGCCGGGATGTGGACTGTTGTTTGATTCCAGAATCACCCTTCTATCTTGAAGGAGAGGGTGGACTTTTTGAATTCGTGGAAAAAAGGCTGAAAGAAAATGGGCACATGGTTATTGTGATAGCTGAAGGAGCAGGGCAGGAGCTCCTTTCAGAGAGCTTGCTATCTGCAGACCAGAAAGATGCTTCTGGGAACAAACTACTCAGAGATGTTGGGTTGTGGATTTCTCATGGGATCAAGGTAATGGTCTCAGTCAACTTTCCCTAACCTCAACTCTCAATTAGCATTACTAGTTTGTAGTTCCTGATTACGTACCTGATTTCTGTGTCCACAAGTTCTATATTTACATTTTTTAACTGTCCACGTAATTCATATACATCAAATAAAACTAGTCAATCAAATGCGAAGTTTGGTTTGAGATCTTGTTTCAAGGTGACGGGGTATTTGTGAAATAAAATTTCTTGAGGGATGTTGGAATGCGATTTCAAAGTAGAAGCACAAAGTCGGCAAGTAGTCTCAGTCAAGTGATAATATAATATAATCCTGGTTTTGTGCATTTTCTGTTGACTGCAGCCGCAAGTCCCTGCATCTTTGTTAATGCTCTTAGGCCACAAGTATAAGCATTCTAAATGATATAGAACCCAATTAATTTGTACGTCTGCTTAATGGTTCTTTTTCTCGTGTGCAGGAACATTTTGCAAAAAATCATAAGATGGATATTACACTTAAATACATAGGTCAGTGGCTTCTTTTCCCTTCTTGCTTGTCTATGTTTCTCCTTGTATTGAACTTGGTGATGTTATCTATCAGAAAGTTCACTTAGCATCTGTATGGAAAATAAAAACTGGAGACTACTTGAACCTAACCAAGTTGTTTGGCAGATCCCACATACATGGTCCGGGCTATTCCCAGCAATGCATCTGACAATGTTTACTGCACACTGCTTGCTCAAAGTTGTGTTCATGGAGCTATGGCAGGATATACAGGTTTCACTAGTGGGCTTGTTAATGGCAGACAGACTTACATTCCTTTTAATGTAAGTTCCCCTACATCATATATTTACTTCACGGTTGCACTGTGTTGATTTTAGGGGGTATAGCATAAGAAGATCTTATTTTACTCAGGAAAATATTTTAAGCAAAGTAAGATCGAGGAAAATAGAATAACTAAGATCTTAAATCCGTACATATCAATGGTAGCTCAGAACATAATTTTATTCGTATAATGATGGTATTTTTAACTAAATGCTGAGTAGTGTCAATATTGAAATGGATATCTAAAACCTCGACTTAACTGCAACCTGTGAGCCAATTGTCTTCCTTTATTTAATAACTGAGTCCACTTCAAAGGAATGGATGCTTTCATGTTATACAATCCTTGTGCAACCTGGCTTTTATTTCAATAATACTTGTCCCATTGCTTTTAGACCTCTATTAGCACTTCTTTTCTTGACGCACACAACTGTTGTTATTTTGGTATAGGTATAACTTATATGTTGAGTGCGGACTGGATATTTCAATAAAGTAATAATGACTGTTGATGAGTTTAGAAACTTATTTTGACACCAATTTCTGGCTTGCTCATGTTTGTTTGATGCAAGCTGGAGCTTGTCCGTTAGTTCGTGTAGTGAATGTCCTTGGATTGACAAAGTGGATGTAAGGTGCTTGTTTGCAGATGTAGCTTCACTTACGGAGTCTACAATGTGTGACCAACTGACCATGTATTGATTCCAGACTCCAGAGATAGTAACTAAAGTTGATGTTCTAGTGTTGGTCCCTTAGTTGCAGGATCCTTCTAGAATGGGTGCGCTCCCTAGACGGGAGCTCGATTCCGTGCTCCCGAGATGGGAGCTCGACGGGAGCTCGCTCCCATCTAGATGGAAACCGGCTCCTAAATAGAATGGGAGCTTCCACACTAATTTTAAGGACGAAATTCTCACTTCTCTTTTCAAATATATGCAAGGAAGAAGAAAAAGAAAAAAGAAGTAAGAGAGATTTAGAACTCTCTCGTTCTCGTCTTGTATTCTACTACTTATCTACGTATTTAGTCCATATATTTGGCATAAAAAATTCTATTAGGTTGTCATTTCTCGCTCGTTTTTATATATATATAAAATATCTATATGCACACTCCTTTTGCAACTATAAAACATATGTACAATACATACAAATATGTATAAATTTATCCATATATATATATATATATATAGGGAAATCTTCTAGTCCAAACCCTCCCGAGAATAAGAAAAAATGATTTTTTTTGTTTTGCAAATTATTTTTGGAAAATCCGAACCCTCCAATGTGTTCAGAAGGTGTTTTCAAGGGTTCACGCGAGAAATCTTCAAAAAAAAATACCGGGAAGGGCTTGATCCAAGCAGTTTTTCGCAAAAATTGTATTTTTACAGTTTTGCGAAAATTGATTGGATCAAGCCCTTCCCGGTATTTTTTTTTTGAAGATTTTCTGCGTGGACCCTTGAAAACACCTTCTGAACACATTGGACGGTTCGGATCGTCAAAAAAATGCTCGGATCACGGAGGTCCGGAAGTCCGGAGTCCGGACTAGAAGTGTATATATATATATATATATATATACTTCACCGCTCCCAACCTAGGGAGCTTCTACATACCCCCGCTCCCACGCACCCGCTCCCGCTCTGTGCAACTTAGGTTGGTCCTCTGATCCTTGGTCTTTTCTTCTTGTTGTGATTATTAGTCTCTTCAGTTGGATTCCCATCCAAGATTGCCGCTGATGTCAAGCTTGACTTAATATATAGGTCCCTCTTGCAATTGGCAAGAACAAATTGGTGCAATGCGTACCAGCTTGCTTTTTTTTTTTTAATGTCTACCAAGGGGATTTGCGAGAGAACTTGAATATCTGAAATTCAGTGCAGGACTTTTTTTGTAAATATGACTAAGAAAGACGGACATTTAGCGATGGCAATGGGTAGGGTATGGGTCGTATGACCCTACTCCATCCCCGATCCTTTCCGTCTCTGCCCCAATCCGCAGTAGGTATTTTAGATAACAACAAAACCAGTCTCCCAATGGGAATCAGGTTTCCCCGAACATACCTATATCCAACCCACTTAACAATGAAATTCATAAAGGTTTGCTACAAGCCAAAAACAACATAGTTCAAAATTGCATAGTTGGCAAAAAAAAAAAAAACGTATGATTAATATTACAATATAACTTTTAGGGTTTATTTATGGGGGCGGATCTGGGGACACAAATTTAGAGGTCCTTTGGGTAAAAAAACCAGTTTGGTTTTTTCGTTGGTCCTTATTCATTTTGTTTTTTTGGAATTTGTTAGTTTTACGTCTATTTTTTGTGGTTTCTTGGGTCGTCTCGACGAGAGAAATCTATCATTAACGAAACTTAAAGTTTTGTGAATAAAGACAAAATAATCCAAAAAACCACAATTTTGGATTTTTTTGTCTTTATTCACAAAACTTTAAATTTGGTTAATAATTTTATACTCGCTCTGTCCCAATTTAAATGTCCCCTACGGGAGACCGGGCTAGTTTGACTTTAAAAAATAAAATACTTTCGAAATTACTTTTTAAATTTTTTTTGCATAAAAAATATTTAGAAATACATTTTCTTTTAAAGTCAAAATGGCACGACTTTACGTAGGGGACATTTAAAATGGGACGGAGGGAGTACTTTTTAGATTCCTCTCGTCGAGACAAGCCAAGAACCCACAAAAAATCAACGAAAAACTAACAAATTCAAAAAAAAAAAATTGAATAAAGACAAACGAAAAAACCGAACTGGTTTTTTTACCCAAAGGAGACACTCCATCTCAGCCCTTCAAATCAAGGGCTGAGATTAAAACACTCTCTCTCCTCCCTCTCCATCCTTACACGTTCTCCGGCCTCTCCCCTCTCTATTGTTAACAGAGATCCCATCCTAGGCAAATAGATCTCCAGCGAGGGTCCTCTCTCCCCCAATATCAAGCTCCGGCGGCAACCAGCTTCACCCCTATGCTTCATCCTCTCCTTGACGTCTCTTGCACCAACCACTCACCTCAGCAATGTCCCTCATGAGCATCCTGCATCCTCTGATGATTGATGAACACAGTAGAAGGGACACTGCACCCACAAAATATCTAGATCACGCTTCCTTCTGTTGACGTCATCCGATGGTTTAGTAGTAATGATTTTTAGCAACCCACTTTCAAGAAGGGAAAAAAAACCTAATAGTTCCAATTGCATTTTCAAGCAGCACAACAAATGGAAAACAAAATGTGTAATAGATAATTGGCGTAGCACCACACTACTTGAGCTTTAAATCACCGGGAAATTAAACCGACTTTTTCTCACTTTTTGGCATACCAAATAACACATGCTCTG
This sequence comes from Vaccinium vitis-idaea, assembly GCA_963854785.1. Lineage (NCBI taxonomy): Eukaryota > Viridiplantae > Streptophyta > Magnoliopsida > Ericales > Ericaceae > Vaccinium > Vaccinium vitis-idaea. Next base: position 21,273,083 of record OY978222.1, read on the forward strand.
ATCTCGCATACAAAAATTGAGATACGTTCGACGGAGAAGGGTTGCCGTGGCTGGAGATGGGTCCGCCGGAGAAGGGTCGCTGTTGTCGGAGTTGGAGTCACCGGACATGGGGAGGGATAGAGAACCTGTTTGCCTCAGATGGGTTCTCTGGGAAGAGGCAAGAGAGTGTAAAGATGGAGAGGGAGGAGAGAGTGTTTTAATCTCAGCCCTTGATTTGAAGGGCTGAGAGGAGTGTCTAAATTTGTGTTTAAATTTGTGTCCCTGGATCTGCCCCCTTATTTATATATATATGACATGAAATTATTAGGCTATTTAAACTTCGAACAGGTTTGGGGCGGGTATTAGAGGATGGTGATGTCTAGCCCTAAGTTTCCCAGAGCGGGTGCGGGGACGGGGACGGGGGCGGGAGCGGGTGCGGGTGCGTGGGAGCGGGGGTATGTAGAAGTTCCCTAGGTTGGGAGCGGCGAGGTAATACTTAATGAATAAATATATATATATGGATAAATTTATACATTTTTGTATGTATTGTACATATGTTTTATGGTTGCAAAAGGAGTGTGCATAATCATATAGATATTTTATATATATAAAAATGAGTGAGAAATGACAACCTAATAGAATTTTTTATGCCAAATATATGGACTAAATACGTAGATATAGTAGAATACAAGACGAGAAAGAGAGTCCTAAATCTCTTACTTCTTTTTTCTTTTTCTTCTTCCTTGCATATATTTGAAAAGAGAAGTGAGAATTTGGTCCTTAAAATTAGTGTGGAAGCTCCCATTCTATTTAGGAGCGGGTTTCCATCTGGATGGGGTCGAGCTCCCATCTAGGGAGCGCACCATTCTAGAAGGATCCTGCAACTAAGGTCTAGCCCTATCTGAACAGAGATTCTTTGACTTCCACCGTTTCCTGCTCCTGTTGGGGGAAACTTTGATTTGAAACCTTCATATGACTGGGTTGGAGCTGGTGTCAAGAGTTATGGGGAAAATGGACTCCTATATGAAAGCTGCTGCAATACAGGCCGTATTTTCCTGAGTGATTCTCTATATGTAGCTTTTAAAAACAATTTCTTGGTTTTTAATTTGTATCATTTTTTGTTAAAGCACTCCCTTAGTGCCTGTCCTAGCAAGTCTATGGACATCTTTTTGTCCATCTTTGTACTTCTTTAATTGTAAGCATGACACCATCTCTTTTAATTCTCTGTCTGTACTTCTTGACAAAAGAAGTTAACAATCTTAGAGTAAGTGTGGATGATCAAAATAGATAATGTGGGAATTGTATCTAGCACTTAACTAGTTTGATGACATGATCGTGTCACTAATGATGTTGTGAATTACTACGTTCTACATATACTGCCTATTTTCGTAACTTGCATATTTTTAAGTCGTTGCTGAACCTTAGAACTTCTGTTTCAGATCAGATTTTGATATGTGAAAATTCCAGTTTGTCAACTCATGTTTATATTAGCAGCGGTTGAAGTTAAAGTACGGTAAGATACTAAGCATATTTGTTTTGAATGTGCAGCGTATCACTGAGAAACAAAACAAGGTGGTGATTACAGACAGGATGTGGGCAAGGCTGCTCTCTTCGACCAATCAGCCTAGCTTCTTGGGTCCCAAAGAAGTAGTTGAAGCCAAGGAGGAGGCAGAGCTTCCAACAGGCTTGTTGGATGGTGAGAATTGTAAAGATGACCACCAGTCAGGTAACTAAGGGAAATTATCAGCATCATATGAACCCATTGCAAATTGATCTCCCTGCCACATTTGAATCTGCGACGGATAATATGTACCGGATTAACCGTAATCAAATTGATCGGGTCGTGTAGGAACAATGTCCAAGTCTTCAGCTCTGTTAGGATGCCTCAACTGCATGCAGTGACTTTGTAATTGGTAGCACGAATAAATTTGATATGAGAGTTCCATTTTTGGTATTCGTAGGCACTTTTGTCCATTTTTTGTGGTTCTATTGTTCGTATTTGAGAACAATATTATTTGGTCAAAATTTTCTGGCAAATGTGGTTTATCAAAGCTCTTTGTAGTAGCTACTTCAGCTTTGCGAGGTGAACAAATTTGTGAATTGATTTATGCAAATACATATTTCCGCGTGTACAATTTGAAAACGAGAGGCAATAACTGTGGTAGCCCTATTCTGATCATGTGCATATGCAAAGGGGCATTTGATTGGGGCACGTTTTGCTGTTCTCATACAGCGTGCTTTTTGGCTAAATTGACCGTCCTCGATTATGTCTAGTGAACCATGAGCTAAGAAACTAATAGTAGTAGCTAAAATGAATAAGTTTCTTTCTGTTGTGTTTGGATATGATTTTTGGAAGGCCTTATCAAGAAAAATTAGAAGATGAAATGAAAAAACGAAAAAGTTAAATCTTTTTTATGTGGTTTCTCAATCACCGTGTCCCTTCATAAAAATATAACCCGGAATAAAAAAACTGGCCTTGAGAAATCGCAAGGATGAAATGGCAACATGTCGACTCTTTTTTATGCCTCTCAGAAACACTACTACACTCTTTTTGGTAACCTGTTGGCACCAATATCACAACATTAATAACAAACGAAGAGATTCAGATAAACACAATTTGAGGGGAAAGATTTTATTGCTAGTAGGAGACATGCATCCAATGCTCCAAAGAATTTTTAGACCTCAAGGCTCTTGCATAGAGAGAAGATAATCTAGCAGAAAACGTTCCATCTTTGCCGCAGATTTTTTTGCAAGAAAACCTAATTGGTCCAATGTGGCTCGTATCTCCTTAAACATATTACATCAAGAATACACCCTATAATGAAGGTGAAGCACTAGGTTGTTGCTAAATAGATTGGCATACTCAGAAGGGCAAGATCTTGTATATCATTAAACCTCAACACTGTTTGACAATGAGCTGCCACATTAACTCCTATAAGTGCCAGAAGGATCTGCATTCTGAACAATCCAAGGATGCTCAAGAAGCTTGTGTAGCGCCAATCTTTGTGAAGAATCCTTGACAAGCATCTGTTATCAGAAAATGAAACTCATGACCTGGTAATATAACCATATCGAAGAAATAGTACTAAATTTAGAGTGTAAAGATAGAATTGGAACCTGACTAATGAGATCCTTGGCAGCTGAAGAGACTATAGGTTTTGGAGGGAACTTCAAATCCACTTGTACAATCCTGTACAGTGAATAGACAAGCCATGCCCATGTTGAATTAGATGTGTACGTACATACACAAACCAAATAAGATGTCAATGGTAATTTTACTCTGGAAGAAAGTTCATATATTTCATTCAAGAAAGCATTGTTGATAATGCTAATTTCCCTGACCGTGTGGGCAGTGGTACAAAAAGTGCACATATGTGAAAAGTACTAGTAAAAAATAAATACTCTTAAATAAATATGTGTAGAAATCTCTGGAATGTGACCGTGTGGGCAGTGGTACAAAAAGTGCACATATGTGAAAAGTACTAGTAAAAAATAAATACTCTTAAATATGTGTAGAAATCTCTGGAATGTGTATGGATACTTCTCTGGATTACATATGCTAGCAAGAGGTGATTTTTGCGTTTCAGTCGAACCTTCTGTATGTGTCTGAGTGTTCCTTTGCTTCAAAAGGAGGAACCCCGTAAAGAAACTCGTAGCACAGGACACCAAGGCTCCATATATCTACACTTGCATCATGCTCGACACTCTCCACTGTGAAAAAAATAAACACACAAAGGTCAATTGCAAAGAGAAAGGGGATAAGCAAACAACTTAACTATTGCATCCTTAGACAAATGAACATACCCATCTCTGGTGGGAGGTAATCCAGTGTACCACACATGGTCCGCCTGCGGTTGAATGTGTGCACTGACCACCCAAAATCTGCAATTTTGAGTTCACCCTGAAAGAGAACCCAAATGGTTACAATATGCCACAAAGTGTGTTTAATACTTAAAAGACTTAATGAAGGTTCTTACCTGCGCACCAATCAAGAGATTTTCTGGTTTAATATCTCTGTGAATTACATGCTTTCCGTGACAGTAGACAAGGGCTCGAGCTAATGATGCCACATACTGTACCGCAACAACAGTTTGCAAAAGCAATAATTTTAGAAGATCATTTTTCAAGAGGTATAATAAATGATGTCAACAACTTTTCTTATGATATTGCAAAGCATGTAAAGACCCCCATATTGATGATGCAATATGTGAACTCAGAACTGATTTTGATGGGGTAAAGAACATGTGATCTAATAAATTGGAAAAGGGAAAGAAAGAAACTATTGCATGCTAACTCACAGTTGCAGCACGTCTTTCGCTGAAGTATTTACACTTCTGTAGCTCCTTGTAGAGTTCACCCTTGGCAGCATATTCCAATATCAAGTACACTCGTTTCTGCAATAATTGTATTCCAAACGAGCTAACTACTCCGGCTGTGAAAAAATTAACCATATGGAAAAAGATGTGAAACATGATTAACCTTGAAAATACCTGATCATAGAAGTATCCATAGAGGCGCAGAATATTGGGGTGTCTAAGATGACTCTGGATTTCAACTTCGCGGCGGAGCTGATGCTCAACCTGAGACTGTTTCAGCTGGCTCTTGAAAAGTACCTTTAGTGCCACGATGTGATTGCTCTGTCAAAATAACGTAGATTTAATTGCCCATCAGATGAACATTAACCAATCGCCAATCAGTTAGTAACATTTACACATTAGGATACAACGACGATGACTACTTTAAGTGCTAGGAAATTTGATAATATTTTGGTTTGTTTCCCTATAATTACCAGGAGTTAAGAAACAAATTATTGCGCCCAAAAATAAAGTGGAAGAAATGGAGAACTGATTTCAGGAGAGAAGCAAAAGCAAGGGAGAGAAACTAACAAAAAGCAGTGGTCCTCGGTGCAAACTGGCAGTACCGTGATCCCATACTCAACTAACGAAAAACAATCCGACCTTGAAATTTTACATTATTAACACTTAAAATATAAAAAAGTCAAGGTCACTGACCCTCTTTTCCCTTGCCAAATAGACATGGCCAAACTTCCCCCTTCCAAGAGGCTTTCCTATGTCAAAGTCATTGAGAGTCCACCTTCTTTTCTCCACTGCTGTTACCTCTGAAGAAGCCTGCAAGCCATTATTAACACCACAACCAACCTCAGACTACATTCATACATGAACCTATATTGTTTGTATTGTTAGTTACTCAAATCGAACCCTCTTAAATCTAGTATTTCGAGGAAAATAAAACTTGAAACACAAATCTCAAAGGAGTTATGATCTGAAGATAGGGGAATGTCTTTTTTTTTGTTTTGTATAAGATTCTCAATTCATTACAAAAGGGGGGGCTTCAGTTTGCTTGAAGGGGAGCTGTTCAAAATGAAAATTCATCTTCAACTCAAACCCTATTCATTTCTTTGGGAACAAAACATATACGGATTCCCTCAATTCATTTTCAAAAGCGAAATTACTTGTACCTTAAGGCCAAATCTATGGACTACTATCTGTTGGCATGAAAAGGGATTGGTTAAGCAAAATATCTTCACATCAAAAAATAACATTTTGATGAGCATTTTTTTGTCCTGTCTGGTCGAAAGAGCGCTAATTTGCCCACCAGCTACGAAGAAATAAAGAAGAGAAAACAGAGGCCAAGATGCTCATTAAGCTTACAACTATACTCCCAAACATATGCTGCTGCGTCCTATCAAGCCCTAATCACACGCAAATCTAAGGACAAAATCTTTTGAATTTGTAAGGAAATTGAATCGAGAGAAAGGGATGTTTAAGATGACAATACATAACATTTGATAGATTTTGTTACAAGTAAATGTCGTAACATGCACATTATAGCATAAAATTTGTATCTTTCTAAAAAAAATTCACGTTCTGAAAGATTTTTCTTTTCATCTCTTTTCTCTGCGCTCTGCACTACCGCAGAGATCAAGCGAAATTGATTTCCTCGTGCAATTTGAATTAACACAAGAAAAAAAAAACCCTAGATTTCCTAATTTCAAACTTATCAATGAACACGAACTGAAAAGAAGAAATACAAGAATCTCGTTTGCCTTACCTTCTCCTCTGGCTGTGTCTCTGCGGCGATTGCCATGAGAGAGAGAGAGAGAGAGAGAGAGAGAGGAGAGAGATGGGAGTTAGGACGGAGGAGGGAGGGAGAGAGAGAGAGAAGGCAATGGGAGAGAACAGAGAAGGAATGAATGGCGTCTGGTGGTTTGTTTTTGAAAAGGGGAGAGAGGGTTACGGTAAAAGAGGGAAGGGATTTCACAACGGTCGTATTTGAATAAATTTGACACGTGGACCAATTGTGGCCGAGTTGTTTTTTGAAATTATTACTGCTTGGGGAGCGTACTATGGGAATCTTTAGCCACCACGAGGCAAAAGGAGGGAAATTCTATTTGCACCCCTCTTTTTTCGGTACCCACACTCAAAAAACTTCAAGAAGGCACATGGGTTTTATCTTGAGCCCACCTTAATCAATACTGTCTATATTTCTAAAAAAAAATACTAATATTTTTTATTATTCTCACAAAAATCCTAGTTAATCAGATATCTATAAGTGTTTGATTTGTCTTGAAAATAATGGACCGTTACAAATTAAATTGTTCCTTGTTTTCAATAGAAATGAAAAACTTACAGATATTCGATCAACTTGATTTTTTGCAGAAATAATCTATACATTATTGTTTATGAAATAGACGATTTGGATAATTAAGGTGGGGCCAAGATGAGTCGGACCCCACATGCCTTCTTAAAGTTTTTTGGATGTGGGTCCTACGAAAAGAGGAGGTGCGAAGAGAATTGGGTCTATTTGAATTCCTCCTTTTTACATTCACTTTTGGATGTTTGACAGGTTTTTCCAATATAGATTTTGGATAATGCGTTTTTATTTTTGAGGTTTAGAGAGGAGAAGTCAAAGGTAGGGTTGGAGAAGATTTTTGACGTCTCATTTTTCACTTTTCCCATTTTCATTAACAAAAAGACCTATAGATTTTATTTTGCACATATCTCCCAAACACTACTCCTATTGTAAAATGCTATGCACATTTCTTTTAAACAATCTACCAGATTCAATATACATTCTCACAATATTTCAAAAATAAAAAAGCCAAAAAATTAAAAATAAAATGTTGAAAATGAGCCTCCCAAACACCCCTAAAATCCGTCCAAGAGTGTACAAGTTGTGTGGGGCCCATAATCTTGATTCCCCTCACCTTTCTTTTACGGGTTGTTTGGATGCCGGAGATGAGGCCGGATTTGTGATGCGCCCTGATTTGCAATCCACCTCCCACCTCAAATCCGGTCTTTGGCGTACCTTTTCTTGCGCTCTGATTTGCAATCCTTGATTACTGTTGGGACTACAAATCCACCACAAGGTGGATTTGCCAAGCCCTCCCTCAACCCACCGCTTGGCAAATCCGGGCTCTTTTGGGTCGAAACTACCCCTCCAAATCCACCTCTTCTCTCTCTCTTGTGTTCGATTTGGGGACTGTTTTTTTTGGGTTTAACGCGAAGAAGAAGACTGGTTTTTTTATTTTCGAAATTGGAAATGGGTATAGGTGCATGGCGGTTTTGGATGTAAAAATTCGAGATTGGTAATGGAGAGATGTGATTTGGTGAAAAAAAATTGGATTTGAGAGGGGGGAGATTTTCGAAATTTGGGATTCGGTTTGGCCGAAGTGGAGAAGAACTGGAGAAGAGAAAGATGGGCTGGGAAAGGAAGGAGAGAGATTGATTCCTATAATCCAGTTTAGCCCCCATACAGTTTGACCCCCAAATTACACCTTGAACTTCATTTTCACCCAAATCACTTCCAATACTTTGGTGGAATTAATTTATCCTGGAATTAGTTTAATCTATTTATATATATGTATTATGTAATTATTGTAATTATCATGGAATTAATTTATTTATTTCATAAAAATAATAAAGTGGGGGCAATTAAGTCTTTTTACAATATATCCCATCATATCCACCTTCCATATCCTCCTTCTCAAAAAATCATCCAAAGACCCAATATACAAATCCACCCTCCTTAAGAGGTGGGTCCGTCCTTATTACAAATCCGATCTCATTATAAATCCACCCTTAAATCCGCCTTCATTACAAATCCATCCAAAATCAAATCCGTCATCCAAACGTCCTGTTAGTGCTTTAAGGAAGCATTGCAAACAATCCTGTTAAATGAAGACATGCAGCAGCGCGTGCGCTTCGCGCCGCTTGAACTACTTGAATCTGAAAGTTGTTATGATTCCTCCTCGAGATTATTTCGAGAGAGCAGAGCGTAGAAGGAAGATGGAGTCTGCTAATCCCCATCCCTACGGAAGTCAAGTCAATGGTTTTCTCTTTTTTAACAACTCAGGACCGATGAACCAGAGAAGAGAATAAGGCGGGTTGTGGGTGAGGGGTTCATGGCCCACTCTGAGTCTAGTATCAGAGTCGTTGATAAATTTTAAAATAACTTTCTAAGTATTCTCGTGATAAATGAGCTCAATCCGAATAAAAATTAGACCACTGGATCAAATGTTTACCGTTATTTGGTTGAGCTAATTTTCCACGAGTCTACTCAAAACATATTTTAAAATATATTAACGTCTCGGGTCACTTTTGAGGAACCACAAAGTGGGCCCCACATAGGGATCTGTACACAATTTGTACCGATTTGATCGGTACCCATAGTCGGATTCAAAATTCACCAAGTGGGATCTCAGAGTTTAGAAATTTATTTCAACCAGTTCAGCTAATGTAATTCGCAATTTCAGAAAGCTATGGGCAAGATTCGCCTCAAGTGCCAGATTGCAGATCTTAAGACAGAAGTCACTTGCTACGTGATCGAGAACGAGACTTACCCTTTTGATGTCTTGCCTTCAGTGATGGCTTTCCCTGTACACCTCTAGTAGATCCATAGCTTCTATACCCCGGTGACCCAGTTGCATATGCTGTAGCTCCAGATCGATACCGCGATGGACCCAACCACGTGATCGAGACCTATACAAGAATACCTAAGAATAGGGAAATTCCCGTCGACCCTCCGTCAACCCAAGCACAAGACTCTCCCGCGGCAAGGTTTTACACATAGGGCCAGCTGCTTTCTTTATCTCGCTTGCCGTTAGTCCGTATAGCGCCTTTCGGTTGGGGTCCGCCCCGGGGTATTCAAATTGTCTTACTGAACTGAGCTTCTTTTCTTAAGGCGAATGCGCCTCCTCGAATTACAAAAAAATTAAGTCGATCGGAAATCAATAACTCAATACTTTTGAAGAACAATGTTCTCGAACAAATGAAAGGCAAATTTGACTTTCCAATTATACTTCAAACTTATTTTCATTGCATCATGTGGTGATTATTGTTCAATCAACTTGATTTCATTATTTGTGTATTTGTTATCAAGCTATATATGATGGTTCAGATCTAAATTTGGGCTCGAACTAAACTCCGTACTGAAGGCAGGGGGAGGGATGAGGAAAGAAGTGGGGTCACTTGATCCCACTCACCTTGATTACTCACAAAGATATTTGATAATTTCTTGTCAAATTTTCATATTTTGACCCCACAAAAAATTTGTAAATTGCTCTACCTTAGCATAGAAACTACATGCATTCTCTTCCTTTCAAAAGTTGAGAGTATTACGAATACCTTTATCATGCATTGTTTGCAAAATATATGAAGTCTTTGGGATCAATTATAAAAGAAACTTAGATTTATTAGCGTATATCTTATATTAGAATTAACCTCTTAATTTAGTTCTTTTTTGGATTAGTAAATAGAAAAAATATATTTTATTTGGATCTAATTTTTTAGGGTGCTGATTTTGGGGCTCCATTTTTTGATGCAGTCACTCCAATATTTAATGAAGTTACAAAACTACCATTTTTAAGATATAAAATTTCTGGAGGCACTTCACCCCCAATTATCTCCTTATTTACTAAGGCACTCCAAACGGAAAAATGAACCAAAACCAAACATAAACATTAGGTTTCAAACATTAACATTATGTTCCAACATTAAACATCCACAATATAAACATTAGGTTCCAAACATTAAACATGCATCTATGTCTGATTGTTTCATGCTACTTTGCACACACACAAAAAAAAAAAAACTAAACATTGCCAGAATTCTCCAAAATACAATTGAAAATGTTGATGCTGCAAAATCTTCATAATGGCTGTGACACAAGATTTTTATATTTTTGTACTCATTATTTACCATTTTTCCCTCAAAATCTTCGTAACGGCCGCAAATCTACGTGTTAAAACTCATAGTGAGACAAACAAAGCACATCACCAAAGTTAGAGAACTCTTAAGAGGAAAAGTAACAGAACTCTCAAGAGATTTTGCATGACAAAAGGATAGTTCTACAATCATAGGCCGAAGATCACTTGTCCAGGTTGTGCAGAACATGGAGACAATAACATAAAGATTCTACCAAGGAAACATTACATATGGAAGTAGGCAATTCAGTGACGTGCAGTAAAAGAAGTTGAGCAACTATCTACTTTTTTCTGATAAAAAAAAACTATTTGCTTTTTTGGAGTACTGCCTGAAGTAAAGGAGAAGAGTACATGTTTTTTGGAGTGCCTGAAGTAAATCATGGAACTTGCAAAAGGGTAATTTTGGAAAACTATTGTAGCTTGGAGCACCTGCATCAAAATTGGGAGTGCGAATATCAATTTCCATTTTTTATCCTACTAACTAAAGTTTCTGGCTCCGCGCCTGATTGAAGGCGCACTAATCACCCAACGGGATATTGGTATCTGGTTTTTCTCAACCAAAAATGCTACGATCGCACCCAACCAGTTACGCCCCGGCCACACCCCGCCACGTGGCGTTCCCTCTTGCTCTCTGACTTTCTCTCTCTCTCTCTCTCTCTCTCTCTCTCTCTCTCTCTCTCCCTCCTCCACTCACTCCCCCACTTTTTCTGTCTCTATTACTTTCTCCTTTTTTTTTTAGAAATTAAAAACGTTTATAACTTTGATTTTTCATATCCGATGTTAGAAAAAAAATATTTAAAATCTACTTGATGGCATCAATTAGCGAAGTCCAATATTTAATATAAAATTATGTGTAGAAAAAAAATTTAGGTGTAGGCTTTTTTTATTATTATAAGTTCAAACCAAGATAAATTCATGAGCTGAAAGTCAGTAAAATTACGAGTTCAATTCCAGTGAAATTCGAGCTCAACCCAATAAATTAAATTAACGATCTCAAACCAAATGAAATTCATGAACTCAAAACTAGTGACAAATCTCGAGCTCAAACCCAGTGAAATCCACATGCTCAAACCAAGTGAAATTCATGAGCTCAAAACTAGTGACAAATCTCGAGCTCAAACCCATTCACAAGCTCAAAACCTGTGAAATTCAGGAGCTCAAACCCAATGATATTTTTTTAGCTCAAATCAAGTTAAATTCATGAGCTCAAAGCTAATGAAAAAAGAGCCTATATTAAAAAAATTATTTTTTTATACGTAATTACATATTCAATATTGGTTTTGTTTGATAGATGTCATCGAGTAAATTTTAAATATATATATTTTTCTAACATCAGATATGAAAAATAAAAAATAAAAAAATTTTAATTTCTAAAAAAATTAAAAAGGAGAAAGAAATAGAGAGAGAAAAGTGGAGGAGTGAGTAGAGAAAAGTGTGATAGTAGCATTTTTTTTGTTTGCATAGGGTCAGTTATAATAACACCCTTCAAGATCACATAATTTCATTTGCGACCCAACAACATATTGCACCCTTTTATTATTACTAATTGATACTATCCAAAAGAAACTTTTGTACATAATTTTTTCACAAATAGAGGTTCTGTTGTATTCTTTACATTCCAGAGTAAAACATCCATCATTGTACATATTTAATGAAGGAAAATAGTAATTAAACAAGCTTTTACTTTACTTATTTCCTCAAGTGAAAACCGTATTATAACTATTATACTCCTTTAAGTTGAAATCTATTGGATATCTTTCACCCATCTAGTTAGGTAGTCGTAGGATGTGTATTAAAGGAAATGACCTCATATGTAACACAATAATAAAAAATTGCCATTCCCGCCCCTCTTGTTTTTCGCCCACAAGAAAAACTCAATAAAGAACAATTTGCAACTTGTATCTTAAATTCCTCCTCATATCTTCTGTATCTTCTTGTAGTGCCAATCTCCTCTTCATCTTTTGTTACACTATGTGCATTAAATTCATCGATTCTAATATCATCTTTTGCTTCACCTTTACCTTCTTCCGACCACCATCACCACCACCACAACCACTACCAGATAAATTTCAAAACAAACTGCTGAAATTTTTCCAAAAACTCTCATTTTTCCTCTTGACCTTATAGCTCTCATTAATCCTTCAGTTTTTGGCCTTGATTAGGTTTACAAAAACTCATTTGAGCTTTGGTATCAATTGAAAATCTAGGGTTTCTTAGATGACATTTTATCGATATTAGCTGAATTTTTTTTTAACATAATTAAGGAAATAGTTGAGGTGGTTCGTGTGATTTTTAAGCTTCAGCGAATTAAATATTTAATTTAATGGATACATTGAGGGTCACCTTTGTTAGTTATCCTATGTTTTGAAGAAGTTTTCACCATGGACATGGAGATTATGGTAGCATGCAATATTTTCCCTCCATCAGGTGCAGCTCAAGCACTAGGGAAGCAAGGCTGATGCCTGCCAGGGGCCGCAAATTTTGAGATGCCTCAATTTTCACATCTCAAAACTATTTTCAATTGTAAAAAACGTCTACCTCATATATATACAAATACCTCCTCCCTTTACATTTACTTGCATTGAGTACTCTGTCTATACTTCTCACATGCATTGATCCTTTTTTCGTAGCTTTGGCAGTGTTGCAGGCCGTGAGATGGGCAAAGAGTAGTGGTATTACGAAGCTGCAATTTTTGATGGATAGTCTTGAAGTTATTCGTGCATTATATGTTGTATTATGAATGCTAGTATTTTTATTAAAAATGTTGTACTAGACATTTTAGATAGGGTTTCTCATTTTGATTTCGTTAATGTAATCAAGGCCATCCGTCTGGATGTGAGAAAGGCTCACAATCTCGCGCGGCGTCGCCTTTGTAATTATGTGGTTTAATAGAGTTGTTTATGTTTATGGTTAAAAAAAAGAAATAACAAAGACACGAGCAAGATATTTTTTAGACAATTCTACCCTCCTCATTATACCTTTCAACCAACCCCCCTCCGTGCAAAATCAATTTCTTCAATTTTTTAAATTTTTACGATGTTAACACTGTTGGAAGTTTCACGATTGTATGTATACATTGTAATTTGTTCTATCTATTAATCAATGGAAATTGTTCTTTGGAATTTATGATTGCCGCCGTAATTTTTTCTCAACAAACACATTCAAGTATTTCTTCCAAATTATTTATGAAAACCCAAAAAAACAAACCAATAATGGGTCACCCATCCTAACGACCATTGGCTATATGTAATGGACTTACATCTCTTGGATGCTTGACTAGAACTGCAACACAAATTAATTTATGCCAAGATGATTACTTGATTTTAGCATATTTTTTAGATCATCGATAAAATAAAAATTTCTCAATACAAATGACTTGCACATAAACATAAACGGCTTATAATTGTTGATGGGGCGTTTGGTAACGTTTTTGTTTTCTATTTTTTGTTCTAAAAAACCTAAAAGTAGAATCATGTTTATTATTTGCAAAAACAAAAAGAAAAAAGTATGTTTGGTAATAAAATTTAAACGACCCTGTTTTAAAAACAAGGCAAATACCTTTTTTAGTGTTTTGAAAATATTTTTAATAAACACGAAACATAAATAAATTACCAAACACATTTTTTTTTTCAGTTTTGAAAAAAATAGAAACAAAAATAAAAAACAAGAAACAAAAATGTTACCAAATGCCCCCTGAATAACTAACTAGCATGTAAACTTAATTGACTTACACCAAAGTGATGCATGATTTTAACATATTATTATTATTATTATTATTATTATTATTATTATTATTATTATTATTATTATTATTATTATTATTATTATTATTATCCATGAGAGTTGGCCTTGAAGTTGGGCCTCCCCTGCCCTCCATTTGTAATCTACTGGCGTACTAAACTGTAAATTTGTAATAAACGGATATATAGCAAATTCTCATTAGCTGGCAAAGAAAATCTAAATTGGTCAACGGATGGCAAATTCGAACTATCTGGCAAATATATAGTGAAGCTAATAAATTCGCCCACATGCAAGCCCAAGATAGCCGTTGCCTCCTAATATCGCTAGTGCTTCACCACATTAAGCAACGGGATATGTTTCCTCCAACGGTCCTCTTTCTGAAAGTTATACCCATGTTTTCTGGGGCAACCTCGTATATTTTAGTTAGTACTAATAATTACTACTAAACTGATTTACGTAGTGTCTTTACTCTTTTGTGAATCTCCTAGTTCCAGCGTAGATGGCTTCAGCGGTGACTCCAGGAAATTGTAAACATGGGGTCAATACTAAAAATAAGTATCGGGTTTTTTTTTTTAAACCTAAGAAAATAACATTTGTAGTACGAAAGACAATTTGAGTCCTTTGGGCTTATTTTTTAAGTGTCTTTCTGGCACCATCTTATTGATTGTTTTCTCTTAATTTTTACTTGATTCTGTTCAAATTTTAAACTAAATCATTCAGCTTAACGAGTGGAATCACAAAAGTATAACGCAAAGTAAAAAAAAACTAAAGACGACATTAAAGACACTAGAAGAGAAAGGATTATCTTTTAGTGTCTTTAGTATCGTCTTATATGAACTTTTCTCAATTTTGAACAATAATTTTGTATTCTTCGATTCATCTCGTCAAGCCAAATGGTGTGATGTAAATTTTGACCCTAGTCTAATAAAAATTAGGAGAAAACAGTAAAAAGATGGTGCGAAAACACTAAAATGTTAGCCCAATGGATCTTTAGTAATCTATTTTCAACAAATAACTCCGACCATATGTCAATGATAAAGAGAGGAGCAATTCAAACAACCTTTTAATCAATATGCCTCTTAATTTTACCTTCCATAGCAGTGGGTATGAAGGAAAATAATGCAGTGGTGTGAACACTAAAATTTTATGGGGTCATTTGCTAATTAGAAAAAAAATGGGAAAATGACCAATACATGGCACTAGGAGCAAATAAAAACCAAAAGATGGTCATGGTTTGGCTAATGACCAAAACATGGCAAGGAAAAAGAAAATTACACATACATGGTAATTTTTCTCTGCACTGCCTAAAATACCCCGGAGTGTATTTTTTTTCTTCCAAATCAAGCCTAACCCCTTTTCTCCCCAAATTGACCGAACACCACACATACCAGCGGTGTCTTCTGGGGCGGTGATAATCAGAGTAATCATCGTCTTCTTCATCTCTACAAAAACGATCGTCTTCCTCATCTCTCATCTCCGCTAGGGTTTGCAATGGTCTGTCATCAGCTAGAGACTTCTCTCTCCTCTCTCTACGTTCAACACTTCGCAGCCATGGTGAGTCTCTCTCTCTCTCTCTCTCTCTCTCTCTCTCTCTCTCTCTCTCTCTCTCTCGTGCTCTAGATCTGAATAATGCTGGTCGTTATTGTTCTATCTAATTGGTTTATCTTGTTTTGTTCTATTCGCATTTCCCGGATTTACTTAACAAATCGAACGAAGGGTTAGTGTTATTTTGTAGTGTTGTTAACGAGTTGCAAAAACGAACAGAATATATGATTCTATGATTGTTCCCTCAATGTATTTTGTTGGCTTAAGTTTTGAAATTAAGGCTTTGTTTCGAAGTTGCTTCACTGGCAAATACTACGATCGATTGTGAAAGAAGTGAAGTTTTCGTTCCTCGTATATCCTTTGTCTAAAATCTGATACTGTGGAATTGTCTGCGAGATGAGGGAATTAAGTAGATGTGTGAGCTCAGCTTTGTGTGATAAAGAGAGAATTTTGGGCTGAGGGAAATAAGTCACAAAATGTTGTAGAATTTTGGGCCAAGGGAATTAAGTAACAAAATTATCACGTCTGTGAGCTAAGGAAATTAAGTCACAAATGTTGTAGTCTAAGGTTGGCCCTTCTTGATTTAGGAAGGCAGAATAAATTTCTTCATCAACACAAACGTGAGAATTTTGGTGTGATTGCAATCATTTTGCGGAACAAAACGCAAAATTGGACGCTTTTGAACATTAAAAGCCAAAGAATAAATGCTCTAGTAATAGTACCCAATGAGTTATCAACTGAAAATAACACCAACAGAGTTTTTTTGTGGATTGTTTTCTTCACGATTCGGTGAGAATGGAATCAGATGAGGAGATGAAAAAGAATAAAGAGTGCATGAAACAACTTGTGCAGCTGCTAAAGAGATGTTGCAAACTTTGAGAGCTCTAATGGGTGACAATGAAATCAGATGAGGAGATGAAAATGAACAAAGAGTGCATGAAACAACTTGTGTCTATATCTGTATCTTTAGTTAGAATTCATATTCGTATCATGTGTTGTATCCGTATCTTGTGTCTGTACCCGTATCCTTATCCATATCCTATGTCTGTATCCGTATTCGTATATCTATCTTGAGTTCGAATCCGTATCCGTATCATGTTGTTGTCAAATGGCGCCATATTATTTCACTTAAGGTGCAAAATTTGTTAATACAAGGAGCAAATGTTGTTTTTCTAATACAAAAAATGGGATTGAGACAGAACATTGGCAACCCAGTGGTCCTTATTCTGGTGCAATGCTATTGTCAAAGGGTGCCATGTTATTTCACTTAACGTGCAAAATTTTCCCTTACCTTGTGAGGCCTGATAAATCTAGACATCTTCCAAGTGAGCTAGGTAGATCCTTTAATTGGTTGTTTGAATAATCAAGCCTATATAACCACATGAAATGGAGCTGCCCAACCACAAAAAAACTACCGAATGTGACCCTTGTGTTCTTTTTTCCTCCCCACTAATTTTCCTCGTTAGTAAACTATTGTTACTAAGGTTACCCAAGTATAATTCCTCATTAGAAAACCATTGTTCTTTTTTTCTATAGCTCCACAGCCTTTACAGTGTACACATGCAAAATCACTTCAATCTGCATTGTTCATAATTCAGAACGGCATCTTGATATGCACAATCAGCTTTAGCTAATAACATAAATGCATTAAGCAGGTTAAAAAGAAACAAAACAAAGCAGTGCCAACAATACCTCCCACCAGTTTTCACCCTCCCCAACTACGTCCAAGCTTTTGTATACCTCATTGGGCACTTCCCTGAGTAAAATTTGGAAGCTGAAACAACCAGCACCAACTTGCCCGGGCCCAAGGTGTTCACTTTCCCTCTAGAGTAACACTACAATAAGGCCTCCCATACTCTCCCTAAATTTCATTTCCTGCAATTTCAAAAGCATCAACTATTTTAAGGTGTTTCAATTTCTTTCTATTAAGCCTCAAATTCATCATTTTTCATAAATATCAACATTATGGTTTTAAAGACTTGGGGAAATCTGACGAAATTGATAGCAGCTGCGCCAAAATCTCCTCAATTGTAGCATAGATTTTTTTTCTTTTTTTCTTTCTGGTTCGGGATCACGGCAAAAGGTGTGTACAACCATAGCAATCTGGGGTTTCCTTTCTCGTTGGAATATCAATCGGGTGTCATTTGTTCAAGGGTTTTCTGAGAATTGGGCTGTGAATTATGGGTCTGTGTTGACATGGGTTCTTGATCATTACTATTAGATTCGGGAATAAGGGTTCGAGGGGAAAAGCCATTAGGGTTGAGAGTAAAGAAGATTAGATTACCTGAGGTAATACCGAAAGACTGAGAGAGTCTTGAGGTGAAGGACCTTGAAGCTTGTGTTTCCGATTGAGAGTGAGGTGTACAGAAACCGGAGCAGACGAAGAAGAAAGAGATTCTCTGAGCGACGACTTGAGGTGCTTTTGTCTTCCTTGTCGACCAGAGTTAAGAGAGGGAGATCGGCTGGTGAGAGTAAGAGAGGTAGATCGGCTGGTGAAAGTAAGAGAGGGAGGGAAAATGTTAGGGCTTCAAAGTCCAAGGGTAGTTTGGACAATTCAGGTAAGGATTACCACTTATGTGGAATTACTTTTTTCCTTCTCATGAATCTAGTCATTTCTAATAACCTTACCATGCATTTGGAATTAATACTTTTAAATACCATTTTTTGGTCATTTTCCCAAAAAAAATTAAGTAGAGCAATTGTAAATTCCTTTTCTACCATGGCGTCACCTGACCCCACACTGGTCGATGTGCCGTCACCTTTGGTTGGCTTGCTTTGACTTGACCGGGAAGGGGAATAATCAAGGTGCACGTAAGCTAGCTCGAACAACCCCCGACAAGCTAAACCCAAAAAAAAAACTCTCTTTTGTTAACTATGTTCTGACAAATTTTATATGGCGCAGTTAGAGGGAGGTCCTCCTTTCTACTACCTTTACGTATCCATCGTGGTCAAATTAAAGGCATGTTCTCATCCTAACATTCAGAAAACAAAAATGTTACATACACACCGTCTCATATGCACTCTTGCTCACATCCATCTTGGATTATTGACACATGTCCTCCTTTCCTCCTAACTTTCAAAGTGAGAGGACACATGTCAGCAATCCAAAGTGGGTGTGAGCGGGGGTGTGACTGGGAGGGTGTGTATGTATCATTACTCTTCAGAAAAACCCAATACTAAATGGTTAAACAAAACCAATTTTTTTGTAAACCTACTATTCCTATAATAAACCCTCAACCCCTCTCTCTCTCTCTCATTGAACAACCCACCATCTCCGACAAATCCCTGGCCGTCGAACAACACTTCGCCGCCTTGATCTGCTCTGAAATGCCGTTGTACGACGTCATCTGGTTGACGGATACCGCAGCGAAACACCGGAACACCACCCAAACGCCTTACCATGTCCGATGCCACCGACAAATAGTTGAAGGGTAAATTCAACTAGAAATAAATGATTTCGATTTTCTTCTTAATAGACAGATCATCGTCGTCGTCATCATCATAGTATTTCCTCACATCGATACGTTTCACCTTCTTATTTAAAGACTGGTCTGAAAACAAACCGTAATTTTAACCTAGACACCAGCTCACTAAGGTTCTCAGTAGCTGTTCGAGCTTTTCTTTCTGCATATCGGGTGTCGATCCACCGCCACAGTTTTTTTCTCAGCAAAACCCTCGTTTTGCATTGAAACTAAGTCCAAGATTGGAAAACCCATATGAATGTGCAACAAAGCAAAAAGGAAAAGGAAATAGAGTATGAAATACTTGCCACAGATTGAGAATCGAATGGTAAATTGAATGGTTTCCGGTGCTATTCGGGATTTATTAAATTATAGTACTATCATTCTTCTATAAAAAAGTTAAAAGGACAATCACATTACGTCTACTTCTTCTTCTTCTTCTTCTTTTTTTTAACCTTCAATCAATACCCAAAAACACAAAAACAAAAAAGAGGAATTATGATAAGACAAGATTCCGTTCAAAAAAAAAAAAAAAGATAAGACAAAATAGTTAAGGACATCCTAAATTCCTGGTTCCTTTTGTCGATTAACAGTATGAAAAAACAAAAGGCTTGTTGTGCGATACTGCGGAAGTCACAACGATTCTAGCAAGCACAATCAATCTAGAAACAAGAACAATAAAGATGAAGAACGCTAGGAAAGCAAGAAAACCAAGCACACAAGAACACAAGAGATTTACGTGGTTCACTACACAGGCTGTGTAGCTAATCCACGGGGGGAAGGGACGAATCAATCCACTATAATCAATAAGGATTACAATCTCCAATCTCCTCTCGATGTTTCTCTCAGTCTCTCTGGGTTTCTCTCTCCAAAACAAGTTTAGATTTCTTAACCCTAAAACTGATAAAAACGCACTTTAAAAAGCTGCTGTACGTCGCCTTCGTCCGGACCAAGACCCGGCTTGTCCGGACCAAGGTTGCTGAGATCAATCGGAGCGCTGCAGGACCCCTCGTCCGGACCTGGTCCGAACCCGGTGCGGACCAACTGCGGACGAACACTGCTGCGACCTCCAAAATCGTACCACAAGTGTTGGTCCGGACCACCATTACCTTGGTCAGGACCAGAGATGCTGCGAGCACCATTTTGAAGCCACACTCAACAAATCTCCACCTTGGCTTCAAACTGAACCATCCTGAAGAAAAGCTTGATGTAACCCCCAACTGCACTCCCTTTACGGGTATGAGTGCTCCACCCTCAAGTCCTCAATCAATAACGGAGAACATGGAGCAAGTTCAAGCAACGCTCAAACTTCTCCCTCGGAACCGGCTTCGTCAACATATCAGACGCATTCTCATCAGTGTGAACCTTAGACAAAGTTAGGTCACCTGATGCTAACCACTCCCGAATCCTGTGATACCGCACATCAATATGCTTTGTCCTTGCGCTGTATACCTGATTCTTCGCCAAGTGAATTGCACTCTGACTGTCACAATGCAGCAACACACTGTCCTGCATGAAACCAAGTTCACTAACCAACCCCTTAAGCCAAACTGCTTCTTTCGCTGCCTCAGTCACTGCCATGTACTCTGCCTCTGTAGTCGATAAAGCCACTGTATCCTGAAGAGTAGACTTCCAACAGACGGGACCTCCGGAAAACATAAATGCATACCCTGTCATCGACCTACGAGAGTCGATATTCCCAGCATAATCTGAATCCACATAGCCCACCACGTTTTCTGAAGCCTCTTTCTGATCAAACACTATCCCCAGATCACGAGTGCCCGCGAGATATCTGAAAACCCATTTAACTGCATTCCAATGCTCCTTTCCCGGGTTTGCCATATACCTGCTGACCACACTAACTGCATGCGATATGTCTGGTCTTGTACACACCATCAGATACATGAGACACCCAACTGCATTCGCATAGGGCACCTCCTCCATGTGCTTTACCTCATCCTCTGAACTAGGACTCATATTGGCAGAAAGTTTGAAGTGTGCCGCAAGTGGGGTACTTACGGACTTGGAATCTTGCATGTTGAACCTCTGCAACACTTTCTGCAAATAACCACTCTGAGACAACCTCAACTGACCAGCCCTTCTGTCACGGTGAATTTCAATCCCAAGAATCTTCTTGGCAGCTCCAAGATCTTTCATGTCAAATTCACTGTTCAACATCGACTTCAACTTCCCAATTTCTTGCTTGCTTTTTGCTGCTACCAGCATGTCATCAACATATAAAGCAAGTAGAACATAAGAACCATCTGAAAGGACACGATAGTATATGCAACAGTCATACTCACAGCGCGCGTACCCATGCGACACCATGAACGAATCAAAGCGCTTGTACCACTGCCTGGGAGACTGCTTCAAGCCATACAATGACTTCTTCAACAAACATACATACTCCTCCTTACCAGGTTCCTTGAAGCCTTCAGGCTGTTGCATGTAAATCTGCTCGTCTAAGTCTCCATGGAGGAAAGCAGTTTTAACATCAAGCTGCTCTAACTCCATGTCATGCATCGCGACCATTGCTAAAATTACACGGATAGAAGTGTGCTTCACAACCGGTGAAAAAATCTCATTATAGTCCACTCCTTCCTTCTGTGAATAACCTTTAGCAACTAACCGAGCCTTGTACTTTTCACCCTCTTTCTCTGACAACGCTTCCTTTTTTCGATACACCCACTTGCACCCAACGGCCTGCTTCCCCTTAGGCAATTTCACCAATTCCCAAGTTTTATTCTTGTGGAGCGACTCCATCTCTTCTGACATTGCTACCAACCATTTGTCGTTGTCAGTACTGCTTGTAGCATCCTTGTAAGACAATGGATCTCCACTGCCAGCCACCAAAGCGAAACTAACCATGTCCTCAAAACCATACCGAACTGGAGGTTTGTGAACCCGTTTTTCCCTTCCTTTCGCGACTGTGTAAGGCTCCTCTTGCTGTTGCTGTGGGTCGTGATCATCACCTGTATCACTGAATGAACCAGGCTCCTCAAGCTCCACCTCGACTACGGATTTCTCCCTCGGACCCCCAGATTCTGTCTCATCATTCCGATTCAACATAAATGCCTCATCAAACACAACGTCCCTGCTGATCACCCTTTTCCGTGCCTCAGGATCCCAGAGCCTGTATCCTTTGACACCCTTTTCATATCCAAGAAAGATACATTTTCTGGACTTGGGATCAAGCTTCGACCTCTCCTTATCCGGCACATGCACATAAGCCGGGCAGCCAAAGATTCTCAAATCCGACAAATTAACTGGTTTACCTGACCAAACCTCTTGTGGGATCTTGAAATCAATGGCTGAAGAAGGAGACTTGTTAATGAGAAAACATGCAGTGTTGACCCAAAATACCTTCGGCAACCCTGCATTCAACCGCATACATCTGGCCCTCTCTGTCAAGGTTCTGTTCATCCTTTCTGCTACTCCATTTTGCTGTGGAGTCTTTTTTACTGTGTAGTGTCGAGTAATTCCCTCTGAATCGCAGAAGGCCAAAAACTCCTTTTCCCTGTACTCTGTCCCATTGTCAGTTCTGAAATACTTTATCCTTTTCCCAGTCTGAGTTTCAACCTGTGCTTTCCAAGTTTTAAACGTAGCAAACACATCAGACTTATGCTTCAAAAAATAAACCCATACCTTTCTGGAATAGTCATCAATGAAGCTGACAAAGTAATGAGCACCACTGTGAGAAGATACGGTAACTGGACCCCAGACATCTGAATGAACATAATCGAGAACTTCCTTGCTTGTATGAACACTTGTCTTGAAACTGACTCTGTGCTGCTTCTCATACACGCAATACTTGCAGAAATCCATCTTGCACGCTTTGACCCCCTTCAACAAGTCACGCTTATGAAGCTCCAACATACCACGCTCACCCATATGGCCAAGCCGCATATGCCAAAGTCTCGTGTCATCAGTGCTAGATTCTGCAGGTGTGGAGATAGCAACTCCACCTACAACTGTGTCCCCAATCAGCTTGTACAAATTACCCACCTTCTGTCCCTTCATTAGCACCAAAGCTCCTCTGCTAATTTTCATTGCTCCACCTTGTGCTGTGTACATACACCCTGCTGAATCTAATGCTCCCAAAGAGATTAAATTCTTCCTAAGTTCAGGCACGTGTCTGACATTCCCCAAAACCCTCACAACTCCATCAAACGTCTTAATTTTCACGGTACCGATTCCAATGGCTTTACAAACTGCATCATTACCCATTAGAACCGTACCACCATTGCAAGGCTTATAATTGTCAAACCACTCCTTATTAGGGCACATATGATAAGAGCAACCAGAATCCAAAATCCATGACTCTGAAAGAAAATTGCTACCTGAAGAAACGGAGAGTAAATCTGCGTCGACGTCACTGTCTGATTTGTCCTCCGCAATACTAACGGATTCCACCTTCTTCTTCCCCTTTTTCGCCTCTGCAAGAAGATTTTTCAAATCCTCGCATTGATTTTTGTAGTGCCCCATCTTGTGACAAAAGTGACACTCCACATCCTTTTTCGTGTTCGACTTCCCACGACTGCGACCTTTCCCGATTTGAACCTCCCTTCCCTTTTGACTTGCTTCTACCTCGGCTCGACTGTGGCTTAGAGACAAAAAGACATTGATCTGCATCAACATTATCATCCCTCCTCATCTTCTCATGAGACAAAAGGGTACTGGTAACCTCATCGAGTGACAAGGTTTCCTTCCCATACATAACTGTAGTTACCAGATGATCATATGAAGGAGGCAGTGATGCTAACAACAGGATAGCCTTATCCTCCTCGTCAAGCGTTACTCCAAAACCCACCAGTTGCGAGTTCAGCATATTATAGGAATTTAAATGTTCTAATAGATTCGTACCTTCCTTCATCTGCAATCCATACAGCTGTTTCTTGACATACAGCTTGTTGGTCAGATTCTTCCTCATGTACAAACCCTCGAGCTTTTTCCAGATCGCCTCTGCCGTCTCTGAGTCTAACACGTTGTGAATAACTTCATCGCCTAGGTTTAGACGAATAGAACTGGCTGCCTTAGCGTCAAGATCATCCCAAACACTGTCTGTCATCTCCGCATGCTTCTTCGTCTTCCCGTCTAAAGCCTTTGAGACACCCTGTTGGATCATGATATCCTTCATACGCCGCTGCCACAAAGAGAAGTTATTCTTACCGGTGAACTTCTCCACCTCATACTTGGTATTCGACATCTTTAGTGAAACCCTAGATTGAAACCCTAACTGGGTACTCTGCTAGAAACCCTAACCAAGAGCTCTGATACCACTTTGTTGTGCGATACTGCGGAAGTCACAACGATTCTAGCAAGCACAATCAATCTAGAAACAAGAACAATAAAGATGAAGAACGCTAGGAAAGCAAGAAAACCAAGCACACAAGAACACAAGAGATTTACGTGGTTCACTACACAGGCTGTGTAGCTAATCCACGGGGGGAAGGGACGAATCAATCCACTATAATCAATAAGGATTACAATCTCCAATCTCCTCTCGATGTTTCTCTCAGTCTCTCTGGGTTTCTCTCTCCAAAACAAGTTTAGATTTCTTAACCCTAAAACTGATAAAAACGCACTTTAAAAAGCTGCTGTACGTCGCCTTCGTCCGGACCAAGACCCGGCTTGTCCGGACCAAGGTTGCTGAGATCAATCGGAGCGCTGCAGGACCCCTCGTCCGGACCTGGTCCGGACCCGGTCCGGACCAACTGCGGACCAACTGCGGACGAACACTGCTGCGACCTCCAAAATCGTACCACAAGTGTTGGTCCGGACCACCATTACCTTGGTCCGGACCAGAGATGCTGCGAGCACCATTTTGAAGCCACACTCAACAAGGCTCAAGTAAAATCCAAATAAAGTAAATAGCAGGATTAAATGGCCGCTCCTTTCTGGAAGCCGTTGACCGAAGCTGCTCCAGTCAAGAGTAGGAGTTGAGTGAGTAGCAGAACTTCAAGCAAGCTCAGCTGTGGCATCTTCTACTTGCCACTAATCTGAAAAGTGTCACATGACATGGAACGTACATCGATCATGTTCAAGAATCCTTTGAAGTAATTCGACTGGCAGATTGTTGGCTTCGCTTTGTTCTCATAAAGTACCACGGAAGGAAATGTGGGATCACAGCAGCCAAACCCAAACAAAGCACTACCAAGATTACAACCCACCAGGCACACTGGGGAATGAATAACAATAACTCATCACAAACTGCCAATGAAAACAAGTATGCATCACATAGTCAGTGGAAGTATCGATATCAGAATAGTGCAATTCGAGCAACAATAATTTGTTCAGACTTATCATTACAATTTACAAATTATACATAAATGCAGAGTTATCAGAGAGAAACACATAGCATCTCCCCGGAGGACATAATAGCATATAAAACCCTTCAAATCACTAAAAACCATAAGAAAATGCTATATCATGAAGTTCATACAAAAATGGTTTTTCTGTGAAATCATAAAATTCCATGATGAGTTACATGTCAAGTTGTAGGCTTGGGATGGCACTACTGGACTCAACCAGATAACATTTGCTTCAGGGCAGGAAAAAGTATATTCAAGCATTTAGGTTTATCTTTTGGGACCAAAGTCTAGCTGACCGTGCTTCTATTTTCATAAGGCAGGTAATGAAAAAGAATCAGCATCCACACAAAGTCGACTGCCTGTAGTGCTGTTATGACCACTCAAATTGTCAAATCCACCATCGTCTTTATTCTAAAAGGACACTAAGGCCCTGTTTGCTAGCACTTAAAATCTAACTTGTTTGTTTTAAAAAGCTAATGAAGGGTATTTGTCACCAATTATAAATAATCACTTATTTTTCTTTTTTGGCTTATTTGACCCAATGAAGCTAAATTATTTTAAGCTCCAATTTCAAGCTTTTTTGCTTATTTTAAGTTGTTTAAACATCAATGGACAAAAATCCTAAAGTGAATAAGTTATTCTTACTCAAGTTTTATGGGTAATATAGACATTTAGGTCATAAAAAGCACATAACAGCTTATACTTTTTTTACAACTTATAAAAAGCTATAACAAATCTTTTACAACTTATTTTAATTTCCCGAAGCCAATAATCTAAAAAGCTAACTTACAAGTGCTAGCAAACAGAGCCTAAGGTAGCTAATGGTTTAGTGTAGCAGAAGTTTTAGTGGTCCATTATGTTACAGCTTACAAGCAACCATCTGGGAAACCATAATCTTGTCACCAAATTTTTTTCCTAATTTATCGGTGGAGCTTCTAATGGACCATGCATAGGTAATGCAAATTGGATAAGCCTATGAACATCTGAATATCTGCCACTGAAAGATCTTAAATTATTTCTTCGGTATTGACTTTCTCAAAGAACTAAGCAGGTGTAAGAAGGTGCATAGCAGTTCTAACTATTGGTACACAGCACAATCACCACCACTCCAACTTAAAAAGGTGTTTTCTTCTTTGATCAGGAACTAAAAGAAAGTACATGCAAGCAGTTTTTCTCGACTTAAAAGTTTCAATAGACGAAGATGCAGAAGCCGCAAGATATATCATAGATACTTATTCGCGCATGCTTCCGAAAATTTTAAAAAAGCATGTTGAAATGGGACAAAAAAAAAAAAAAGGTAGCACACTTCCATGCCAACAAATTCCGAATAACGCCACGGTGGAAAACATATTTGATAACCAAAAATAGCTTCCCCGAATAATAGACAGCTGGAATGACATGGGGAAAATAAGATGCAAAAGTTCTAGTCTCAGGGAACAAGAAAGATACAGTTTATAGGTCAAGAAAATGCTCCCGATCTGTTCAGTTATTCAAATTGCATGGATATACGAAAACTTAAAAGGACAAAACTAAAAATCTGGTGCGACAATCATAGGTGCATGTCATAATCTAAGAGGGGAATTCGAAGTTACCTATGTTAAAAATGACTTCTTTTCTCTCCTCTACATTTGGTATTGCAACAACCCCCTCAGGCTCCACAGTAACCAGAACGCATATTTCACCCTGTGCAGAGTCCTCAACTAAAATCTTTTCAAACCAAACAGTTACTTATTATGCAGAATGAGATAGTGTCAAACCTTGTCTTCCAGATTATCAGTTTTGAAAATCAACTTTTCCGTATTGAGTAATTTTCTCTTCCAATTCTGCACTAAGCTTGAATTACCTCTTGTAAGCAGTAGAGAAAATCTTGAAGGTATCTGTTGATCGATAACAATGAGGCAAGTTCCACAAGGAAATATTGGCAAAAATAAGAAGAAGTTTCACCGTACATACAGAAGCTGGATATGATATCTTCACTTCGTAAGACGTATTTGACTTAAGCCCCTCCAGTTGGTAAAGGCGGGATCCCATTTGTAATGGTATAGTTTCCTTCCACAGCTCCTCCCCCACATTCAAAAAATTTCTATCGATCCTGTCAAATTAGTTAGACAACTCTCCCTTGTTGCATAGAGGAGATTGGAGTGGGTAAAATCTGATTACCCTACTATTAGGCATAGCACGTGCCTATGGCGATCACCACGAGAGGGTGAATAGCTCGGCACCACATAGGGGGTTCTTAAACCCTGTGCCGGGCTGGTTTGGCCACGAATGAGGCTAGAATTAATAAAGAGCAAACTAATAAGTCAGGATGCGCTAGCTCGGCGTAAGGCATAAGGATGCCCCTGATATGGCCGAGCTAGGTAGGCTACGTGTATAGCTTGAATGGCATTCTGGAATACATAATTCAGCTCGGCGTAATAAGCTGAACTATGTACGAGTTATTCCGAGCTACGTGGAAGCACGGCACCGTCACGAGAAGGGCGGTGAGACATTCCAGAATATTCTACAGCGGCTTCTTATGAGACAAGGAGCGATCCCGTGAAATAAGGGATTAATATGGGAAGTCCTAACGTGATTAGGAGTATACCCCATATAGGGAAGAATCCTATATGGAAATGAAGACCCCTGCTAGACGAAATCTAGCAGGACATGGAAACTCGTCCCTTATAGGAAGGTCCTATTAGGAAGAGGATTCCTAAAGAGAATAGGAAACATGAGGCACGAGATGCCTAGACTCATAAGGTACCCACACCTATAAATACAAGACAATAGCCATGGCAAAAGGTACGCTGTGAAACCTATTTTCATACGCATTGTGTTTTGAGCTCTCGAGTACGTGATACTAACTTAGGCATCGGAGGGCCTTTGCCAACGAGAGGCAGAGGTGCTCTAACCCTTTTTCTGTCTTGCAGATCTAGGGTTGATTCAAGGAAGCACGCGATCCAGGGTTACGTGGATTTATCCCCGTACAGAAATCATGGTATAAGATGGTGTCAAATAAGATTTCAAAGCACATACGCAACCATACAGGAATACTTACGTCTCCCCACAACTGCATGGTAGGCCACTCAGAATGAAACTGATAATGTTAATCAGAATAAACAAACTGAGTATATTTGCAAGAATCATTCTCGTAAAAATATTGGGATCCCAGTATGGCTATTTTTTAACTGGAAGCTCAAGACTTTATAAGACTTAATTGAGGTGGCTACTCCATGAATAAACAATCAAATGTACGAAGTTCCTGCATAAACAAGAGAAGAACCAAATTGTTAAACAGAAACGTACATGAATTCGTGTATTCCGATACACATTACAATGAAGATTTGTACACAAAAATGTAACTGATGCATGAAATCGGTTGATCGTTGACAGTAAGTAATCCTATTTAGTCAATTGAACAATAAAGTGGCTGTCCAATCAAAGTAACCAAAATGAAGTGCCTGTCCATTCAAGTAATCAATCACCAAAAGTGGGAGCCTAGAAACACCTCAATTGTGTCTCAAACAGTTTATTTGGCATGTCATATAAGGAACAAGCTTGTGGGTTGCATCATCTTAGTGAGTGTGTTTGGCTATAAACCAAGCTATATAAACAACAACAAACTAAATTCGGCAGACCTGCTCCATTTGTTGATAAATGTAAGCTATACTTTTAGCCACAACTGTATTCTCTTATCTGCAACCTAGAATCCTATTATCTATTCTTGAATGTGTTATTTACAGTGTATATACACGCAGCATGTCCATGTAAGTACAAAAAATTGTTTGGAAGGAAAAAAAAAACCCTACTAAAGTAAATAACGAGAATAGCTTCTTCTTCTTCTTCTTTTGCTTTTTTCTTTTTTTAAAAAAAAGTAGAAAGTTGATTGCCAAGGCATCAAGGGGATGCCACCCATGTACAAAAGAATGTGAGTAACAAATAGAAAAGAAAAGGCCAGAAAAATCAAATACCTGCTTTAGGTTTTGTTCATCCTAGCGCATACCCATGCGTAAAGGCATGACTGAACGCAATCTAACATCAACTTAACTAAGTTTCTCTATCCAACAAATCCTTTCTATTTCCATAGTATTCTTTGGAAATGTTATTTACTCACTTATGAAAATGAAAATGGTCCACGCAGTAATCTAAGAATGATTAATGTTGTATGGTGAAAGAAATTTAACACGCATAACAGAAAGCAACTCATCATTACATGTAACAACATTGTCTAGGATCATTAATTAAGGTTTCAAAAGTTTTTCCCAATTAAAGTTTTCTCCAAGCTAAACAGAAACATATCTCTTGTGCTTCTACTAGTGATACTCTATAATTACACAGAAAGCCGAGTTTTAAACCTTTCACATCATTAAAAAACAGAGACATAATTATCAAGGCTCATATTGTATTCCCAAATCAATCACCTCGATAAAAAAAAAACCAAGGAAATGTGATTTGCATGACATACAATTCTAGTTTTGGAGCGTATTCAGATCCTCTATATCTCTTCTCCGACAAACAGAACACATTAGACAAGGAGTTACAGCCAATGATGTTTATGCGATGTCAAAAAACTGGATGTCCGTACCTAAAGGCCCATCTGAGACTTACATATTGGTCAATATTTTAAAATTGGACCGGTGAGCGAACTAGAAAAGGAGTCGGGTGGATGGGTCACTGACTCACCAGTTCAACTGCTATTGAACCGGAATTGAACCATGACGTCATAATGACGTCAAAAATATTTTATTAGTATACAATAGCTAAAATTATGGCACACCAGAGTACAAATATAAAAAATGTTGGAATTACAAGTATCCCACGCAATTGCAATGAAAGGAGTTTGGCTTTACTTGAGAGTTTCCATGTCTGGTGGTGTTGGTTCAAATCCCACATCATCAGAAAAGAAAACTCCAGTAAGTAGCGTACAAATACTCTCAACCGCTTAGATTTATTTCATTTGAGTGCGCTGACCACACCAAGGGTCCAACCAAATGTCACGTTTATTCTGGACAATAGTGGTTGCATTAAAGGGGCGCTTTAAAGTTTAAATGGAGTTTTAAAAAAAATCCCTTCCTTCTCCATTTCGTCTACTAGCCAGTTTGAGTGACCTGTGAACGGTTCGAACCATTCGCATGTTGATCGGGTTTTCAGTTTTGAAAGCATCAAAACGGTTTTATGGGTTGACCGGAACTGTTGCCTGTTGCCTAGACCAGTTCCATGTTCAACCAGTTGAACCGGCCAGTTCGATCTGGGTTTTAAAACATTGCATATGGTAAAAACACTTCTCACCACCAGATTGCTTCATTATCTATCTATCTAACAAACTATTATTTTAATAATGTTAAAAATAAACTTCTTTTAAGGAGTTTCCATCAACAAATACTATGCAACATAAAATTGTACAGATACAGTTAATGGAAGTGAATTCCAACTCACAACATCAAAAGGTATCAAATTACATGATTTTGTCCCTAGCTATAAAGCGGGTAATTACCCCAATGCCCTAAGTTCCTTTGCATAATGCTCATCTTCCAATGGAGCAAACATAACTCTACTATTTCTCCTATAGTAAAATTGTCACCGTCCTTTTTCCTTGGGGATGTGGAGAAGTTTACCCACAAGAACAATAGTAAAGCTGGACTGCACCCCATTCTTTGAAACATTGTGTGTCGAACAAATATAACTATAACAATCCATTTCAATGGCAAAACAAACTTATATGCCAAAAGGTTCAGTTCATACCCATTACCCTGCATAAGTTCACCTTGAAAGAAAATAAAAAAACCACTCCCACTGCCAAGAGCTCACTCCAAAAGAACATATATATTATAAACATAAGCAGGTAAGCAATAAATTGATCATTTGAACACATTCTATAAAAAATATATATATACATAAAAATAAAAACATCCTTTTTCTGTTTTGTCAAGGGCGAATTATTGATGCGCCCATAAAAGAAGAATTTCTAATCCCCACAATAAAATAGAAGCTCCAATTGAATACTTACATGGGGTGCTTATCTAGCATTACCAAAAACTATAAAACAAATGGAGAACCCAAAATCAACTCAAAATTCTTTACGTGTTCAAAGTTTTTCTAGTACCCAAACAAAAGGGAAGAGGAAGACGATTCGTTTCGAGACTTAAGCAAATTCAATGCCTACGAAAACTCCCAACGCTTGGTGTTCTACCGATTTGAGTTGTATTTTTCCTAGCCAGGGAACTTCAATATACATTCCCATTACACCCTAAAAAAAAAAAAAAAAAAAACAAAAGGGGAAACCATGCACATACGGAAAATCAAGTATTAGCCAGTGAAGCAGAAAATGGTAACAACTTTGTGGGGTGGTGATCAATCTGGGCTCTCCTAGGTCAAGCTCCTCGAATCGAATGCGGTTTCAGCTCTCTCACACCTAGCTCTGCAAAAGAAGCGAACCCCGTTAGTGCATCGCCGGCGGCCGGTCAACAATCGTTGAAGACCAGAAGGCACTCCGATGGCTAAGTCAATCAGTGAATGAGAAGGGAAAGGCAGAGCTAAAGGGGGGGGGAAAAGAAAACATACCTTTTTGACTTTATCACTATAGTATTTATAGAAATGTCTTGCCTTGGAGGTGAAGGTTACGTGTGCCGCGGTGACGTCACCGTCAATCTCTTCGCCAACGTCCACCTTCTGACCAGACACTGCGCACGATGACATCCAGGCACTGTGCTGGTATGAGGCGGAGGATCGTGCCATGCAGCGAAAAAGACGAAAGCCACTAGGCCGAACCGTATCTTCGAGGGATGATTTGCCGATGTACACTGACGTTGTATGATCGTGCCACGTGGTGAGGCCCGATGAGTTCCACATGGCCTGACTGCACCTTGGTTGAGCATATTGCCATTGTACGCTACATTCCTGTGCCACGTGGTGAGGCTTAGATGGTGGCATGGTGCCACGTGGCCGGGTCGAATCTTCCTGTGCCGGCACATTCTGCCAGAATTCCAAGCTATCGAACAACGCACGAGTCATGATCAAGCCAAGCAGCCGAAACATGATCGCGCCACATGGCCGATTCGGACAAGTGGACATTGATATGTTTACAATCCATGGAGTGTTGTTATGCGTGGCCTGACACGATACCTCAGCTGCCCGTTATGCTTGTTGGACGACCCGTATGGTCGCCAATGGGCTCTAGTTATCTAGAGGATTGGGCCTGCATTGAGTTGGGCTTGACTACCCGGTCCAAATGGTCAACCCATTTGCTCGGCCCACTCCACACTTAATTAAAGAAATCAATATTAACCTCTGAAATTCACCCTACATTCCAAAAAAAAAAATGGAAACCACTCTACTCAACCAAGAAAATGTAGTCTACCAGTGTATGTAGTGATTTCTCATCAATTCCAACAAAATGACTTCAACCAAAACTAACCACTTTGCCATACTATTGATCAAATTCCAACAAATCAAATCGAACTCCTATAAAACTTTGCTCTTGAAAATAAAGAGTAAGTTTTAGATATTGTACATCCAAGTTGTGTAATTGAATAATATAACACAAAAACACCACTATGCAACGCCCAAATCAATCCAAATGAAAAATAATCATGCAAGAAGGCAAATAGAATAGATATCTACCAAATATTAAAAAATAATGGAAGTTCCTTGTTTAAGTAACCACTTTCATAGTTGATACCTCCCAATAGAGGTGGCAAATGGGTGGGGTGGGTTGGGTTGGGTTTGAATGGGTTGATATGGGTTATGAGTTGAATATGGGTGGATTGAATATGGGTCAATAGCATGTGGGTTGAATATAGTTTGGGTTGAAATAGGTCAAGTCAAACCCAACCTAACTTTTTTTTTTTTTTTTTTTTATCAGTCAAAAATGCCTTACCGGCTTTCATTGAAATCTCTTTCCAAAATCGATACAATAGAAGAAGGAAGATTACTGATCCAATTACAAGGTAAAATCTGTTTAAGAGCTAATTTTGCAACTTCATGTGCCACTCTATTAGCTGGGCGACGAATCCATCTGAAACTTGATTTCCCTTCACTCGCGAAATGGTGAATGTCCTGTACCACCGCTCGGATTCTCCATGGAGGAACCAATTCTGAAACACTGAGAGAGATAGCTTGTTTATTGTCTGATTCTATTTCGATCTCCTTCAAGCCCAGGCCATTTACCATTACACATGCTGCCCGAATAGCCTGTAGTTCTCCTTCAAGACTAGATGTTGCATATATAGACTTTGTTAGACCTTCCACTATCCTTCCCTTATCATCACATAAAACCACAGAAATTTTGCCATTTGAACCTGATTTTGGTAAGGCCACATCACAGTTTGCTTTAAATTTGCCCATGTCCGGAGCCCTCCAGGAGGATTGCTCCTCCTGGTCTTGTGGGTTGTCCATAAGGACTTGAGGAATCTCTAGAGACTGAAATTGTTCCGTCTTGGAGTGAAGAATACGGTTCACAGTGTTCAAAGGATTAACCGTGACCCTATTGAATACAAAGTTGTTCCTTGCCTTCCAGATTTGCCAAGCAATATTGGCCACATTTCCCATGAAACTAGCAGCTTCAGAGCTTGGTAACCGATCAACCATCTCCGCGACCCACTTAGTTACCGATGCATTTCCCCCTAGATTTGTGAAAGGCTTGATATTGCATCCGAACCAAACTGTTTGGGTCCAGGAACACCCAAAGAGCATATGTTCTACTGCTTCCGTCTCTACTTCACAAATGGGGCATAGCCTATCAAAGGCCCATTTTTTTGTTTCCCCCTGTTTATGAGGCACATTGGAACACCCAAAAATAGGGGAAAAGGTGGTTGGGCGCGTCAGATGATGACCACAACTTGCTGCCACATTTGTGCTTTGAAGGGAGAGGGTGGGATGCGCTGGGACTCTCCAAGGATATAATTAGCGGTGTCGTAGATTTGTTCTACTTCAGTGGAAACGGGAGACATGTCCATTTTATGTTTGGGTTCAACTTCAACCCATTTTGAACCCATGTAAACCCATCTAAATATAGGTTAGTATGGGTTCACCCATTTGCAACCCACATTATAATATGGGTGGGGTGGGTTGGGTTGGGTTGGGTTTTAAGTGGACGGATTTGGGTGGGTTCATGGGTTGGGTTGAAAATTGCCACCTCTACCTCCCAACTTTTTGGTAAAATTAGCTTGAAATAAAAAGGGGAGACAAAAGAATGTACAGCCTACAAGGGGCATACCCCAGGAGGATAGAAAAGAAAAAGGAAATGAAAATTACGCCGAAGGGCTACAATGCTAAGAAACTAACCTATGACTCCTAATCTTCTACAGAAGAAGAAGATGAATCACATGACAAAATACAAATGAACGACTAAAATACAACAGCTGAAATATGGAAACTTGGAACTTGGACTCCATATGAACATGGAACTTGGACTTGAATCTGATAACTTGGAACTTGATCCTCACATGAACCTG
This sequence comes from Vaccinium vitis-idaea, assembly GCA_963854785.1. Lineage (NCBI taxonomy): Eukaryota > Viridiplantae > Streptophyta > Magnoliopsida > Ericales > Ericaceae > Vaccinium > Vaccinium vitis-idaea. Next base: position 21,307,779 of record OY978222.1, read on the forward strand.
AAACTTGGACTTGAGACTTAGAAGACAATCACATCACTGAAAGTTTGATAGCACTTGATCTGAAGTTTGATAAGCCAGATGAGTAGTGAATCATTCCACTGAACCATGGGTAGCAGCAAGTATGACAATACATGAAGAACACTACGATGCAGCTGCTGCAGTGACACAGGCAGCTGCAACATAGAGTCTGACTGGGATGGCTTTGGAGTCTGAAAAATTGGAAGAGGACATCCCCCTCATCCTAGGAAAACCCACACAGTGTGAAATGGGAGCTGGAAGAGGACAGCCCCCTCTTCCTAGGCTACCTAAGCAACAACGTGGATGCTGATCAGACACACAGCAGTCCAGATGATGCCAATTAACTCTATAGAACCGCAGCAGCAGCAGCAGTAGTGCTGCCACAGAAGAAAACTGCCAGTAGCCGTAACAATCTGAACCAAACTGAAAGTCAATGGGACAAAGAATAGCACCCATTACAGTAGCATGCAGCAAATCTAACAGTAGCAAGTCTAACAGTAGCAAATAGTGACAGCAGATTGCAACAGCCCTTGCAATCCACCCAATATCAACATATAACAAAGTAGCATGCAATTTAACTGTTGCAACAACCCTTGCAACAGCAATGATCAACAATAGAATATCAAAATGCAATAGTAGCAGTAGATTGCAACAGCCCTTGCAACCCACTTAACATCAACAGTATACAATAGTAGCAAGCAGTTTAAAATGAACCTGGGTCACCCTTTCTAGTATTCCAAGGATGCAGATACCCCTAGCATTCACACCTTGAACCTTGAAGCTCACTGAACCTGGTTGGTCCATCTTGGATCTTGATCCTTGAAGCCCTCTGAACCTGAGCCATATTCCTAAGCTCAATTGGAGGCTCAACAAACCAACACCCTGAACCTTGAAGTTTCCTGAACCTGGGCTATAATGGCACCCTGAACCTTGTAACACCCTGAACCTGCAAATTACAAGCAATGACACATAAGGATTGTCCCAAACATCTGAAACATGCATGCATGAATGGATAAATGATTTCCAAGACACAATGCATGTATAATACACTACTCTCAAGAAATGCCCCATTTTGCAAGTAGTACTGAAGATTGAGACCCTTGAGGAAGAACACTCAAGGACATCAGCCTACATCTAACCATTGAATATATTTTGCTTACTATAATGGGAATTGGACATGCTTTGCTTTGGAATTTGCGAAGATTTCTCTCAATCCAAACTTGATAAATTGTGGTGGTGAAAGCCAATTTGAGGATAAGAGACTTGAGGGATTTGCCTTTGATTGTTGACATTTGAGTGACCCAATTTTCCCACGATCTAGAGGGCCATTTAATGTTTGATAGAGATAGGACTTGGCCCCACACTTGTGAAGTAAAAGGACAATTAAAGAAGAGGTGGTCATGACTCTCAATACCAAGGCAGTAGGAGCAGCAAGACACTGCTTTAGTGCCAAACAACACTAATCTGTCCTCAGTGTAAAGTCTCTGCTGAATGGCAATCCAGGCAATGAAGCTGCATTTGGGGATGTGGCCAGGGAACCAAATGCTCTTATCCCAACTGACCTTAGGGAAAGGTGTTCTGAGATGATTCCACATAGAAGATATGGTAAATTTCCCATTGGAATCAAGGGTCCAAGCAATATGGTCATCCAAGTCCTCATTGGGACCAGGCGTGGATAGCAAACAACCACTTATCTCATTGAGATCAGAACACCTTCTCCTTAAACATAGGGTAATGGGGAGTGCCCAGGAATTATCTCTAATGATGTCAGAAACAGTGGCTTCTCTAGGAAGTCCAGAGTCTAAAATAACTCTAGGGCCATATCTCTGTGCAAGGGGGCCTAAACTAAGCCAGTTATCATACCACAGAGAGGTATTTTTGCCATTGCCAATTGACACCTTGATGTGAGGTTGGACAGAAGTCCTGAGATTAAGCATCTTCCTCCAAATCCATGAAGAATTACCAGGGACCTTAACATCCCAAAAACTTTTATCTTTAAGCAAATATGACTTGACCCACTGACACCACATTGATTGCTCACCACCAGAGATGAGAAACCAAATGTGTTTTGTAACAGCCGCCTTGTTCCAGACTTGAATTGCTTTTAAACCAAGGCCCCCCTCTTGTTTGGGGGAACATAGGTGTTCCCATGATACTTTAGCGCCAGACTTTTTAAGATCTGGGCCAGACCAAAGAAAGGATCTCAGTATAGATTCCACTTCCTTTGAAACCTTTTTTGGGAGAATAAAAAGGGATGACCAATAAGTCTGCATGGAGAATAGCACATTTTTAATCAATTGCAACCTTCCAGCATAAGTTAGATCCCTATTAGTCCAGGTTTTGGTTCTAGCAGTAATTCTTGCTATCATATTTTTGCAATCCTCATGTTTGAGCTTGGTGGAAATTAGAGGAACACCAAGATATTTGACAGGAAGGAATCCTTCTTTGAATCCAAGCAAAGAGAGGATGCCTTCTCTAGTGGGTACATCAACCCCAGAAAAGAAGGCACTACTCTTCCCAGGGCTAGGAGACAGTCCTGATAATGCTTCAAATTCAATGAGAGAATTGTGAATATGTTTAATAGAGCTCATATCACCTTTGCAGAAAATCATAAGATCATCAGCAAAGCAAAGGTTTATGATCTTGTTCTTACTACACTTCCAATGGAAGTGAAAGTCAGGAAGATTGGCTTTTTCCTTAAGGATACAAGTCAAAACTTCCATAATTATGACAAAAAGATAGGAGGAAAGAGGGTCCCCTTGCCTAAGCCCCCTCTTCCCTTTAATATAACCAGTTGACTCCCCATTAATGCTTAAAGAATAGTTTGCAGTAGTAACACAAGCTTGTAGCCATTTTATCATCTTTGGGTGAAAGTTCATGAATTTGAGAGTATCCCACAAAAGCTCCCATCTAACATTATCATAAGCCTTCATAATATCAACTTTCAAAGCACACCTTGGGGTGGGAGAAGATTTATGGTATCCTCTCATTAATTCTTGGGTAAGAAATATATTATCCGCAATCCTCCTTCCCTTAACAAATCCAGATTGTGTTGGATCAATGAGAGAAGGAAGAGCATCTTGGATCCTTCTGGCCAAAATCTTAGCAATGCATTTGTAAATGGTGTTGCAACATGAGATTGGTCTAAAATCACCAACCTTAGAAGGATTGGGGATTTTAGGAACCAAAGCAACCACTGTGGCATTAGCTTTGCCAAGAAGTTGACCAGATCTAAAGAAGTTCTTAATAGCTGAGATGGTTTCATGTCCAACCACTGTCCAAGCTTTCTGAAAGAACCCTGAATTAAACCCATCAGGGCCAGGAGCTTTGTGGGGATTAAGGTCCCAAAGGGTATTCTGAATCTCAATGTCAGTGATATCCTGGACCATAGCAAGACTTTGTGTGTTGGTGAGTCTCCTGCTTATTAGTTGATTGACTCTGTCAGATCCATGGTATTGGGAGCTATGGGATCTCCCAAAAAGATCAGAGTAAAAGCTAACAAAAGATTCCTTGATAACATCCACGTCATGCGTAATGGATGAATCACTAAGAACAAGGCTGGTAAGTTTGTTCTTGTTCCTATTGTTATTGACAGATTTGAAAAAATAAGATGTACATTGGTCACCCAATTTCATCCAATTGATCCTAGATTTTTGCCTAGCCAAACTTTCCTCAGCTCTAGAGAGATTGAGGAATTGTTTGTAGGCACATTTTTCCTCCCTTTGTGTGACAGGGTCAGAAGGATAGAGACCAAGTTTAGTCTGAAGAGATTCAAGGATACAATGGGATTGTTCCACTCTATCAGAGATAGCACTGAATTCCTGGCTATTAAGTTTCCTAAACTCAGTTTGAAGCAACTTAAGTTTCTCATAGACGCAAAACATGGGATTCCCAATAATTATCTTCCTCCAAACACCTTGGACAATGGGGAGAAACTTAGGATGGTCAGCTAGAAAATCAAAAAACTTAAATGGCTTAGGAGATGGTTTGAATGGAGGTGAAATATGGACAATGGCAGGAGAATGATCGGATATACCTGGTGTGAGAAAAAGGGCATTAGAGCAAGTGTGAGCTCTAAGCCACCCATCATTAACCAGAACTCTATCCAACTTAGAAGATATGTAATTAGGGACCTCTTGTCTATTAGACCAAGTGAAGAGGTTCCCAGAAAATCTGAGATCATCTAGCCCACAAGAGTACAAACAATTATTAAATTCATCCATCTGATGAACCCAATGGTTCTGCCCCCCTACTTTCTCCCTGGGTGTTCTCACAATATTAAAATCACCAAGTACCACCCAAGGTCTGTTGCTAGAGAGAGAAAGGAGATCCTGCCAAAGGTCCCTTCTCTCATTGTGGACATTAGAGCCGTAGACAAAAGTGGCGAGAAAATCATGCCCCTCTAGGATAGCATGGACATCACAGTGAATAAGCTGACTGGTCATGTGCAGCACAGTGATAGATAAGACATTAGGGTCCCATGTCAAAAGAATTCTACCAATGGGAGCATGCACACTATTACTAGAAGAAGACCAATGAGGACACAAAAAGTTGACCACTCTCCTAATATTGGGTTCCTTGACTTTATGCTCTATCAAACCAATTAAAGACATCTGGTTTTTGTTCAAAAATTTTTTTGCAGCCTTTTGCTTAAATGGATCATTGAGACCTCGCAAATTCCAAAAACCAAAGTGGATAGAAGAGTTAAACATAGATAACAATCAATAGAAAGGAAAACTTGTAAACATACGTAGATAACTACAAATATGTACTATATACATAGATAGAAAGAGAGTTTAGGGACTGCCCTGTTTGAGGAGCTTTCGTTCCTTCTTCAGCCTATTTTTCCTGGAGCTTTTGGACTCTGGGAACTTTTGACCCCCTGAGCTAGAAGCAGGAGAACCTTTGCTAGCTTGGATTGAATGAGCATCCTCAGCCCTGTCTTGGGTGCTAGGTGACTGATCCACCTCTCTGTCAACAACCAGAAATTCCTCATCCATAATCTCACTGAGGGTGTCATCGGAAGGGAGAACATTGGAATGGGAATTAGGAGGTGTAGGATTGGGTATGGGGGGTGATGTCTGTGGATGGAGGGTGAGCGGAGAGGAGGAGGGAGGAGGTTTGTTATCAGAAGACCCTGGAGAATGGGAAGAGCTAGCTGCCCCTGTTATACTGGAAGAAACCAATGCAGGGACAGCACCTAGCTGCATCAAAGATAGGGCCTGCACATGATCTGGAAATGGAACACTACCCTTGGCGCCCTCGCCCTCTGGCCGATCAGAAAGAGGGACAGAGTCCTCCACTGTGAAGTCAGACCTCAAAGCTGAGCTTGAGGATAACTTGCCTTTGCCCACAACCACCCAATCCTCTGAAGAATTGGTTACTTTGGGGGCAGTTTTGGGGCTGCAAGAGTGCCCAAAAGCCTTACAAATCTCACACCGCGGGGGGAGCCACTGATACTCAACCCCAATCATGACATGTTCGTCATTCACTGAAATAACTATATCAGAGGGGAGATCATCACCTGCTTCTATCTCCACACAAATGCGTGCATAATCTAGCCTCCTTTTGTTTGCAGTAGCTTCATCTACATGAATAGGTTTCCCAATCGCACTTCCAATTTTGCTGAATCCAATGTGCGTCCAAAACTCCAGAGGCAGTCTGTGGAGTTTGACCCAAACTGGAATAGAGGATGGGTGGTTCTTGCTTGGCACCAACATTCTCTTCCATTCCTTAAGAACCAAATATCTACGAGAAAAGAAATACGGGCCTCCTTCTAAAACACCAATTTTAGAAGCCTCATCTTCAAACTCAAAAAGATAACACGAGCCCAACTGTTTCACTGAAAATTTCCCATGATCCTTCCACACTGCACGAGCCGTGGCACTGAGGAGAGGCAACGGCATTCTCCCGTCCAAGAAATGCCCAATCAGGCAATGATTACCTATTCCATTGTCAAGTTGTGATTCATCGAAATCTACATGGGCATCTTTTCCCTTTTTAATGTCCGGATAATGAGCCAACTTCATTGATTTAGAAGGAGCTTGAGCTTTAAACAAAGCACTCCAGTTCTTTGTTTGAACTTTGGCCTCCCCTGACCCTCGAGGGTTTTCTGCTTTTGGTAGTTCTCTTTTCTCTACAGAGGTTTTGTTGCTGATGTGACGTGGAGAATTACAACTAACTTCAATAAATTCTCCATCTAGGGTAGAACTCGACGGTATTCCAGAATTAGTATCTTGCATTTGTAAGAGTTGATCCTTGAGTTTTGTAAAATTGACATTTATCCCAGATTTGTGCATTTCGTCTTCAATGGATTGAACCATGGAGGTAAGACGATCTGCCCTATCCATTTGCTCCCCCGCAAGCTGAAACACCTCCTGTAGTTTCCGAGAAGGGCTGGACCTAACAATTCTAGGGTTTTCAGTGATAGGGGTGACAGGAAGGTCTGAGAGGCTGGATAAGCTTTGGGTACGAGGTAAGGGTTTCCTGGTTAGGGCTGGAGGGAGTTTGGAGGGAGAAGTATGAGTAGTACCTGGGTTGCTCTTGTCTGCAGCGTTGGTGTTGTTGGGAGTGGATTGAACATCAGGAGTGTCGGGGAGCTCAGGGCTCAGATCTGAAAACTTTTGAGGTGTGGAGATGGTGGAACTTGCCATCTCTACCTGAAACGCTTGCACAGAACGGAGAGTGGGTTGGATCTTAGCTATATCCCTACGCTTCCTTCGTAACTCCTGGGAATCTAGTGCCTTGGAGCCCAGATTTGACATGGGAGAATCTGGTTTGGCTGCCATTGTCTAGGTTTTTCACAGAGTTTGAGCGAGTCGCAAAATCGCCTAGTGAGAGATGACGTCATTGCTCGTATATGGTTTTGGTTACTCGAACAATTCTACCTCCCAACTTTATTGCCAAGCTAAAACCCAGTTCACTATATGACCCAACAAGAATCCAAATTACGAACATAAATTATTATTCAAACCATCCAACCAACATTCCCTATACTTTCTCATGATTGACATAATTCTAATTATCTGATTACCTATCATGGAAAATGGTAAGCGAAAAACTCGAGCTTTTGAGAACATTAGTTTTGACCATTAGTTTGGGGTTGTGAGATGTTACGAAACGGAACCAAATCCGAAAAAATTAGACATCTGTCTCCTCGAAAAAAGTAGCCCTATCAAATTTGAACATTGGTTTTTTGACTCTCCGAACAGACTCGAAGCGAACTGTGAAAACCATTTTGGACATTCACTAAGAGTATTTGATTGGTATTGCTGTTTTCAACAAAGAAGTAGCAGCATGATAGAAAGAGGACTTAATGATTCTCAGTAGTAGCCGAGAAGGAATGAATTTCAAAAGCAATATGCTCGAAAAGAAATCATACCACCAAATCTGAATTACCCACCTCATAGCTGGGCTTGACAAGGGGGGGGGGGGAAACAAAATTGGATTTCAGAGACCAGCTTTCTAAGGATTTTCAGAGTTATTGAATAATCGATGAACCAATATCCTAAGAGTTGGAAGAACAAATATGAAAAACAATATCAAATTGCGACAAAATCAACATAGAAGATTTACTTTGAAGTACTCCAATAACCAAAATGAAGTAAGTAAAAGGTACCTGTTCATGAAAACCCTACATTCGTGGAAGTTACAGCTGTGGCGAAAGCGGGAGGTCGATTGGCTTGACCAGACAGCGCCGGCAATGGCCGATTGAACAGGAGAGTATGGCTTTGTTCGTCACGGAGAAATGGGATACCATTTCTGTAACCACCGGTGCCAGCTAAGCTGCTAACTAACTCTTAGGTGTTGTTTGATCGAGCCCTTCCCAGTAATTTTTTTTTTTTTGATTTTTCACGGGAATCTTTAAAAACACCTTTTAAACATATTGGACGGTTCGGATCGTCGAAATTTTAGGCAAATTTTCTAGTAAAAACCCCCTATAAATAAGAAAAAATGTAATTTTTTCACGTTAAAAATTGGTTTTGGGAAAATCCGAACCGTCCAATGTGTTCAAAAGGTGTTTTCAAGGGTCCACGCGGAAAATCTTCAAAAAAAAAATACCGGGAAGGGTTTCGAAAACTACAGTTTTACGAAAAACTACTTGAATCAAGCCCTTCCCGGTATTTTTTTTTTTGAAGATTTCTCACATGAACCCTTGAAAACACCTTCTGAACACATTGGACGGTTCGGATCGTCAAAAAATGCTCGGATCCCGGAAGTCCGGAGTCCGGATAGGAAGTGGGACCTATATATTAGCAATTCTGATAATAATTCAGAAGAAGAGAAAATTAGTACTTCTTCAAATTATCTTCAACTAGCAGGCAAATTTTCTAGTAAGGACCTCCCGTAAATAAGAAAAATTGCAATTTTTTCACGTTAAAAATTGTTTCTGGGAAATCCGAACCGTCCAATGTGCTAAAAATGTGTTTTCAAGGGTCCACGTGGGAAATCTTTAAAAAAAAATACCGAGAAGGGCTTGATCCAAGAAGTTTTTCGCTAAACTGTATATTAAAACACCTTCTAAACACGTTGAACGGTTCGGATCGTCAAAAAAATACTCGAATCACGGAGGTCCGGAAGTTTGGAGTCCGGATAGGAAGTGGAAATATATATATACGGAGTATATAGTATACATTTCAGGTGCAGGCTCCCGGAAAATTGCCAAAATCCGGACTTCAAATCTCAGCTGTTGGATTAAATCCAACGGCCCTAATAAGAGCTAAACGTTAAATGGGGCTCGCGGGTCAAATGTCGGATTAAATGCACTCACGGGTCGATATCCGGGTCACTATTACACCCGGGTCTTATCCTCCCATGTCATTTCACGCGTTCCACGGGAGAGAAGAGAGAGAAAGCGAACTAGGCGATTTTGAACCTGGCGAAATCGACGAAGAAGAAGATCGCTCACTCTCTCCCTCCAGCATCTCGCTCTCTCTCTCTCTCTCTTTCGATCTACCTGAAAAACCCTTTCCCTTTTCAGGACGAAACCCTAGACCTGAACACGAAGTTCGACCCAGGCGACTCGATTGCAAGGTCCTAATCGAACAACCAGGTCTGGAATCTCTCTCTCTCTCTCTCTCCCTCGTTCGATCCTCTCTCTTTCTCTTTGTTGTGGTTTGTGCTCGAAACCGTAGTTCTTTTATTGTCGAATCTTGATAACTCCAGGAAGTTAATGTTGAGAGAGTCCATTACTTAGTAACTGTCTCAACAACAATTGAGCACATGATGTTGCTTTTATCATTGGCCTGTCTTGAATAAGTTCCCAAAAGGAAAATGGTTCTCCGATTGTATTTTTCAATGTCCAAAGAAGGTGTTCCTCCCATTGAATATTTTTCAATGTCCAAAAGGAAAGTATTTCTCCCAGTGAATTTTTTTAACTGTCCAAAAAGAAAATGTTTTCTTATCGAACGGGATTCCAATTGGCTTCGTCGATATATATTTTTTTTAACAAATACCATAATACTATATGTTAACATATACATGTAAAGATATTACAACATGTGGGCACCATTTTTCTTGACATTAGAATAGTAGTGGGTGATGGTGACTAAACACTGACATTTCGACTAATGAGCGTATAGACTTTTTTTGCTCTATTTTTGCGGTAGATTGGAGTAAAATAAGTGGTTACCTAAAAAATGTTTATTTTAGATGTAATCTAGCTCAATATTTGTTTAGTTTAGTATTGATCGATGCACTATAGAATATACTTCAAAGGAATATAATTAATATAAAGTGTATTTTTAATGTACAACAAAAATTGAATAGAAAAATGAAGATTTTGTATCAGAATAGATATTTTAATTAGCCTTGGTAGAGTTGTTTGGTAGAGTTGTTTAACTCATGCATAAATGCAGAATATATGTTTGCACTGGATTGTGTATTCTATTCTACATATATTGCTGTGTTGGGTTATATAAATTGATTTGTTTTTGTTTTTATAAATTAATGCGCTTGGTTATCTATACAGTAGGAAGAAATAGAGGTGGAATAAATAAGTGCCTTGTACAATTAGTCAATGCCTTTTCTTTTCAGGGTAATATGGTCATTTTCTTGCTAAAGTTAATGCTATCTATAGTCAGAAAACGGAAGGGGGAAACACTGATATTGTCAGTAAAAGTAGGTGAGGTCATTGTCATTTTAGAAACCTCAGGGTTGTGTCAGAAACATCAGGGAGGTTAGTGAAATTTACCCTTTTTTACCTTGCTCTCCTCCCATTCTCTCTCTCTTCGTTATCTCTGATGAATCTTCATTCTCTCTGAAATTGCTCTCCTTCTTCCAACCAGAGGTATGAATCTGAACATTTTGTTTTTGTGGTTTGATTTGATGTAGAAATTAGGGGCATGAAGAATTCATGATTAAATTTTGGGGCTATGTTTGAGTAAAGAAACAACATGAAATCATGTACAAACAAAGTCATTCATGTCAGCGGTTGAGCAAAGAGGAGTGAGGACATTCTTTTCTTTGACCCTTTTGTATAACTCCTTGCTAAAATTTTCAGTTTTGGGCTTTTTATTGGGGTCATTCTTATATACGTAATTGTTCGGGAAAAAAACTCACCAACTGTCTGATAAAATTACTGAGTGACATTGGTTATTGTTATACTCACTAAATGACATGATATTAAACGAGTAACCTGAATGCTTTGACATTCTCAATTCATTTCTCGGCCGATTTATAGGATATTTGTTTTAAACTACATAAATGGAGTTTATAAATACAGATCAAAGTGCTTGAATTTGATTTGGTATACATGCCGAATGGATAAGGTCCTTGGTATCATTAGCTTTAATGAGCACTTTTGCTGTGCTCTATCGTGTCTCTATAATGCACAGGTTTTGTAGAACTAGTAATATTATCTGCATCTATGATTTGGTCTGGACTGGTTGTATGGTTGTTGTTGGGTTAGACTTCTTGTGTACTTTGTGACGTGAAGTCAGTGATTTAACCCTTGAAAGGACTTTGAGATGTTCGAGTCCAACTTGAGAATTACTCTTCTATACATCTTCTAAGTACAGATTCAAGTAAAATCTTGGACCAAAGGAAGAATTTTTCCATTGAAGACCTCATCTATGATAGGTACCTAACCATTTTGGTTTTGGTTAATTATCTGCTGAAGGTATCTCGGTTCATGAGCCGCGCTGCGCGCCTGAATGAAACAATTGTGAAGGATATTAGTTGCTTGCTTGAAGAGTAACAAGTCTATGGGTACCCAAAAATGGAAATCCTCGTAAAAATAGGGATATTTTTGTAATCTATGACATGTGAGAAGCTAAAGCTTTGTTTTGAAGACTTAAAGTGTATATAACTAGAAAGACAAGTAGTTTATAGAATGCACTTTTTAGAGCCTTGAATGGTAGATTGTTGAAACTTAGTTTTTGTAGTATTTTTATTCCGTGAAGACAACAAGAATATGGAGCTTTTGGCATCTTTTTATGATCCTCTTCTTGTGGCTTGCCTTATTTGTTCTTCTGATGTATTTAAGTCCTGTTGTCTTCTCATCTTCATGTGTAACCTATGATGCACGGACACGGACACTGACAGGGACAAACACGAGAATTCTAAAAAAATGGGGATACGGACACGGCAAGGGACACGCCACGTGTATATTTATTTATAATATTATATATATTCAAAAATAAATTAACCCAGTACACGTGAGTCACAAAAATTGAGAAAAAAAGATCTCCATTACTCCATGTAAGTCAATTGGAAGTTTGTACTGTTAACAGTTAACCCCTAACACTGTTAACATTGTTAACAATGTTAAATTTTCAGATAAAAAAAGATGTTAAATTCATAACTTTTTTCTTCGTACAAGATCTGCAAACTTCTAGCAGAGAGGGAGGGAGGGAGAGAGGGAGAGAGAGAGAGAGACCTGATCGACTTTTCGATCGTTATTCCAGCAGCAGCACCTTTGTATCAGATTGAGGCTCAAAATAAACTTCAGTCAACTGATGAGGAGAAACATTTCTATATATATGACGAAATTACACATTTTTACCCCAAGTATAGATTAATTATGAATTTACCCCATAAAGTATTAAAATTTTCAATTTAACCCCCGCCGTGTCCCCATCTGTGTCCCCACCGTGTCCCGTCTGTGTCCCCCCGTGTCCCCCTCAAAAACTTCAAATTAGCCGTGTCCCCATCCACGTGGCATGTCGGGACACGTGTCCTGCCGTGTCCCCGTGTCTGGACACTGCGATACGGGTAGGTGTCGGTGCTTCATAGTGTGTAACCATTATTTGAATTTTGAATCTTGACCACCAAGTTCTTTGTTTATATATCTGGAATTGCCTCGAATGACGAAATCATGAATATTTTTGTGATGGAATTTCCAAGGTAGATATGCTTGTGAGCCTTTATTTAAGTTTATATTGATTTCTAATTTGAAATTACCAGGGGAGGCAGGTTAAATGAATGACTGTTGAAGAATTTATTTTGATCAAATTGCCTATTGATGCAAACACTATTGGTATAAATGAAGTATGTAGAGCATATGGCTGTTGTGTGCTTTTGGTGCATTGTGGAAGATAAGGAAAATGAAAAATGAAACAAGGAAAAGAACGAAAGAGAAACATATATTTTTGAAAGAAAAAATGGTCTACCTAAAATCTAATTGTAGAGTGTTGGCTAGCTAATGAGGGCGTGTATTGCTTTAGATACCAAACAACAACTAGAAGGGGATGGGAAGCAGAGGTTTCCTTCTTCTCAGAGCAACAACACCAAAGATGACGGGCCTCAATTTCAATTTCAAAAGCAGTTTTTTCTCAAAATGGCAAGTCAATTCACAGAACAAAGTCCGAAGCTACTCGGTTCGGTCTGGCCTTGAGCCCCCCGATTTGCCTCGATTGGCCGAAAGCGCTCGTATCTCTCTCACCCCTGATGAAGTATGGAAAAATACATACCCATTTCACATTGCATATAGTTAGATGTCAATACAAAATTACACACACACACATATGTATATATATGTATGAATACTGACAAAAATTGCATCTCTTTCTTTACATGTTCAGGTGTTGTTTCTATTTAATACTTCTCTTTGTTTTGTAGGTTGAAGAATTTGCTCCAAAAATCCAAAAAGTGGTAGATTGGTACTCTTTATTTTGTGAACTTTATGTGTTTGTTCAGAGATTTCAAATATCATGCCTGAGCACCTCAATTGATTGCGTCTGATGAAATCAACTAAATGTAGTAGAGCCACATGTTTTTTCTCTTGCTAATATTGGTTTTGAAATTTAAACCATTGGATAGAAATTATCTCAACTTGAGTAAGCAATATGTCCTGTAAATTTAGCATACTAACATTTTTTTTTGGTTGTTTGTAAGGTTTAGGGGCAAGTCCAATCATAAGTAGTCTTTGTTCTGATGCTGTTTTGCTTCTTCCCCTTTAATCTTTGTTCTCCTCAGAAATTAATAACGTTTTTGCCTTTCAAAAAAAAAAAAAAAGTTGAATCATAAGTAGTCTCACCCAATACATGATGCTTCTTAAAGTTCCAGATTATCACAAGTTGAAAGTTAGCTAATTGTAAGGATATAACATTTCATACTGCGATTAGAGGTTGAGCTTTCATCATATTCTTTTCTGTTTTGTCTTGGAACTGTGATGCTGAATCACAACTCCTACACGTGCTTTCTGTGGAGTTACTTTTGGGTGAACAAACAATGCACTGTTTGAGTCCGATTTTGTTCACCCACCAGTTAATTGCCCATCTCCTTATTCATTGATACTGACTCATGCTCCTTTATTTTAAGTATGGTTGTGATTCTAAATTAGAAATAACTATAAAATCGAAAGCTTACCTATTTTAACTTGACTGTGGTTTTAACTTGGGAATCATTTTCACTTACCTTTTATTGTAACAACTTTCACCGAAAAAATCTCAACCAACAATTCCAAGACCCCATGCAACTGCAAATATGACTCACACCGAACATTTACCCTTTCTTTTTTTATATCTTTGAGCATTACCTGTTCACGAATTCTAGTATTTCTTTCGAGTGTGTAAGCCTATTGCCATGCCGACCATCAAATACGAGATTGGGCCTTTTCTCAAGAGTTGACAAACAAGTTAATAAATCGTTTGTAGTGTCATTTTCTAAGAATTTCGAGATTGTGAAGTGAAAGAAAAAAAAGAAGGCATAGAAAAGCATCAAATATGAGTCTGTTAATAGTTATGGTTTAGACAGTATAATCATGATTGAAGATCAAACAACAAAAGACTATTTGAACAAAAAAAACTGAATGTCAGCACTTCTTTCCCCGATAAATCTTTCAGAGTCGCATTAAGATAGAACTTGAAATTCCTTCTCCAAAATAAATCACGATTTGATGATTAAAAAAATCACTATTTTACTTCTGAATTTTTATTTCAAAACTAACTATAGTTTAGTAGCATTGGTTAAAGATAAAAAGCAAATTTATCACGTGATTGGTAACCAATGAGAAGATGGATAACGTTCACCCACTTGATGCAAGCTTTATAGGAGGGTGAGCAAAATTGGACTCACTGTTTGGTTTTTGCTTTATTTTCTTTATGTTACAGAAAAATAACTGCTGTTTTTACCTAGAAAAGTTTATCCCTAAGCTGCATTGGCCTAGAGTGATGAGTAAAAAGAATTCAAAGACTAGATCTGTTGCATTTAAATTATTCAAAAATTTTGTTTTCTATTGATAAGTAATACTTTGTAATCTGTTTTGTAATGTGTGATTTATGAATTCATTTTCCCTGTTGCAACTTTGATTGATCCCATCGATGGATGTCATTTGCCATGAATAACTTTTGGGGCTGTTCTGCGAATTTGATACCAAATTAACAATGAACTTGTACGTTGTCCTGATTTCGCATCATATTTTGATTTATAACAGGTTTGGACAACTTCAAGCAATTGATCTACAGAGTATTCAGCCAGCCATTAGGGCAGGTGGGTGGAAAACTGAAATACGAACTTGCAGTTGTTGGATGCTAATAATTATAAACTCATGTGAATAATTTCTGCTTGTTGAAGGATTTCTCTCTTCCTACATTCGATTGTTGGTATTCATTTTGCCTTCTGGGGCTCTAGCATGTTCAAAGGGTTGTTGATCGACCATTAAAGTGGTATCTGAACTGGATTCTGGCTCAAGTGACATTTACACAGCCAAACCAAAGTCGCAAATGTACTAACATGAGAAAAATGGATGCATCCGTAAGAGAAGCTTTTTTCCCAGACAAAGCAACAAAGTGACTGATTAGGTCGCTTGATACCAATCCATTTACTTAGTTCTACGTAACGGTAGGCTAGAACCGTAGAGCTTGCTTTGAGTTGCTGACTTTAAGAGTCAAACAAGTCATTGAAGACATTACTAATAGTTATCCGAAACAAGGCGTACTACATGTGCAATTACTGATTCATGCTGTTGTTGTTTAGGCGTTCAACTGAAATGAGAAAATTAATTGCCCATTATCTAAGGAATTTTCATGTTACCAAATCTCTACTTGCTTCATGATCCTTCATGGTGTATCTTCCTATTTCTGTATACTCATTGGTGTAAACTACAATATTTGTTTATATTTGCCATGGTTCGATTGAAGCTAGCATTGAGGTTTCCTGTAAGGTTGTGTAGAGTTGCTAAATATATATTTTTTGAATTAGTGGTGCTAAAAGTCTGCTGGATCTGTAGATACTGAAGGTGGAAATTTACGCGATGATTTGCCTAAAACATTTGAGAACAGGTAAAGGGATTTCAACTATATTCTCTGGTTGTAGCTTTGCATTCTGATGTTTGGTACATACTGCTGTATGCTCCAGGGAGGCCATGATATCCGCTGTGCCAAATTACGAGGAGCCATTTATCAAAGTTCCCAAAGTCCTGAACAAGGAATGACCCTGTTTAGGTAACTACTAGTTTTCACTCACTTATTGAAAAGCCAATAATTCTGGTCTTCGAAACACATGGAATGCTACTTTAGATCTCTATTTTTCTTCATAAGCTGCTATCTTTATTATAATGGCTCCCTCTAAATGTATGAAGTACCCCATTAAACACTCGACACTAGGCAAGAATATTACATAAATGTCCCACATATCGACGAACATTCTCCTAACGGGCACCTTGTTTATATGACTCTCAGAGTTTACTATCCAACCACGCTTCGACCTCCAATTTTATGCACGAAATGCTCTACGTGCACCTTGTGTATATGATCTTACCCTAGAAGATTGAATATTTATATATAAAGGTACTTGAATGTGCCGCCGTTTTCTTGAACGTGGGACCAGTTTCGACTCTAGGATATAGACTTGCACCTGTCCTAGCATATATAGTCTGGCACTTCCTGTGTTGGCTTTCCTTAGTTTTGGAACAACCTAAAGGGATACTTAGAGTCTATGTTATTAGTTTTTCCGAGAATCATGACATCACACTCACACATACAAGGTTAATAATAGTATGCCAGGCACACTATACATCATACTTAGAAATTAAATATTTAACCATGATAATCACATTTCTAATATTAATATGCCTCCAATAATTATGTCATAAAGAAAGTGAATCAATCGTGTAGGCAGAAATAGAAACTGTATTATTAAAAATATGCTTGAACTTCCTTACGTACAAATAGTCCTAAATTGTGTTATCAATGTTAAGCTTAAACATGCCCTCATACAGATAGCCCTTTTCCAACAAAAGTACCATTCTTAGACAAAACAAACTTGCCCGACTCAAGCACTAACTTGAAGCCATGCTTGTTCAGCAAGCTTCCAGATACAAGATTTTTCCTAACTTCCGGTACATGATACACAAGGGTCAGCGTCTTGCCAGAAGTAAACTCCAAATCCACCTTGCCTTTTCCCTTGACAGCCATAGTTGATTGATTTCCCATGTAGAGAACAATGCCATCTTCAACCGAATCATAATTAGTAAAGAACCTCTTGTCATTGCAGACATGCTTTGTTGCACCAGAATCAATCCACCAGTCTTCAGCATATACGAGGGTATTAACCTCTGAAATGACAGCCACAAATTTAGTTTTCTTGGCCTCTGATGCCTTCGATTTTCCACCAGTTTTCTTCCTTTTGAGAGACAAGCAATCATGTTTGATATGCCCAGATTTGCCACAATGCCAGCAATTAGAAACTGTAGGATCCTGCCATTTCCCATTACTAGGAGCATTGCTGCCTTGGAACTTGTGCTTACCATTCTTCTCGTTGGAACCTTCCTCCATCGCAAGAACATTAGAGGTGTCATCTTTACCCTCTTGAAGCCTAGTCTCTTCCTCCACCCGTAGGTGTTGCACCAACTGTTCAAGAGTAAGTTTTTTTTTTTGCTAAGCAAAGAATTTATTAATCTTTGAAAACAAATTACAAAGAATAAAGGGACCCAAGACTGAAAACGCCAAGGGCCCCAAGGGGAAAATAATCCAAAACAAGAAGGGTGGTAAGATACCAACCAGAATCTGAAACAAAAACCAACAAAAAATACTCCTGAACACCCCCAAAAACTACAACAAGATAAGAAAACAACCTAAGAAACTTAAACCCCTTAAACAACCAAGAGAACACAAGGCCAACAGCATCAAAAACAACCGAAGAAACAAAAAGCCCCCAAACTATGAAACCTCCAACTAACAACAATGGGATCAGCGCCAGAGATCACCCATCATCAATCGGCTGATCAGAGCTCCACAGAAATGGAGGCATCTCCCTCCAAAATATCACGAGCTTTAATTTCCGCTATAATATCTTGTTCTGACATTTCCACTCCCTTCAATTCTTAGAACTTCTTAATATTGTAACTCTCCCTTCCATGAAATTTAACACCAAGACGAGCACTCATCGACACTTCCTTTCTTTGATCCCATCGTAGAACCGCTTCTTTTACTATCCCGGGTAACAGTCCTAGAAAAAATTGTAG
Organism: Vaccinium vitis-idaea; assembly: GCA_963854785.1. NCBI lineage: Eukaryota > Viridiplantae > Streptophyta > Magnoliopsida > Ericales > Ericaceae > Vaccinium > Vaccinium vitis-idaea. Next base: position 21,325,702 of record OY978222.1, read on the forward strand.
TTTTCAAAGGATTCTTGCACCACACATTTTTCCTTCGTTTATCCATCTTGGTCTTGTGTGTTTTCTTATGGCGCATACACTCTACATACTTAATAAGAGGTTCATTCGAGACAAGATCCAAGTCATCAAAATCAGAACCCCCTAAATCCGCCTTATCTAACGAACTCGGATCAATCGGATTGGCATCTAATACCTTCTCATGACTACTCGTCTTCCACTGGCTTACCACCATGGATCTCATGGAAGAGAGAATGAAGGCCCAAAGAATCCTCCACAAACGATTCCAAATCTTGAGAGGACTTAAAGGTACTGACTTTAGGATCCTCTTCTACACCCATTTCTGATGACTGGGCCTCCTTAGGGACCTGAGAAAACTGGTCTTCATGAGTACTCACCGAATCAATCACTGCAAAAAAATTACTAGACTCCACCTTCCTGAAAGAACTCTTCTCCTCTATTCTGACTATGTATTGCATTCCATCTTCAACAAGCTCTACTATCCCTTCTATCTTTTGGGATTGGTCAGTCGCAATCAATATTCTGCCCTTCTCGTATGATCCTCCTTTCAAAGTGTTTTCGTCCACCTCAAGAAAGTCACCCCACAAACTACCAATATCTTTGAAAGTTTGCGAGGACCAAGCACTAAGGGGCATCCCAAAGCAAAAGATCCACACAAATCTCTCCTCTTTAGCTTGCTCGCCATTCCACGGTTTAAATTCATCGAACCAGTTCTTCACCCATTTTTCTTTTAAAATCTTGTCCCTGATTTCTTCATTGGCAAACGTTACAATCACAAACCTTCCGCCAATCGCTTTAATTTGGATATCATAGATTTTCTCTAGTTGAAGACATTTTCAAGATCTTTTGCAGAAATAAGCTTACGGATTTTTGCAATAGCAGTCCTAAATAGCCAACCATTTTCAATAGAGTGACACTGAATACTTTTAGATGCTAATTTCCGCTCTTCCTTATGTCCCGCAAGAGCCTCCGCATAGGATCCAACCCCACGATTGTTCCTCAGAAAAGGAGCCCATTTTTCTGCTCTCTTATTAGAATCCACCCTAATATGATAGCTTTTGATTTTGTTTGGAAATCCAGTCCCTGCTTGACCCATGATTCCTTGATTTTTTAAGCCTTCTATCCTCGATGACATCCTTTTTCCCAAAACTTGCAGACTTAACAAATAATTTCCTTTCCTTGAAAAACATACCATTAGCTTTGGATATTGCCATGTCTGCCGAGATACGACAGTCATATCTCACAAAACCAAATTTGTTGCCAGTAACTTTGCTCCTCTTCAATGGAATGAACACATCCCTAACAACCCCGAACTTGTTGAATAAAACCCTAATCTCATCTATTCCAACATCCACAGGAAGATTGTCTACAAATAATGTGTGAAATCCCTAGTACCTATGATTAACAGCGGTTCTTAACTACAGGAATCCAATCCCCAGTATCCGAACTACTACGATCCATATGCTTATTCAAGGACAATCACTGATAATCATAGTAGAGGAATCAACTGAAGAAACTTACCGATGCGAGAAAAATGAATGCCTGATCTGAAATGAAAACTCCCTCCTGAAAAAACACTGGAGCTCCGGCCAGACTCACCTGAGGCCGACTCGTCAACCCAAAAGACACCACCTGATCCGATGAGCAGTGATCGACAAACAGAGAAGAGAATAGAGGTGGACAGATACAGGGAAGAGAGTATCAGGGACGAAAGTGGGTCGGAATGATGGTTTCGATTTGTGGTTATGGGTCTCGAAAAGGGGGGTTAGGTTTTCGGATGATGAAATAAAGGGTTACGATATGGGGTTTTAGATCTCGAACTGGGGGGAAAGGGTCTTGAAACAGGGTGGATCTGGAATGGGGGGTTAGGGTTTCGGATGAAGAAAAAGGGTTTCGAGATGGGGTTTTGGATCTCGAATTAGGGGGTTAGGATCGATTTGCTGATTGGAGAGATGGGGATAGGATCGATTTGCTAGGGGGTTAGGATCGATTTGCTGATTGAAGTTTTTCCATTCTATGTTGAGATTACCAGTTCTTTTGAAAGGCTTCTCAGCATCAGTATCACTGAAGTTTCCTCGGTTTTGTGTTTGAGTTCCTTCTTATAATCTTTCCACGACGGAGGAAGCTTATCAATAATAGAGGACACAATAATAGATTCATCCATATGTTGCAACTTATGCATTTGATGCAACTTATGCATTTTCTTAACCTTAAACTGATTCAAAATATGTTGCAACTTATGCATTTGATTGATGACTGGCTTAGTATCAACCATTCGAAAATCCATAAACTAGCTGACGAGAAACTTCTTACTTGTAGCGTTGTCAGTTAAATACTTTGCTTGAAGAGAATCCCAAAATTACTTTGCCGTTTCTGAATTGGCATAGACATCGAACAGTGCATTTAAAATGTGTCCCCGACAAATGTAGTCGTCATTCTCCCGCTTAATCCTCTCACGGTATTGCTCCAGTGTTTCATCCTCTTTCTCTTCTGGGCTTGGTGTGGTTGGAATATAAACCACTTTCAATGTGGTGAGGAGGAAATGCATCTTCTTCTCCCAGCGTCTGAAGTTGCCTCTGTCAAAGCGTTCAAGTTTCACAGAGTCTTGCATCGTTTTTTTGTAGAGACATCGCCATTGCTAAATACTCTCTTTAGATTGTTGGAAATCCGGTCTTCAAAATGCGTTGATGATGGCGTCGTCTCTTCTACTCCAATCTGCGCTGCAAAAAAAACAATTCGAGGTGCGTTGTAACAACGCTTTTCTAAAGACGGTATTTGCCCCCACCAAATGGTGTGCACTGGGTTACAATAAATCCGCCTTCAAGATACAACGAAACCGAACTCAAAATTCTTTCTGTCTACGTTTGCACAAATGAAAACAGACAATATCCGCTATGTGAAAGTAAGAAAACCAAGAATCACTGTGTTTTGTTTCTTGCAAGGCAACAAAAAACAGCATAAGCGCTAAATTTATTTGGACAAGAGTGACAAAGTTTGTGTGAGGAAAATCGGATGCCTACGGTATGGATCCTAGGCCTATTTATAGACCTTTGAGCACCACTTGGAATAGATGCAACCAATTGCTAGAGTTACAACCCTTAATAAAAGGCACCTCTTGGAATTAACCAAAGCCATTAGACAAGCACCTATTTGGTGCTTTTCCAATTGATAGAAAGTCATCCCTTAATCCCCTTAATTAAAGGTACCCATTCGGCGGTGTGGTTCGAAAAAATCAAAGGCAACCTTTCGGTAAGAAATTAATCAAAGAAAGGGCACCTTTTGAACCATACAAATGACCGTGTCCGTTTTCATATTACAACATGCAAAAGGCACACCCTTTGGTTTCAATAATCACATCTAATCAGTGTAAAATTAATAGGCAACTTCTAGCATAATAAACTAAGAGTCGTTTCTCTCCACAAAGATAACCAACACATCTTTTAGGCGTAAAGACAAAAAGTTGCAATTCCACAAATAAAAAGAGACTAAATATAGGAACCTGAATATTTTAAAAACATCCAAAATAATAGTAGCTTATTTATTTTGAAAAAACCCCAACAGATTCCATTCGAGATGTGTGCTCTGCATGTTACCCATCCATTCAATTGAATTGTTTTATTCGATCTGCATTTTATCTAATGTGTGCGATTCTATGCATCTTTAGGTACAAGCTTATTCAAAAGGTTGAAGACATTTTGGTTGATCAAGAAAAAGATCGAACTCTTGCTGTATTCCCCCCCCCCCCCCCCCCCCCCCAAACTTTTGGGAGGATTCCACTGTGCGTTTCAGACTATTAGTTGTGAATCTATTCTGTTGTACTTGTTCTTGACAATGCATCAAGTTTTTTTTATAGGTGATGGGGTCAAAATTTTGATGTTCTTCTCATATTTGTCTGTTGACGACTGTAGAAACATCGAACTCATGGTTTTAAAAACCCAAAATGACAAATATACGAAAAACCAATTGTGCTTAAGACTCATTTATGATCAATAGCTTGCTTCATCATATTTCTCAATCCAGGTTTAGGCCACAACATTAACTACTAAATTGTCTACCTTGGGAAAATATGATTTTCACATTTCAGAGCTCGTTAGCCAGCTTAGAATCCAACAAGATGATGATCAAAATAGCTGCATCAACAGTACTCTGCCAGAGAATTATTGAAACCTTTTCCACAGTGCAAATCAAGAAGCAGAGAAAGAAGAACAAAGGAAAATGGAGGGAAATTCTATCATTAACTCTGGGAGAATATCACTTGGGAGTTCTTTTGTGGAGCCAAATATATTATTTTTACACGCTCTTTCAAAGATTACATCCCGGCTATGGAGTGTCAACCAATTCATGCTCGAAAATTGGCAAGATCAAACACATGCTGGTTCCTCTCTGGTCGACATCAGATACTAAGAGAAATAATCAAAGCAAGAGACTGGAAAAAAGGGGGAAGAAACATCACATTATTGGAAGGAAAAAGGAAATAAATTAAGTAGAAACAAAAGTGAATCTGTATAGCAGAGTTGATGCCGCTTTGGGATGATCTTTCGGAATGCTGTACAGGGAACAACCACCAACACTAGTTATCATATGGCGCCCAGAGTTTTGTATTGAATTCAACAAACAACTTCAGTTCTTCAGAAATGCGCCAGTATGAGAACACTTCCCATATTTACCACATTGATTCATCTGGCCTAGTCCAAACTCAGAAGTTGACAGGATTGAAGATTCCAATCACCACTCGAAAAGCTCATCAAATAAGCTGGTTAGACTAATCTGCAACTACAAGTACAAAAAATGGCTCAAATATCTGCGGGCTCCTTCATCCCTTAGTTTTCTCAGAGCTTTTCGTTCCACCCTCCGTATCCACTCTTTGCTTACTTGGAAGCACGTCCCAATCTCCTGGAGTGACTTGCGGTGGTGGCCACCAAGCCCAAATCTCAGGACCAAAACTTGCCTCTCTGTCAGATCGAGGGTTTTCAGGAGATCATGTATTTCTTTTACCATGCACCATTTCCCTAAAATTTCTTCAGGGCTCTCTATTGATGTGTCTGGTGTAAACTCCTGCATCATGGCAAAACAAACTACCATTTATAAAATCATCTCTCAGAGGCCTTGTTCAAATTGTAGGAATCTTTGGGAAAAATGAGATTAGGAGTCCGTATTCACCACAATTCCTGCATTTGTAATGGACTGGAAAGGTAGATTATTCCTAAAACATGTTTCATGCATAAGATTAGTGAAACATTCGGAAGGGATTACATTAGGAATGAGATTACCGGGTATGGGATTCCCATTTTTTGGGTTCCCATTCCCATTCCTAAGGGCTATCCCCATCTCTCCCTCCCAGGATCTACAAGAAAGAATTTCTCAGAGCTTTCCATGTGAATTAAACCTTCCCCAAATGAGTATAAACAAACCTCGTACATCCAAAAAAAGCAGATGCTTAAAAAAAATTCTCAGGCGTACAAATACAGCAGTAGCGCAATCTAGTAATCTTTTACTATGCCAGTGCATTTTATTAAGTTTAAGTTCACATGCTACCAAATTGAACTCAAAAACTGCAGTTATACAAATAAGGAATTAAAAGTAGATGATGTGGATGCAAAGTTCAGATTGATGAATGGTTACAATTCCAATTTTATACTCAAAACTCCTGTAGCTAAGCTTAAAAAACCTTCAAAATATGTTTTCCCTTCTTGTGCAATGCGGGCACTGCAATTATATGTTACACAATCCCCACGGAACGTTATCTCCCTAACAATAATGGAGAACTAGAATAGGATGGACGAGGAGAATCGAATTAAACACATCTCTAACATAGAGGGTGAGGCTCAATGAACAAGTATGATTCCCAATGAGAGAAAAATGTAAGGTCCATAGCTGAGCTCTCTTTTTGGTTGGCACTTTCATGTCAATAACACACATTTACGTGTATCCCTTTATTTTTTTATCAAATTGAACTTTCTTTTCTTATTTATTTTAGAGTGTCTGTATAGGTTGTTGTGAAAGGAATTAAATGTATCTTGTAACGTGGGACCGTGAGTGTGTAGTCAATCACAGTGTACAGCTTTGATTTTGAAGGTCACCAATATTTCGAAGGGTTTGCACAAGAATGGTATGGAGCCTAATCAAATTGGAAAGTTTGGGGGCTAATAAAATTGGACAGTTTTTTATAAGAAAAATGTAAGGACATTTTTTTTTTTTTTTTTTATAAGTTCTCTTGGCAGTTATTTTAGTAGAGGGAGAAGGCAGTAAAAAACTATATGACGTATTACAAGAGTTACACGAGAACACAAAAAAAAAGGTGATTTCAAAGGCACGGGATTATGAGAGGATTTTATGGCTTGATTTGCTACGCTCCCACTTGACTGCCTATTTAAAAGTATCTCCGAGGGTTTGAAAAGTTACTTTTTTGGCAGCCATTATTTTTCACAATTAGAAACCGGAGAGCAGCAGCACCTTCTCGGGCATTCTGTTTTTTGAGTCTTGGAGTACAACCAATGGACTGTTGAGCAGCACGATCAACTCCAAGAACTTCTCTATGATCTACATCATTCTCATGATTCAACTTTCAATGGATTTTTGAAAGATTCTCGGAAGGCTCGAGTGATTCAAGGCATCGGCAATCAAACACTTGGTGTGGTAAACGAGGATTCGGCAATCGTCCTTTGGTCAATTGTGAGGAGTCATAACTGTAAGTTAAGATCGTTTTGTAACCGCACGATGTTATTTTTTAGTGTTTGATTCCTTCCCGTGGTTTTTACCCTTTTCGGGGTTTTCCACGTATACCGCGTGTTCATAATTATTACTTAATTCCTATTTATTGCTAAGAATCGTTTGAATAGCAAAACAGGAATTTCAAAAAACATTAGGTATGAATGACATTGACAAGAGATGATGACATTAGGTATGAATGACATTGACAAAAGATGATGCAGAATACAAAACCAGGGCCATACCATAAATTTAGCACCAAAAGAGTCCCCCAGTCTCTCATCAATTGAACCCACAACTCTCAAGCACTGCTTGGCTGCTTGTATATTAGCCATGGACAAGCCTGTGAACTTCGCAATTTCATCATCATCTGGGTATCTCCCATGGGTTCTGTATAGGGCCTTCGTAGCTTTCTTTATTTGATTCATCGACTTGCTCAAAGAGGCCTACATAAAAATCAAATAGGAAAGCAACAAAGAGAGTGACTTCTAGCTTTAATATAATGGAATAAAGGAAAAGAGTGTATATACCGGAATTTGAATCCCCCTAGAATGCTGTTCCACAAATTTTGACATTGACTTCCTTATCCAGTGCTGAACGTAAGTTGAGAATTTGTATCCCCTTTTGTGGTCAAACCTTACTGCACCTTGCAACAAACCAAATTTCCCTGCCTGTATAACGTAAGGTAAGAGAAACTTCAAAATCAGTCTGGATGTAAGCACACCAGTATGCGGGAACCATTTTGATGTAGCACCACCAGCCCTTTATTTATCACTCTATTTGGAACTTGGGGAACGAAAGACAGAGGAAGAGACATAAATTACAGGAGAAATGCTACTGAAAGTTGATTATTTTACTTCCTTTGGTTCTGAACAGAAGATGAAGGGAGTTTAAAATGGAAAGTGCGCGAGAAGATTCCTCGAATACTATTTCAGATTTTCCCACTTGTTTTCCGTAGCATTTTTTCCTTTCCTCTTTCCACACACTGTAAATTTGTCTTAATTTGAGCATCAATACAAGTAAAACGCTTCATTTTATATGAAAAACTCCAATTTGCAAAATCAGATTTAAGTACAAAATTTTGAGTAAAAACTTCACTGATGGCTTAGTAGTATATTTGAAAGCTAAAAAGTGTCCTTAGGAAATGAGTGACAGAAAATGAGAGTCTCCCATCATTTCAGTAAGAGGATAAATAAACACAAGTTGGGATTTGTTTTCGGGATGGCTAGGCCATCAGATTATGTGGTTACTGGCATAAGGCACCACAAAAGGTAATAGTATTCAGAAGCGTTCGCCCTAGCATTATTCCAACTATTTTAGGTTAAAGAATCATGTTATTGATCAAATTTAAAAAGAGATAAAAGATATAAAGCCATATAAAAGTAAATTTGACAAACCTGAATTATATCGTCAAGGGCCAAGCCAAATCCCCTGTAGTTTCTCGCAAGGTACAGGACTAGGGAGTGTGCACTTCTCAGCAGCCCGTCCCTACAATACCAACCAGAAATCAAATGCTGCCGCAATACCTTCTCATCCATTCCGGCAGCTTCCGCCCAGCTACTCAAGCTAGCTACTCGACCAGTTTCTTCTTCCAACCTGGTTTTGATTCTTTCCAAGTCATCAACCAACTGCAATTATCACAAAGATACAAAAACGATTAAAATCGCTCCCAATTCCCAAAGCATGAGGAAGAAGATGATCCTGCTTAAAAGCAAACTCCAAACAGTACTCTATATCTTCGTCTTAAGATTTAAAAAGCACTCCAATGCATCCTCTGAATCCATCTCTATTTTTGGAGATAGGAGTTTTATCCCCTACATGTAGAGAGGATGGGGAAAAAAATAAGGAGGACAAATATACCCAACAATTAGTCTGCATCCAGTATTTACAAGGTTGGTCTTAGTGAAAGCATATGAACCAAATATTTAAAATGAGCACAATATTGTTACATATACTTAAATAACTAAAATAATGATAAATTTAGTGCATTGCTATGCACATGGAAACAAATGACTGGGACATTGTTCGGACAAAACTTTGAATGATAATAATCTTGGTGGTGAGATTTTTAGAGCAAAATTGAGGGTCATAGTTGGAATTGAAGTCAATAGTCATACTCTTCCAATTAGAGAAACAGGAGGACACAACCTTAAGTTGTCTCGACATTTCGGCCTCATTTTTAGCAATTGTTAGTCTTCTACTTCTAGAATTCGAGGGCCTTTTTTGTAGAGAGCCCTTTTGAATGATTTTAGAGGGCAATGCCAGCAACGAAGCTTTTTGCGAAGCTCTCCCTCTTCTAGATTTTCTTTCTTCTTTCTTCCTTGAGCGAACAACAATCTCAGCAACGTGGACATCCACAGTTTCATTGATCAAAGGCTGTTTAATAAGCTGAGTTGGCATGTCGGACAAGTCAAAAAAGGTTGGGGATTTAAGGCTCTTTGATAGACAGGCATGGAATAATTTAAGAGCTCCAAGCCTTTCTAATTGCCCTAAAATTTCTCTTTCCAACCTTCCCACGTATGAGTCAGAAAACGTTGCCTCCAACATATCAAGATTTTCCATTAATATGCCGAAATCAGATGTCTTTCTTCCGTCTAAGTTGTTCCCTCCAGTAGTCATCTGAAGGATCGGAAATTAAAGTACATATCAATTAAATAAGTAACGAGCAATAGAGAAATGATGAAGACTTTCTGAGAATTGTTTGAAATAAGGAAGAACCTTTATTCCTTCCATTTCCAAGTAATCTTTTTCTAGAGTCTGTTGGGTGGATGAACATTTGTGTGCTTTCAGAGGATCATTGTACAGATTTTCATTCTGCCACATAAAAAAGGCAAAAGGCACACTTCCGGAGTCATATGACATGTCCCTGCATCTAGCTGCATAAGTATGAAAATCAAGCACTTAGATAACTGTACAGGACCAATCATCTGAACAAAATACACTAAATTCAGGATAAAACTCGCATAAAGTACCGTAAAAAGCAGATTAACTCCATGCGGTTCGGACCTTTGGCACTTTACCTCACTAAAATTTGGAAATAAGCAAACTTACCTCCTTGTGGACTTGGAGTGAAGTGCTACTGTTATATTTTCCATCAAAACAGATGGAAGGTATAAAACAAACACCTAATTTAAGATTGGGAATAAAAAAGAAACTAAAAGGGTAAATTTTGCTGACCTCCCTTGAGGTTTATGACAAAAACAGAGACCTCCACTAAGGTTTGTGAATGTCACTGCCCTCCCTCACTTTACCTGACAGTATACATATTCCCCCATTCCATCATCTGAGCTCAAACCCAACTGTTACCCCTAAGAGCCACCACCCAATCACAACCCCTTTGCCTCCACAGTCCCACAAGCCACAGCCAAGAAAGCCCTAAACCCAACTGTGACCCCTAAGAGCCACCAATAACAATGACTTTTTGTGGCCAACCATAAACCCAATTTTGGCAATCCCCCAAACCACTTTTGGTGGCCAAAATTTTGTTTGGTTTGGGTTTTGGATTAACACACTCCCCTACTCCCCGTGTTGCTCCTTAAATCACTCTCAAATCTTCACTACTTCGAACTCATGTTTTTTTTCTCCAACTGAAACTAGTTTGTAACTTTTTGTGAAGAACAAAGCCATGGGGCTCAGAGACCCTAGGTTTCCTTTGTCCTTGTTATTTCTACACAAGTTTTTTTATTGTCTAAAAAATGGTGGTCTATGGAGGGCAATCGGGAGGGATTTCAGAGGAGAGGGCAATTGTTTATTTCTACTATCTGCCAAATAATTTTTAAATTTCTTAGACCTTGCTCGAATAAATAGTCAACTAGGTTATACAGTTGTGGTTCATCTTCAATCAGTAAAGGCACTAGTTGGATGATCTGATTTTATCCTGATCATGCATTTGGAGTTTTAATTATATTGTTATTTTAAAGGGTAATCAGAACATCGGAATTCATGATAGGCAGGACTGTTTTGAAATTGGTACCCCTACCTATAACATGAGAGCACATTTGTAGAAAAAAATTGAAACCCAATTTGCCTAAAGTAGAAAATTGTCATGTAAAAATTTATAAAAAAAAATATCGTTATATGAGTAGAGATGACAAAATAAGAAGGCAAGGAAAAAATGGAGCAATACAGGAGAGAGAAGGGGACGGTGAAAGCGCCATAGTGTTGCTTTGTAGAGAGAGAGAGAGAGAGAGAAAGAGAGAGAATCCTTAAGAGAGATGACAAGAGGGAGGACAAGGGTAACTTCGACATTTTAACAATCAAGTTCTTGAAAGTCAAGAGATTCTCTTAAGTTTCTAACAGAAAGAAAACAGACGGAGGAAATATTTTATTGTCAGGTAAAGTAAGAGAGGGCAGTGTTTTTTCAGGAAGCTCGGGGGAGGTTTCTGCTTTTGTCAGAAATCTCAGGGGAGGTCAGTGAAATTTACCCAAAATAAAATAAAGCTAGATTCCAATATAAGAAGACAACAATACCCTTTCACGTTATCTTCTCCAAAACTATATGGAAATCTTAACTTAAACCATTAAGTTGCGGAACCCAACCCCAACATACCTATCAACCTTCTTCCCCATCTCAAGCCACCACTGACACCCTTATTTCTCTCCCTCACCACTGAGAGCCTGCCGCCCAGATCCTCCTCCCAGTATCCACTGTCAACCTTATCACACAAACCTCTTATTACATTTTCAATCAACGATTACCATTTTGGGTTCTTTCCACAAGGACCCAAATCCCTCGTGACAAACCATTTGCTGCCAAATATGAGAACCCAAAGCTCCGTGGACCAAACCACAGGGAAGGAATCTAATTTTTTTCCTATAAAGTCTTACTTTCTTTTCTGAAAGTAATCCAAACTAAGTTGGACCATTTGCTTAATTCACAAATGGGAATCAGTACTCAATTTGGTTGGTACCATCCAACAAATCCAACCGAATTGATTCCATTATTCCAAGATACGTGAATTTTTCCTTCCCACGGACGTACTTTCAAAATATCAACCGAATGAATAAGATGAAAACTCTTCCATTGGTAGAGAAATATTAAGACGTGAAAATTGATACAGATGGATAGAAAAACAAGAAGAGACATTTGAGCAGCATGTTTTGTTGGGAAATATCCTTTAAATTTTCTGCATTTTGAACCGAATAGGAATGAACCAGATGTAAAACTTACAGATCAAATCTAGTGTGCCACACATTCTCCTTGAGACAGATTTTGCCCTCACTACAAAGCTTACAACTTGAATAGATATGTGTCCCATGATAAAATGACCTAAACACAAAGCAGCAGCACTACAATATATGTGTACATAGAACCACTCTGTGTTTTGTACTCCCTCCCTCGACAATGACTCTGAATGAAGGGCGATGGTATTTTGATGCCTAACCTGGTTGGACCCACAAAGGAAAGGATCTGAAGCCAGTAAAGGTACAAGGTGGATTACTTTACCCTTGGAGTTTGCGGAAGAGTTTCAATTTGTGAGAAAGTAAATTGCCACTCTATGTGATTTAGTATTTCTATCAACCATGATTTCAATAACACGATATTTAATCTCCAATAATACATATAGTTTTAAATATTCTGGGGTTCGCCCTGGAATCTAGAAAGAGTATTGATATACAATGAAATATATCCCTTCAAACTCGGAAGAAATAATTCGAAACTGTTCACCATATGGATGACCAAGGACAAAGAGATCCTATTAATGACTCTTGTTACGATCCAATAATCGCAATTCCTCCATTAACACCAGGCTAAGACCATCTTGGGTAGTCAAACTCTAGTGCTTCATCCACTTAGAATATTCTAACACATCTTCATTCTGCTTGCATACCCCCAATTATTGGGGACTAAATGGGTTATGTGTGAAAGTAGGGTAATTTAGGGTTTTCAGTAATTTTAGGGTTTTCAGTTTATTGTTATTTATTTTTATGTTCAGGGTAGTTTAGTGTTTTTATGTTATTAGGGTTTCGCTAAGGTTTCGTTATTTATCTTTTATGTTCAGGGTAGTTTAGTCCTTTTGTATTATTAGGGTTTCTTAGGTTTTGTCTATTTAAGCTTTGCTCTCTCATTGTAATCTAATACATCCGATATATGCAATGCCTTGGTTTGTTTCTCTCCCTTTTGGTTTGTATCATGGTATCAGAGCAGTTTTGATCTTGTATCAGTCCCACCTACGTTTCTCCAGCAGCCAACATCCTCTCTCTCTCTCTGTCTGAGCAATAGCAAGCAGCAGTAGCAATCAGAAGCAGCAACATCCAGTAGCAACCAACAACAACAGTAACATCCAGCAGCAGCATCATGCCGGACCTTCACCTGACTCAGGCGACCCTCGCTGGAGCTCCGTCAGCCTCCAAAGACCTCTGTTTCTCTTATCTCTTCCTTCAATCTGATCTATGAGCACTTTTTTGGCACTCCTCTGCACTCTAGCAACCTTTGTCGGAGCTCCGTTAGCATCTCCCCCTCTTTGTTCTGCATGAGTCTTCTCTCTCTCTCTCTCAGTAATCTATTTTTCGGTCTTCCTCAGTAAATCTAAAATCTGCATCTCCCTCCTCTCCCGTATGTCTCTGAAATCTCCAAAATTTGAAGTCGTTTGGCATTGGTATTGGCAACGGTTCAGCGCAGATTGGTATTGGTATTGGGAATGGTTCGGCCCCTATTGCACCTTTTGGCTTTGTTACTTTCTCGGCAAACTCACGTTGCTCTCCTAGTTCCCAACTTCACATCATGAGTTTGAGCGGGGGTGTGAAAGTAGGTTAGGGTTTAGTAATTTAGGGTTTTCAGTAATTTTAGGGTTTTCCGTTTATTGTTATTTATTTTTATGTTCAGGGTAGTTTAGTGTTTTTATGTTATTAGGGTTTCGCTAAGGTTTCGTTATTTATCTTTTATGTTCAGGATAGTTTAGTCCTTTTGTATTATTAGGGTTTCTTAGGTTTTGTCTATTTAAGCTTTGCTCTCTCATTGTAATCTAATACATCCGATATATGCAATGCCTTGGTTTGTTTCTCTCCCTTTTGGTTTGTATCATTATGTTATTGTTGTTGTTGTTGTATTCTGCTTGCATAAAATATTGTGAGCAGAAATACAATGCATGTTCTGGATGGGGTACAAAAATATACGTAAAAAGCAGGGAATCTCACTTGTGATCAGGGAATCTCACTTGTGATCAGTGAATCTCACTTGTGATCAGGAGTGGATTCACCAAGCTCGTGGACGTATTCATGTAAGACACAGCAAGATTTCAACCCTTCTTAGACTGCTGAATATGGAAGGGCACGTGACTTATCAAACCCAATGAGAATGCAAAACCCTAGCTTAGAAACTAAATTTGTGATACCCTCGTTGAATTATGAAAGTTGAATAATACCTACATGGATACATTTGAACCTACATCTATCAAAAGTTCAAAACAAAGCCTTAGTTATTTATAAAGCCATTTTCAATAAAAATAAATAAATTTAGGAGTATATGTCTATATGCCTAAACAATTATTGCCCTTACCATAACACTAAAATAGATTTTTTGGTGCATGTCTCATCCTAGTAACTCTAATGAGATTTTTTTTTCTCGAACAACCGGTCATCCAAGCCGGCTTACGAGCATACAGACTCATCCGGCCTCGGGACCCTGATTTACCGACAGAACACACATCCATTGCTCCAAGAGACAACAAGTGTCTTTTGCTAACGTGGCCGTCGAACCTGCGAGCTTGGGAAATAAACCCTTTCGAGCAAGTCTACTAGTTTGTGCTACAATGGCATTGCCGAAGTGATTTTTGACCTGCTACAAATGTAAAAAAACCAAAAAAAAATAGCAATGTTGTAGCACCGGTTCAATTTTATTTTGGCACAATCTCAAATCAGGCCATAGGATTTAAAAACTCGTCTCATTTTTTAAAGTTAATCAAATGGCTTGGTTGAAGTGGGAAATGACAATAGGCATCGCCAAATTTGGCACAAAGATGGCATTGCCATTTTTTGACATCAATAAATGGCTATGGGAGGACATGGATTTTGCCACAATAAAAAAAAAAAAAGAGAAGCCGCCAAATTATGGCAATGGCAGGGAAAATAGCAATGGAGTGGACTTGCTGGCTCTTGCTGCCATACTCCCCACTCGACCTACCCCTTGGGGTTAACTTGAATAGGTTGTGGAATGAAACGGGAAGAGGAAAACGGAATACACTTCGCTTCAAAAAAATACATTTCCTTTCACTCCCCACAAATCCCTCCATGAATCATAAATCCAGACCCAGCTTAAGAGTGACAACCACTATTAAACACCACAACCCAGAAATTCACATACACTCACCGAATTCAACCATTTTTTTCTTAATCCAACTACTGACGTAAGGTTTCTTTGAAATCAAGAATCATGCTACCGGAGCAAAGCCCAAGATTTTGTAATCAAGTCACCGAAATGATCAATTTCCCTACGTTTTCCAATAGCAGACAAATTAAACAGCAATTTACCACTGCTTTTTAAACAGGTCTATAAATAGCATCATACGTCGAAACAAGGATTAAACGTAATAGAGGAAAATGAAGAGTTAATTGGGACTTACACAGAGATAAGGAAGACCAAGATGCTGAGTTGGATAGCAAAGGGAACCGAATTGGAGTAACCCATTTGGGATTTAGGTTGAAACTCATTGGCATTGAATTTCTCGGAGACCAAGAAGCGAAAGAACAGTGCCCATCAAATGTTCATGAAAGTTCTCCTAAACAGGAGAGACAGACAGGAGGCAGAAGTGGAGAACCTAAACTGGATATATAGTGTGAGCTCTCGAACCACTGGTTCCCCGTCTCAAAGAAACTACGGACAAAACTCTGTACATTCTTCTTTTTTTTAATCTGAACAACAGTTCAGTCTCTCCTCCACTCATAAAAATAGAGTATTTAACTCTTTTTGGTTTTACCAAAAACGAATCCACCAGTAAATTGTTCGTTTAGACATTTTAGTTTTGTTTTGTTTTTTACTCCCTCCGTCCCAATTTAAATGCTCCCTACGGTTATACATGATTTTTTAAAACTCTTGTAGTTTTTATTCTATAATGTATTATATATGCAATATGGATCTTATTTGATAGATCTCAATTAGTTCTATTAGACAAAATTTTAAAAAACTTAGAAAACATTACCAATAAAAAGATATAGACGTTTGAAAATGACACGGATATTCGTAGGGAGCATTTAAAATGGGACGGAGAGAGTAACTATTACTCTATTTCTCTTTTAGCTTATTAGTGTGTCTCTCTCTAATTATTACTCTCATTTCTCTCCACTCATTGCCCGAGCTTATTATCAAAATAACGTTCTTTTTTTTAACAATTCATCAATCTACCGTTGTTTTCAAACTATTTACTATAAAACTATTGTTGTTTTGTATTTCTCATTTTCAACCTGAGATATTTATTTACTTCTCAGTCTCAACCTGAGAAGTCTCTTGAAATTTCATTCTACATACTTCTCATTTTGACCTTGAGAAGTTGGGTTAATTTCTCGATGTCCAATGTGGTAGCCGTCTAATGTGGATGTTTGACCAGCGTATACATATATACTTCTCATTTTGACCTTGAGAAGTTCTCGTATTGGATCTGATGAGTATTTTAAACATCTCATGTTAGACCTGAGAAGTTAAATTATCTTCTCATTTACTAACTGTCAACATACTTTTCACATTGGACCTGAGAAGTCTTTTAAACATATAATATTGGACCTAAAAAGTATGTTTAACTCTCATTGTACTGATTGCGATCATCTCATTTACAGTTTGGGGCGGAAATATCTATGAGCAAATAACCAATTTGGGTTTATTTTATAACTTACGTAATTAAAATGTAACTTTTTAAACTTAATTTCCGCAATACGCGAAAACGTGGTTACAATCATGGTTTTACAAAGTTGTGTTTGACAAACACGCTTTTGACGTTGATTAATCGTAATCCGCCTAAAAAGCGTATTTTCTAAATACGTTTTTAAAAAGGGCCCTTCAAGTATGTGATGTTTGGCCCATTTGGGTATTTATTCTAAAAGCGTGTGTTGAAATCTTTTTCTGAAAACTTTTTGATTGAAAATAAATATTTTCCTTGTCCATTTTTGTCTTTTCAATCTATACTACTACTTTTAAATGTACGAAGATGTTTTCTACTTTTTGTTTTCTTTATATGCCCCTAACAATCCATATGAATCCCAACCCTATCTCACGCCCATTATCTGCCGCTTCATTACCTGGTTACCCATTCATATGAAATTCTTTAAAACATCAAGCAATATCAAATAGACGGACACCACTTGCATGAGAAAATTTACTGGTCTCACAAAGACGTTTCATCATTTCATTCTCCGCCTCCACCGTTAATCTGGTAGCCATTAGACATGGTGAAAAGAAGATCCTATTCACCAATTACGCTAGTAACAAAATAAATGTTAAGTTTTTAAACAAAAAACTAGAAACGAAACGAGAAGTACTTCTCAGGTCCAATAATCAATCTGAGATGTATAAAATACTTCTCAGGTCCAATAGGAGAAGTATGTTTTCAATTAGTAAACTAGAAAGGGTTAATGGCCTGGACACCCCCTGTACGTATACGTTTTCCCCCAAACACCCCCTGTACCCAAAAAATCTACGATGACACCCCCTCTATCTTCCAAACTTTACCTAAACACCCCTTCCCGTCACCCTTTCGTCTAAAATCATCTCGAATCTCAAAGTTCTGGGTCATGTTTTGATGATCCAACCCATTCAAGTTGTTTAAAACATGGTTTTAAGGGTACTCGCGTGAAATCGGCCCAAAATTTGATCGAGAAGTGCTTGATCCAAACAATTTTTCATACATGAAAAATTGATTGGATCAAGCACTTCCCGATCATATTTTGAGCCGATTTCTTCACAAGTGCACTTAAAACCATGTTTTAAACAAATTGAACAGTTTGGATCATAAAAAAAACTGATGGTTCTAGACGATTTTAGACGAAAGGGTGACGGAAGGGGTGTTTAGGTAAAGTTGGGAAGATAGAGGGGGTGTCGTCGTAGATTTTTTGGGTGCATGGGGTGTTTGGGGGAAAACGTATACGTACATGGGGTGTTCAGGTCATTAACCCAACCAGAAATAGAAAGACCTCTCAGGTCCACATTGAGATGTTTAGCAACTTATCATGTCCAAATGAGAAGTATGTATGGACATGCTGACCAAATATACATGTTGGACGGTGACACGTCGGGATGAATTTCAAGAAACTTTTCAGGTTGAGAATGAGAAGTAAATTAAGATCTCAGGTTGAAAGTGAGAAGTATAAAACAACGATAGTTTTATAAATAGTTTGCAAACAAAGGTAGATCACTGAATAGTTTCAAAAAGAACGATATTTTGATTTAAAAAAAAACTCCTCATTACCCCTATCTACAATTATTACCCTATTTTCTCTCCAATCATTACCAAAAAAACAAAACAAAACTCCTCAAACAAACACAGCCAAATTTATTTAAGTGGGTCATTGGGAAGATAATGAGTGACCAACACAGTGCGGTGGTAATTTCTTCTTTATGGCCTATGGGGAGTATCACTTGGCAATGCCACGTGGTATTCTGGGAGTCCCTAATAATTAGTCCTTGTGGAAGGCAATGGTAATGGCGATGGCGATACCGGCTCAAAGGTGGCTAGGGAGAGAAAGAAAGGGTCAACACGTTTCCATAATTTTTTTCTAATAGGAATATTAGTTTCAATTTGAGGTATTTTTGTTTCAGGCTATGCTCCAAAAATTTGACTTAAGTTGGCTTTTTGAGTTGATGTGTAGTGAGGGAATGACATGTCTCGAAGTCAATTTTTAAGCCAATTTAGAAATAAGTCAGTTTCTGGTATATAACAAAACACTGTTTGTGAGTCATTTAACAGAAGTGGCATTTGAATATTGTCAGGTAAAATATGGGAGGTCAGTGGCATTTCAGAAACCTCGGGGAGGTCTTTGCCCTTGTTAGAAACCTCATGTGAGGTCAGTGAAATTTACCGAAAATAATACCCAGCATTTAAGTCCAAGAAATAAATGTTGAACCACAAGTTTTTTTTTTAAAAAAATAAGTGAGTGGAAAAGTGTGTTCTTGCAAATGTCCACCAAGTTTTTGAGAATCTTGCCAAGCAGCGGCACATAATGTAAGTTATCCATAGAATGTAACTTATGGAGTTCTAGTCTAGTTACAAAAAATCTAGAAAGCAAACTTTTGAGTGTTTTCTGAAGACTTTTAAAACTACTATAGTAGTTATGTAAACTATCAACCTCAATAACATTATGTTGCTTTAATGCTATTTAGCCTGCTAGAAGTGCAGTATTTATGAAAGGCATATGAAAACCGAGGACAATTTTAAAGGGTTTCTCTGACAATCAATTTTACCGGGTTTCTTTGTGAAAGCTCTTATAATTGCTGGGGTATAGTTGGCCTGATTCCAATGAGTTGTGGAATTACTTCAGAATTTTGCTTTATTGATCACATTGCATGTTCGATAACTAAGGAAATAAACGATTTGTGAGTGAGAGACCAAGGGACCGATTAAACTATTAAATGATTACCAATCAATAAAAAATATTAAACTATCTAAGAAACCTTAATCAATGAAAAGAACTAATTTTTGAGTGAGAGAGTGTACTAGTTAACATAGCAGAGCCATATGCCTAGGGTTTTGAGAATATGTTGGGAAAATCAATCAAGCACGTAGTATAAAACAAAAATCAAAAAGCCTACAAGCACAAATCAGATTTTTTGAGCCATGGATTACCAACCGATTAAACCATTAAACTATCTAAGGTATCTTATTCAATGAAAAGAGCTAATTTGTGAGTGAGAGAGTGTACCAGTAAATAGAGCAGAGCCATATGCCTAGGGTTTCGTGAATATGTTGCGAAAATCAACCTATCTCGGAGTAGAAAACACAAATCAAAACCTACAGGCACAAATAAGACTTTTTGAGCCAGAGAAATCAATTAATTGACATGTGTATTGAAATATTAACCGATAAGCCAAAAAGCCATGAAAATGATGTTTTTATCAACATAAAGCAATAAATGGTCTTGTTTTATGGGGTGAATGAATGCATCTCACTTTTATTAATGATGATCAGTAGCTTAAAGTCCACAAAAGTACCAACAAATGGCTGAAAACACAAGCTTGAGAACCAGAAAAGGGTTTGAGCACTAAAACCCCTGCCCTTGAGCGCTCAAACACTTTTCTGCCTTGTTTCATTTTCTTTCTTTTTCTAATCTTGAATCATGCTTCCAAGCTAATGATTGTGTGTGTGTGTGTGTGTGTGTGTGTGTGTGTGTGTGTGTTGGTGTTATGGTCATACCAGTCTGATTATCTCTTATCTCTCTCTCAAACCATGCTAAAACTTGGTACAAAGCTCATTATTTGCTCATGCAAGATCATTTCTGGAAGATTAAAACACTTGCATCATTATATGTTGATTTGGAGCTATTAATGATCCAAATAATGGCAGAGGAGTACAAGAGCATACAAACCAAGAAGAAGGTTTGAGCTTAAAGCCTACCCTTTGAGCGCTCAAACTGTCTTCTGGCACATTACATGTTTTCACTACTTTGGTTCACCACTCGTGTTTAAAATATTTTAAATAGTTCCAGATGTTCTTATCTCACATTCACCGGTACTGATTGTCATCTTGGGATCATTAACAAGCCTTGAATCCATTATCGGATGATCATTCTGTCTTGTATAAGCTGCAAAAGTCCTGTTTTCAGATGAGCAACTGTTTTTATGCCACATTTTTAACAAGTCAGAATCAACAGAAGCATGCATGATTGAGGAGGGTTTGAGCGCTCAAACCCCAGGCAGGGGATCAGGTTGGTTATGTCCATGATTAGTCTATGGTGTCCTTTCTGGTTATTTTATTGTTGCTTTTTACATACTAACACTGTTATTTATGGTTTGATGACTTTGTTAGTTCATATTCATATATCATCATCATCATCACCCACGTAGTTCACAAGGCACAAGCATCCACCATAATCTTTTGGTGTGTTCATTATCGTTTAAATGGCCCCCGTTCCCCGTTTATTTGCTCAAAGTTGAATCACAAACATCCTATACAATCCCACAAAATACTTAGTAGAGACCGGTCTTCGAACCGAGCGAGGAAGGTGACGTAAAACCCTTTCCCTCTCGTAACCAAGCTCCTGAACCTAAGATAGTATGGTGACGACGGACTGGTATAAAACCTTATCCTGAAAATGAGGCATGAGTCATTCGAGTTCGGTCCTCGGCTCGGGGACAATCCACTAAAACCCAGGTGGTGACTCCGAATCAAATTCCTCGGAGGGGTGTCCACAACCTTCGTATGATGAGTCGTCCCATGGCGTCGCCTACCACCAGCGTGGGAGGTGGAGGTCCCTAGTGGCTTGGTAACACTTTTGGCGATTTGATCTAGCTGAGCCATCATGCTCGCCACCTGAGCCTCCATCCTCTAGAAGGATTCTAAAGGCACAGTAGGGCTAGGAGTTGAGGTTCCAGGTTGAATTGAGAGGCTGGTACAAGGGGTGGTATTGGGTGGAACGGTGGAGTTAACGCCATCGGTAGCGCCTTGATTGGCATCGCCTCCCATTTTTCATGAAACAGGGATCTGAGTTTTTGAAGGGGAGATGAATGAGATGAAACCACCAAGAGAGATGCTGGCTAGATCCCCAGCGGAGTCACCAATTGTGGTGCATGAAAATACTTCGTCGTTCCCCTACAGCTTGAAGTTGTGGTGAGTAGAAGTAGATCCCTCTCATGAGTTCCACTCCTGCACACAGAGCAAACTCCTTAGCACCAACCCGGACCGTGGAGTCTGGAATGGTATTCCGAGTCAGCAATCAGAATGAGAAGGAGAAAGTACTCAGATATAGGGTTATTTGAGAGAGATTATGTGTGTAACTAATTGGGTTGGTTTTTGCTTCCTTTTATAGGCAGGGTATGGCTCGTGACTCAAAGAGAGGATAATCCCCGCTCTTGGGTGAAATCCAACTTGCCCAGGTCATACAGATTAAACCCGCCTCCGAGGACCCAATATCCATGACCCTGGCCCTATCGCGTTCGGGTCATAGATATGGTTCTTCAGTCGGATATCGTTCGGGACGTCACTCGGGAGCACCAACTTGTGTAGTTTGGGCCTGGGTCAGTCCCAAATGGGCCACAATCTTTTTCCTTCCGAAATTCGGCCTTGCGACCCACCTTGGATTATTTGGGTCCATACAAAAACAAACAAGAAAAAGGTATCAAATCAAAAAGTGAGTTGTTGCCGTGTTAGAACTAACATAAATAAAACTTGTAAGAACTTGTTCGAATAAAACGTGAATAAAACAGCCCAGCCCACACGCCTAGGCTAAGCCTGTGGGCTGTGCCTGGGCTGCAACTTCGCGTCCCAGCCTAGATGACCCACGATGAGATATATGGTCCCTACCAATTTGGCTGCCACCCACCTGCAAATTACACATCTATATGTTTGATGAGAAATGCGAAAAAAAAAAGAAAAAAAAAGGATTCCCCCTAGGAATGGATCCGACTCTGCCCCACAAAAAAAAAGAAAAGAAAAGATTCCCCCTAGGAATGGAATCCGACTCTGCCCCACCTTTCATAGAAAAGAAGGAGTTGAATTGATGTATTGATTGGATCGGTGGAACTGACGCCCGCAGCTTCCGCTTTGACAAGCGGTGCTCTGACCAATTGAACTATCTTTTTGTTTTCAGAAACAATAATTCTATCATACCAATATACTTTATGTGTCAAATTTTATTTGTCACTAAAATTATTCAACTCGGATGGCCATCTAAATCTCAACTGACTGCTTGAATATGTAAGTGGGACAGGCGGCCGAACACATACTATTGATAACTAGTAGTACTATGCAAAATCATCACTCTTCAACAATGTTTCTTTTTTGGGCAACAAGTGTGCACAACATCCACTCCCTAATTCGAGGGACGAGGAGAAAATCGTCATCCTGTTTTCAGTATCTAACATCCACTCCCTGTTTTCAGGATATGATTTTCACACTTTGCTTTTTTATCTATTTGCACTTTCTTTTTTCTTTTTTTTTTCTTTTTTTTATATGCCTCTATTAAGGTGGAATTATCGATCATCCTTTGAGGAGTCAAAATATTAATGCATGCTCTGAGCATTGTCGCGAGGGCACGTGTGTTGCTCGGCCGGCTGGCTAGGTACTTGGTCGACAAGGTCAAGGCTCGGCGGGCGCATGTCGTGCTCGGCTTATGTTAGATACACGTGCACCACCTTTGCCGGGAATGATTGCAATCTATAGCGCAATCCCCGAGGTTTGTGGGGGTGACTCCCACTCTCCCACGGTTATCTCTCATACTCCCCCGTATCCATCCACTTGCACGTGATTCGGGCACTGTCAGACTCAACAGATATAAGTATTCTTAACTTTGAGAACATAAGGTACGCACTCTGTTCCATTTCTAGACAGAGCTCTTACCTTCTTTTCTTCGAGATATCGTCGAAGGGTCCACGATTGGAAGCACCACCGATCCCTGGGCATGTTTTGCAGGAGACCCATTCAAAGGTCTCAGAGTGATCACCCAGATTTGGCATCAACATCCTTCATATTTAAAACTTGAATACAGAAGAAAGAGCAGTCTAGTATTTAATGTGAATAATGACTAGAAAACAAGTGCATGAGGAAAAAAGGGGAGTGTGAAAAATATTTTCTCATCTAAATTTTTTAAAATTGAGTGTTCATATGAGTTGATGCACACATCCGCTGATCTTTGGAACTAATCTTACTGTCCATTAGCTAAGGCCCATCTAAAAAAGGAGTAAAGTGATAGAGCCTAACTCCATAAGAGTTTATAGTCTAAGCTAGTGGAGTGGTAACCCAGTTATATACACCAATTTGGGGGTGATAAAAAAGTTCGAGCTTAGCTTGTTTATGAGACAAGGAAGCCAAACACAAGCCAATATCGAGTAGCTTGAATTTTACTTCGTAAGCCGAACCAGGTGAGTGTTAGTTTGTTCAAGCTTGGTTTGAAACCTTAACGAGCTTAAAAAAATGATCAAGCTTGGTTTGTCTATGAAACAAACTGATCTACAATCTTTTAACAAACAAACACGAGCTCAAACTTAAATAACTTGGTTCAATTAACAGCCTTACGCACGGCACCATGTACTCTTATGTAATTGTAATTGACAACCTCACTAATTACACCTACCATTACTTTCTGACTTTCGCTGGAAAACGAAAAAGAGTTCATAGACTACAAATAATGTGTGCTAGTGATGGATTATAGCTTAGCACTTCATACGCCACCAGAAAATTACTACTTATTTGTATTCTTAGGAGATGTAATCACCTCATTAATCTATTCTTGATTGATTAAGTGTTACTTACAAAAAACAAGGGTCTTCCTTCGACAAAGACATGATATAGGAGTCAATCATGGAAATAGCCAATAGGACACAAACTAATTCTTTAATGTCAAAAGGACAAATCACCTACACATTCCAAAAATGCCCTCGCTAGCACATGAAAGTGCCTAAAACCCCCCAAACCCTATGAAAGTGCATAAACTCCCAAACCTAATGAAAGTGCCTAAACCTAAACCCTAGGGTACCCTATGAAAATAACTAAAACCCTAAGTTACCCTATGAACATGCCTAAACCACTAAAGTTCTATAATTGGAAAGTACACCCTAAGTGCCTAAACCCAAAATGCGTAAATTTACTATACCCTACACCAAAGAAACTAAACCCCCTGAAATTGAACTCCTAAATTGAAGAGAGAAATTAATTTTGTCTCACGCCATCAATTAATGACACATAAGAGAGAGAGAGAGAGAGAGAAAGAGAGACGGGATGGGACGAAACTAATGTCGGGGACTGGGTAATGTCCGCATGGGAACATTTTCACCTTTCGCTTTCAAAGTTTCAATTAATGAGAGTAAATTGTCCACATGGAACAAAACCCAACTTTTGCTTTTGGCAGAAGATTCCTCCACATGGTGGCGTGAGTGGTGGGGTTTCATTAAGGGTATTTTTATCTAGTATTGTCCTTGAACCTTTAAAATTTTATATCAATGTATTGGAAGGCCTTAAAATAAGTTATGCTGGACTAGACACCCTTTAAAGCTTTAAATTTGTCTTTTTGGACAATTGTCTGGAAAAAAAAAAAAAAAACTCTTCATTATGTCGTCATTATAAGCGACAATTACTAGACACTGAACCCTTATTTAGTGGCCCAAAAGTATCTTCGCCTTTTGCTGAACCCCTAATCGCGGCCCAATAATTATCTTCACCTGTAAAAGGCTATAAAACCACATCTACAAGAAAACTCAACATGCGTTTTCGTTTCATTGGTGTCAGGCATCACCACAATAGTATGATATATAATGAGGCTTAATTAATTTAGCAGTACTACTAACCACTAATCACCCATATCAACAACAACAAAAAAAGGCCACTAAATCACAAACCCATAAACTTCTCGAGTGCTCTCTCCCCAGAAGAAGAGAAAGGTTTCAAAAGGAATTCCCAACGAAATCGACTATTATGCCATGTCAAGTTTCTTTCATCTCAAGCTTTCAAGTTCAACCCTCATTGCCCTCTACATGTAAACAGATGAAACCCCCGTAAAAAGAACTCTTGGAATTAATCTAAATGTGCACAAACTAGCTCTGAACATATGACATTATCCAAAACAAGGGACTTTCCCATCAAATTCATAAACCACTACTGTTTATGAATGAAATGACTCAAGTAAATTACTCCACTTTTCACCGGAGAAAAAAGGTAACGGGAAATATGTAGAGATTAAAGTGCAGTTTCTAGATGTAACTTATAACTCATCTGGTTGTACCCAATGCATGTCAACGGAGAGGTTTGAAGTTCGAGTCTATGGGGAGACATTGAACCTCATTTGATTGTTTAACCCACTAATTGACTTCTCCACTAACGCCCGTTGATGCATATCATATGACCAAAAGGAAATGTCGTTCCTCTTAAGGGATTTTTCAGTTTTTGGGGCTTTCCTCTAGTTTTCTTCCATCAAATAAGAAGCCTCAAAAGCCCAAATAGCAGAAACAATCTGACTTTTGGCTATAGCTTAAAGAAGAAGGAAAAAAAAAACTACGAGAAACGGCACCTGAGGAGCTTAAAAAGAACATCACTTTGTCAAGAAAATCCAAAGATTAAATTACACAACTAAGGTGAAAAAATGATAAAAGAACAAAACACCCTTGTTTACATACAAATTGCAATTATTTCCGCTTAAAAACCTGAAACCACCACAAAATAGAGATTAATGCCAAATGCCCCTCGTGGGAGTGCGTGCATTTTGCACGCAAAAAATAACATTTTTATGGAAACTTTTTTGGAAAAAAAATTACACCAAATTTTTCTTCTCAATGAGATCTTTAAATTGGTGTAAAGTTTGTTTTAAAAAAAATTAATGCTTGTACATTATTTTTTGCATGCAAAATGCACGCACTCCCACAAGGGGCAAGCAAATTGGGATGGAGGGAGTATATAAGAGTACAATGGGCCAAAAACATATTCGATGTAACTTGTGCAAGTTAAAAAAAAATGTAAAAATGTTCATTTGATAATAATATTTTGCTGAAATTCAGTAGACAATAGGAAATATACATTATAAAATATATTTTTGGGAACGTAATTTTGCTCTACAAGCCAAGTTCTATGATGCTCGGGCTCAGCTCGCTAAAAAAATACTTAAGCTCAAGCTTGAAACGAAATACCAAAATTGATCGAGTGGTGAAGAAACTATGACATTGGGGAGAAGGGAATCTCATTGGACTGCGTTGGGTTCCATAATTTCTTAGATTGTTATTCCGTAAAGCATAGCAAGGGGTAATATGCAGGGGCTAAAAGAAATTATGACATTGACTGTTGTAACAATCTCATTGGACAGTGTTGAGCTTGGTTTGCACAAGATCGGGAGACTATTGGATCATACCCATTTGTGTAAGAGGTGGTGAGGAAGGATGTCCATAAATAAGATTCTCTCAAGAAGTTTTCAAAAACTTCCGGGAAATTAGTGTATCTACTAATTTCACTGGTCTCACACCGGGAAATTAAGATTCTCTCAAGATATGGGACTACTCAAGACCATTGTGGGAGCTCTCCTTTGTATCTACTTGTGAGTTTCACTACTCCCACATTGAGAAATTAGTGTTCAACAACCATTCCTTTTTCCTATAAAGCTACCACCACTCCACTTCCTTTCATGCCAACCCCTTGATGTAAATTTTTTTTTACTAGGCTGGCTCATAAATTTTTGTGTTTGGGCTAACCTTGAAAAAGACTTCTGCTTAAGCCTAACACCAAAATTTATGGGAGTGCCCCTAATTTTGAGAGTTTTTTGAGTGCCCTAGGCCCAAGCCTTGTGGGCCTTGGCTGGTTCCGATCGATTATTAAAATGGCTTCGAAATAGGCTCCCCAAAACCGGAACTTCTTATATACTAGCATAAAAATAGAAATTGGATCGGTCTTTTTGTTCAAAACCGGAGAGGATCTAATTCCTAGTGTTATCTGGTAAATCAATGTTCTTCACAACCACGCGATGATCCCTGGATTAAAAATATACTAATATTTTAGGGTGGATATCGATTTTTTGCTGGATTTAATTAGTTTATCCTCTAATCTTGTCATACCGGCTAAAAATGAATATTAGACCTTTCAACCACTAAACAATGACAATTGGTAGTATTCAATAGGACAATAGAATATCTTAATCACTTTGATCTTAACTTGTACCATAAGAATACATTGAATTGATTAAGATATCTTTATCCCATGACCTTAAAGGCTTAGTGTTATCTTAAAGACATTTAAATAATAAGATGTATAATGTGTGTAGGTAACATCGCCATGTCAAGTGAATGAATGGACATTTGAATCAACTCCAATCAAAATGTCAATTACTTGACATTCCCCTCTCATGTCAAATGTTTTCTTTCGTACATTATTCTCTTGAGCTCAAATTTAGTGGGAAAACATACCTAATCGATCAATAAGAAATTTGGCATATTGGTTGGAGTTGGAGTGTGTATTTTAGAAATCCCATATTCTAACTTGTCAAATTGTCTTCAAAAAAGTTTGCATTGACATCTCCACATTTGAAGCCAAGGATTGGAGATGTTCCTAAATTTCCATACTCTTTACCATTTTTTTTATCGCTTAAACAAGTGAATTCGGATGTCATGATGTGACGATTCTTCTTCGTATAATTAATTATCTATGTGATGCGAACTGAAGTTCACTTCGATTTTATTTAATGGATTGGGGTCTGACTTGTTAATTTTGTAAATGTTAATAGCCTGAACTCGGCTTACTAGATGTCAGTAGTAATTATTTGGACTTGCTCCTTAGTCACACGGGAAAAAAAAAAAACTGTTTTAACCTAAAATCTGACGGGATTGAGGCCTGTAGTGAGTAAGTTCACTACACCCGTACAATAAGTAATCACGGCCGTCCGTTCGACAATCAACGGTTTTGATTATCTTAGATAAAAGATAAATATCTTACATATAGGATAATTACATTTAATCAGGACTGTTGATTGCCAAACGGGTGATTGCTCACTACAGCGGTGTAGTGATCTTACAGGCACCCCAAATCCAAATTTGACTCGGAGCCCAACCTTGTTATTTGAACTATTCATCTTGTTGGAACCACTAGAAGATCACTCATCTTTTTTTCTTTTTTTTGTCATTCGTCATTTCTAAAACATTATATTCAACTTTTTTTTTTGGGTAAATAACATTATATTCAACTTATTAGTCTTGCCATCCAAAAATTTCAAATATAGTTATCCATACTGGATCAGCTATATAAGTTCCATGTGGATAATATTGTTATGGACTTTTGTTACGATCAACAATGAAAATCACTATAAGTTGGACTCAATTAGGCCCACAATTAGTCAAGTTAGCCATATAAAGTCAAGTACGAATTAAAAATTCCAAACATGAAATGGGGATGGCAAATCAACGGGCCTACTACTGCCCTAGAGAGCCTCTCTCTCTAAAAAGTTAGAAGGCCTAGGGTTTCATCCCTCTCCCTGCCGGCTCCTCCCATCCGGCCACTTTCCTTCCTTCTTCTTCTCCCTCTTTCTTTCACTTGTTCCTCTCTTCCCTTTCCATTCACCTCTTCTCTCCTTCCTTTCTTTACCGAGTTCTCTTTTCAATCGATTTTAGAGCTTGAGGGGTGGGGCTGCCGCCCCTTCGCCCCACCCCTCCCCCTTCTCACCTTGCCGGAGCTCCCCCCTCAACCCCTGGCCGATTGATGTAGCAGGATCCCACCACACCACTCCGCCACCGAGCCTTCTTCCTCCATCGTTAGTCCTTCCGCCACCATCTCCTTCGCTGCCAACCCTTCCGCCAACAGCCCCTGTACTCAGATCTGACGACGGGTTGATTTGGGAGCCTTGGCCCCCTCCGGCAAATAAAGCTATCCTATGCCATGGGCGGCGGCTACGGGTGCTAGGCCTTGTCCGGGGAAGCGATTGTTCGGCGACTCGGGTAAACTTGGTACAACTCGATGCATCGAAGTGGGCTGACTCAGAGCATCGTAGTGGGTTGACTCAATTAGATCTCGGTTTGTTCCAGTTTTTCGGGCTACTGATTAGTTTGTTCTTTTGTTTGTTTGTTTTCTTTGTTGTTGTTTTGACCGATTACTGGTGCTGTAACGGATATATGGTTTGAGCTGGGAATCCTTGTGGATTCTTACTACTTTCATTTGGATAGGATTCATCATTCCGTCCCCTAGGTGTCGGGTCTGCCTCGGCAGGTGTGTCTGCGAGTTTGGCTTAGTAGCTGCTCATTTTCATTTGTTAGTGGTTTGGTTTCATTTCCTGTCTTTGATGTAATCGGGTGCCGGATGGCTTTGATAATATACTTGACTTTTTCAACAACAAAAAAAGTACGAATTCAAAACTAAAAAGTGGATAACCTTCAATTGGGGAAATTTTTTGCGAAATTGAGTGGTACTTAGTTTTTTTTTTTTGTCATTTGTCATTCCTAATCTATTACATGAGGAGGGGAGAATGGGACTCGATCCCAGGATGGAGTGTGGGGCATTCAAGAGCTCTACCGCATGAGCTAGCCACCACTTGCACTTAGTTTTAAGTTCGACTCTCTATTTTAAAGTAATCTACTACATTTGAACATTTGACCCAAAAATTTGTATACCTAGCCGACGGGGGTGGAGCCAATTTGTGGGTAAATTGACACCACTCAATTGTTTTTCAAAATCTTCCTTCTTGCTATAAATTTGGAAATCAAAATATATTGTTTTCAGTACCTTGCCTACCTCACTAAATTGTCCAACGATTCCACAAAATTAAAAACTCTTCTTCCTGGAGTGATTGCCGACTGAGCTGAGCAAGGCTAGCGTAGTAGCTTCAGCAACATGCTCGATTGGCTCGGCACTAGTATGTAATCTCTTTCAATTTTTGCACCAAATTAGTATAAGATCTCAAATAAAATTACCCTCCGCCCATTCCTACAAATGGGGAGTCCATACAAAAGGGCAAGGGGGCCGGGATCGAAACTCAGCACGTCAATGAGAATTACATGTAAGATTATATCATCACTGGCTCGGCAGGACCCCCGCCCTACTCGGGCATTTTGCTTTCTGGGCTAACTTAGCCATCATAGCCATAGGGCAATCAATTTTGCTATACGTAATGACATATGCACCGATTTACCCAACGATCCTACGTGGAATGGTGGCCCCAGTGGGCCATTCAAAATTGATAAAAAAAAATTGGGCCCCAAATAGGCGGGAAATTTGGACCCTCTACAGTCCTTTCTCTCTCCATGCTTTCCAAAACTTCCTCTCTACGATTCTCTCTGTTTCACTCCGCTCTCCCTGTATCACTCCCGCTTCCAAACCCATCGGTGCCGCCCCACTCTCTCTCCTCCCAAACCACCACCAATGGATGATTGGTCTCCACCACCCCGACCAATGGATGATCAGACTCCACCGCCACTTCCTACGGACAATGAGACTCCACCACTGCCACTGACGGAGGATCGGACTCCACCACCACAACCTACAGACTCCACCACCACCACCGATGATCTTTTCTCTCACAGGTTTCTCTCCCTCACATCCCTCTCCTTATATTTGCGTTTGATTTTCAAAATACATGAAAAGAGTAAGAAATTTCGGTAGAAATTTGATGGGTATGTATTCGGTGTATTAGTACTTCATGGAGTATACATTTTGAATTTTTGTAGTTAGTGTGACTGCTGCTGATTTTCTCTTATTGATTCTTTATCATGCTTGTTTAATTTTGGGATTAATTCGGTAATACAACTAGAACTTGGATGGAGGATAGAGTAGTGTAGGAAGTTGCTTTGGGTTTTCATGACTAATGGTTGGTGAACAAAATTACACTCGCAAAATATGTCATACAACCATTATGTCAGTTTTTTTGATCCATACATCTAAATACTTACATATCTTATATTATATGGTATGGTTTTTTTTTTTTGCAGCATCATTAATATGGAGGTGGTGGTATTGGAACCTCAGATTGGAACAATATTCAATTCGGAGAATGAAGCTCGTGAATGTTACGCTAGTTATGCGAAAGCGAAAGGTTTCAGGTCGATCATAAAAACCTCTAAGAAGCGTGAGGATGGGATAAAGTCTAATGTAACTTACGGTTGTCATCGGAGTGGAAAGCCTAGGAGATCAACTTTGAATCCTATTAAATCCCTGCCAACAACAAAGGTAGATTGTAAAGCTCATATGAATATTTCTTTGCAAGTTGACGGGAAGTGGAGGTTGAATTCGATTGAACTGAATCATAACCATGAGATGGACCCGGGTAAAGTGAGATATCTTAAGTGCAATCGGATATGTTGGTACTTGCAGCTTTGACCTGAATGAATCTCTATTTAATTTGGAAAATTAAGGTACAACTTTAGTGTAAATGAAGTTATTTGATTTTTCCGTTTCCGTGTCGTGTCCTGTTGTGTCCTAATGATATTAGTTTATTTTGTACAAAATAACGTGCCTCTTTTTTTTTTATACCGAATTGCAGTTTTTTGGTGGTGGAATGAGCACCCTTTTGTGCATCCATGAGCTGGTGGTGGAATTGTAGTTTTTTGGTGGTGCTCCTAATTTTATAACAACCATGTTACAATTGAGGAATTAGAATTGAGGAATTAGAATGAAAAGTACTACATATCCATATTTCTTGATGTGATCTGGACAGTGAGCTTGGACGGTGCTTTTGGAGGATAGAAGCTGGGCTTTTTTTTTTTTTTTTTACTGCTTTTGCTCAGAGTTGATTACTTATAACACTCTTTGTAATTCTGTACTGACCTATGTTTTCTTTGCCTTAGCCTTGTTTTGGTCTGGTGGGAGAAGCCTCCTGTGTCGGCTATCCAACCCTCTCCTATTTGGGTTTTGGCATAATTTGTAATTATCCTCCCTCTATCAATATATTTTCTCTTTGCTGATCAAAAAAGAAGAAGAAATGGTTTGCATTTTATTGGGACTTCTGTTTCTTGATTGCCGTTTTGTTGTGAATTGGTACAGACTTATGAGACGTTGTATCCATTTTCTTGAGAAACTCGAGCTATTAAGATCAGAAAACCTGTACCAAAAAACATATGGCTACACTTATAAAGAACAAAAAAAATGTACCAAAAAATCTGGGAATTATCCTCCCTCTATCAATTTGTACCAACGAACACTGGCTACACTGATAAAGAACAAAAAACTGCGAGCAATGTTAAGTCGTGGGAAAATTTTGATAGGGTTCCCTTGCATTTTGGCCTTGCACGACGTCTTGCGTCTCAAACAAATAACAATAGTGACAAACAACAAAAAATCAACAGTATATATGAGCCTACAACAGGCATTTTTTTTTCCTATATTACCATTTACAATCCAAAAATACATATAAACCCATGCCGGGCCACATCGAACTTATCAATAATACAATAAGTCAAACCCCACACTGAGCCGTTCATAAAAACTCGAGCTATTAAGATACCGGGATCCTACCATTAACTGCCAAAAGTATAACTCTCGTTCATAAAAAGGAGATCAGCTTGTGACATGGAATTGTTGGTTTTCTACCAATCGAATCAATTGACCGGCGACTACCAATTCTGAAATCCGAAGCCACAGATTCATTTGTAAGATGTTTTTTCTTGGCCTTTGATTCATCCTGATGCCAAGATGCTGCCTTCATTTTAACCTCCGTCTGTACAGACAGGCAAGACCGAATAAGCATGAAATTACATGTTCCATCAGAAAAAGCCTAAAGAGAACACAATTGATTTACAAGTAAAGCACGAACGCAATTTCTTTTGTTCTTTGGAGGATCAGGGCACGCAATTGCTTTGTCAATTACATTTCAGGCCCATGGCAAATTCAGGACAATGGCCCAATCGGGAAGCCATATTGACCATTACATTTCCTTCATTTCCATAGAACAAGTTACTGATAAATAGTGGAGAATCATCTACGAGAGGCAATTAGAACTGGAATCATAGCCAAGGTTGGCAGCAAGCATACATATCATATAATTCCCTAATTCATCAATCATACGTATATCTATCCATCAATCCAAACATGAACACAGTTTCATACATAGAACGAAAACTAATTTGCTGTGTTATTGAGAAACGAAAATAGTCAGATGCCGCTCCTCTGTAACTCTACCAATTAAACTCCCCATTTATAAGTGAAGCTCCATATTATAAATAGAGTCTATAAACAATCAATATTCAAGAAAAAAGAAGATAGATGTTAATAAAAGTAGCAAAGGAAATTAGTTTCAACATGTGTTCAGCAAAAAAACAAGTCAAGGACCGAATTAGGTTCTCTATCTTTCACCTGTTTATCTTACCCTGATTTAAGGTAGAGGAAAAAAAACCCTAAATTTGTTCTGCACATTGAGAGGGAAAAAATTTCCTAATTGGATGAAATTCAAACAAAACCCTAATTTAAAAAGCCTTAATTTTACAATCAGATATCCTAATTTAAGAGAGGGGAAAAAATCCCATCTTTGTTCTGTACATTAAGAGGGGAAAAATGCCCTAATTTGAGAGAACAGAACCTGAGAGAGTAGTCGGGAGAGAGGAATTGGTGGTGGTGCGTTGAGATGGTTTGGGACGAGGGGTCGAGAGAGAGGGAGGCGGCGTCGGCAGTGGTGCGACGTTAGTGATAAAGAGAGGTTTCACGCTAGTGGTGGTGGTCGTACATCGAGAAGGGGGCGGCACTGGTGGTGGAGATCTACCGTTGGTTGTGGACGATCGGTGGTTGAGCGAGAGAGCGAGAGAGTGGTGCTGAGGAATGGAAGGGTAGAGAGAGAGAGATAGAAACGATTGTAGAGGGACTGAGGGAGGGGCCAAAATTTGCCGCTGAAAAGGGGGCCCAATTTTTGTTAAAATTTGAACTTTCAATTTTGAATTGCCTACTGGGCCCACCATTCCACGTAGGATCGGTGAATCGGTGCATATGTCATTACGTATAGCAAAATTGTAGGGCAATACCGGTCGTGGTGAATCTGAAACAGTCAATTCAAAGCGTTCTCCAATAACACTTGGCGGAGTCAGCTTCGGCCAACCAACCCTCTTGTCTTCCGACAGAGTTACTATGATGAAGAAAGTCTTACATTCTCGATCTGACCATTAATTCCAAAATTTAGATATTTGCCTCTTCAAAACAAAAAAATAAAAAAATAAAAAACTTAAAGTAGATATCTGTACGTGTTGAGGACAATTCATTTGCATGTCTTTTATTACGTATAACCTTTAAATACCGATTACAATAGAGATCTTTGTCCTGTATAATTTTACTGATAAATAGGTACATATTTAGGGAATTGATAAGTAAAGTTACTAAACCACCTTTGTACTTTATAATTACACATTTTTCTATTGCTTTCAAAATATACAAGGGTGGTTTAGTAACTTTACCCTAATATAGACAAAATAGGGAGTTACAATATCAATTTCTTTGTAAATGGTTACAACGTCGATGGTGACGTCAACAAATAACGATGGTGGTGTGAAATGAAGATTTCTTTGTAAATGGTTACATTTTATTTTATTTTTTTGGAGTTGGACCTTTCGACTTCGTATCTTTTTGTTTTTCCACTTATTTTTTGTTTAGGTCTATGAACCATGTAATTTGTATCTTATTTTTTATCATCAATATTGCATTTGCCAAGTTCCTCAAAAAATCAAGACTTGACGATCAATTATGAACCCAGTAGTAATTTTTTATTTGTCCGTAGTAATTACTACCAATCATGTGCCATGACTTTGGCTACACATGAAGTTACAATAATGGCCCATCCCCGAAATTCATCACCAGTATCATAAAACTGTGGGTAGTGTTCATTTGAGAATGAATAAAAATCATGTAAAAGCCTCTCGTACCTTCCTATTGTTAGTGTTCTTTTATTGGAATAGGTAAGAAGGATATGGAGAAAAAAGAGTTGCAATTACTTTGCATTAACGAGACTCTCGAACTGGACAAATTTGGTTTGCTTCTAATGTCGGTCCGGTTCGAACTCTGAAAGCATTCCCAATTAAATTTTAGCATTACTAATTATTAACGTTGTCACCTCAATTTACGAGATTTCATGATACACTTCACGAGACTCTTCGAATGCCACTGCGATACTAGTATTTCATAAGTATCTAAATTTTGTAAGTCCAACAAACTCTTCAAATGTACTTCTTCTATTGTCAATTGACATTTGAAGAATGCTACCCATAAGCCATTTTTAAAGAGGGAGAGAATGTGAAGAATGTGTTAGTGTTTGAAGGGCCTGCTGAAATACTTCTAAAAATCTTACAAAACCGTCATTTTTATTTATTATTTATTTATTTTTGTATTTGGCTTTTGAAGTTGTATCTACTAGAGATGCACTAGCGTGGTGTATCCAGTGAAAATAACTGTAAAGATTTTTGTTGATATCGGTAAAATAACTGTACTTTGTTTTTTTTAAATGGTAAAAATCCTGTACAGATAACCACACATGTTCATCCCCCTGGACCTGAAATTCTGTTACATTTCCAAACTTCAAAAGTAAAGAATGTAAATTTTTGGAAACGGGAGGTACGAATCTGTATTTCAGATGAATGTAAAATCCAATATACCCCTCCAAAATGTAATTTGAATGTTATCTACACATTTGTAACCTCCTGGACAGGAGAGGAAGCACCATCAAACGACTAGCATTATAGCTGACATCCAATCTTCAAAGGATCTCTTCTTTTTCTTACTTGAAAATGTAACTGCAAGAACAGCCAACATAATAGCATTAGATATTTTTATTCGAAAAGCCTTTTTTTTCTTCTTTTTATTCACAAACAAAAAGCTACAGCCTCTTTGGATGGCAAGAAACGTATTTTTTCACTAATCTGGATAACTTACACAAACGAAAAATAATACTATAACAAAACAAATAGAAAAGATGAATCTTTATTGTTCTATGTTAGCTGAATACTAAAGAGTACAGTGATATTACTTCTAGAACCCTGGCTGCCAAGCAGCAATTAGATATTGTACAAAGAGACTTAGGAGCTGATCCTACTAATGATACTAATCAACTCCAAGAGAGAGTCCTCTATAGGCAATACATGTTGGCTAGAGCTGAGGAGAGTTTTGCAAAACAAAAATCTAGAATCCAATGGCTGAAATTTGGGGACCAATGCACTTCCTACTTCTTCAAGTCCATTTCCCACAATAGAAAGAGAAGTAAAATCACTAGTCTTGTGCTTGGGGATGGCAGCCTTACTCATGATCCTGGAGTAATCAAATCTTCCTTTGTTGAATATTATACTCAGTTGTTAGGCACTCACACCTCACCCAGTACAGTGATGGTCCTAGGATCAATCAACTTGTTGGCACCAAACTCTCTGAAGTCCAAAGGAATTCTATGATTGTTGAGATCTCTAACATAGAGATTAAGGAAACTTTCATGTCACTCAACCCCAACAAAGCCCCTGGTCCTGATGGATACAATGTTGGCTTCTTCCAAAAAGCATGGGCTGTTGTGGGTCAAGATGTGACTTCAGCTGTCAGGAATTTCTTCAGATTTGGTAGCCTTTTAACTAAAGTCAATTCTACCAGTGTTGCACTTGTCCCTAAAATTCCCAACACATCCAAAGTTGGGGACTTTAGACAAATCTCATGTTGTAATACTATATACAAGTGCATTGCCAAAATTTTAGCCAAAAGAATCCAAGCTGTCCTCCCTCATCTCATTGACCCTGTTCAATCTGGATTTGTACAGGGTAGGAGGATTGCTAATAACATTTTCCTTACTCAAGGAGGATTGTTGATAACATTTTCCTTACTCAAGAAATCATGAGGGATTACCACAAGCACTCTCCATCTCCTATGTGTGCATTAAAGGTTGACATTATGAAAGCATATGACAATGTAAGATGGGATTTTTTGTGGGATATCCTTGAAACCATGAACTTCCACCCCCAGATGATCCAATGGATTAAAGCATGTGTTTCCACTGCTAATTACTCTCTTAGTATTAATGGTGAACCTACTGGATCCATTTAGGGAAAAAAAGATTTGAGACAAGGTGATCCACTCTCCTCTTACCTATTTGTTATTGTCATGGAAGTCCTCACTCAATTATTAAAAGAAAAGTCCCTTAATTCAAACTTTCATTTCCATTGGAGGTGTGAAAATACTAAGATCATCAATTTGTGCTTTGCTGATGTTTTGATGATTTTCTGCAAAGGGGAATTGAGCTCTATTCAATGCATCCAAGATGCTCTTATTGAGTTTGAGGCTTTTTCTGGTCTGTCCCCTAGCCCACTGTTAAAGCTGCCATCCTTGGTGCTTTGGGATTTCAGGAAGGTTCCCTCCCTGTTAGATATCTTGGTGTTCCTCTCATCTCCACTAAACTAAAGTACTCAGAATGTGAGGCCCTCATTGATAAAATAACAAATCGTACTAAATCTTGGGCTAACAAGTACTTGTCTTATGCTGGGAGGGTTCAACTGATCAAATCAGTCTTGTTTTCCATGCAAACTTACTGGTCTTCTATTTTCATCCTTCCCAAAAGAGTCATTAAAGAGGTTGAATCTATTCTTAGATCTTTCTTTTGGACCGGGGCTGAACTTAGAAGCACTGGTGCTAAGATATCTTGGGAGCATTTGTGTACCCCTAAGAAAGAGGGGGGATTGGGTTTTAAATCCCTCCAAGTCTGGAACAAGGTTGCCATGGCCAAGCATATTTGGTATCTTGTTTCTGGAGGAGAACAATCCATGTGGTGTCAACAGGTCAAATCCTATTTGCTTAAAGGGAGGAGCTTCTGGCAAATTAAAATCCCTAGCTGTCCTTCATGAGACTTGGAGGAAGTTACTCCAACTTCGTCCAGTCATTCAACCATTTGTTCAGTATCAGATTGGGGATGGATCCACTACATCTCTTTGGTATGACAATTGGCACCCACTTGGACCACTTGTATTGAAATTTGGCACTCATATCATTTATGACACTGGCATCCCTGATAGTGCCAATGTATCTACCATCCTGAATAACAGCTTTCATTGGAGGTTCCCTATCACCCATACCTGGGAGCTTAATGAGATCAAGGATGCTCTCCCTCCCTTGCTTGGGTCCAACTCACACCAGACTGATTCTTAGTTGTCAAAGGCGCGCCTAGGCGAGAGGCGCAGCGGGGCGCAATCATTGCGCTTGGGGTACACCCAGGCGAGGCGAGTGGAATAAGGCGAGGCCTAGGCGCAAAAAAGCGCAAAAGGCAAGAGGCGCAAAGGCGCAAAAAAAGCGCGCCTTATTGAAGTTTAATCACAACCCTAGATTTTTGTTACCTAGGTTACAAATCTTATCTTGGCCGTCGATTTTTGGGTTTCTAAAAGTCCATTGTGGGTCTCGAAAAGTCTGATTCTCAGCCCTAAATCATCTCTCTCTCTCAAAGACTTGAAATCGATTGAAGTCTGATTGTGGCCTTGTGGGTGTCGATCAAGAAGACCGAAGACAATCAGACTGAGAGGGAGACGACGACGACAACGAGGAGAGAGAGAGAGAGAAGGTTCGTACCTCTGGGTTTCGATAAAACCTCTGGGTTTCGATAAAACAGAGAGCAAAGTGATAGGCTGAGAACAGGGCTTCAAGTCGATCGATCTTTCATCTCTGGGTTTCGATTGTTGTTGATCATCAAAGATTGAAGAAGAAGACTCGAAGACTCGAAGAAGAAGTCTGACTCTGTGTAAACTCGAAGAAGAAGTCTCTGACTCTGTGTAAACTTTACACAGTAAAGTAAACAGGTACGTGGCTTTATAATATCCATGGTCCCATATTCTCAGTCCCCACTCTCTATTACCCCACTATCTCTATTATATAATTCCTAGTTTCCTAGTATAACTTTATGCTATTATATTACCCATGGTCCCATACCCACTGACCCACTGACCCACTAACTAGTTTAATTATTATTATATACTATATATATATATGCTATTATGTTCCAGTTTCCAAACCGAACTACATGGTGTTCTAATGATAAAATATTACATGACATTTAGTATATGATTCTAACTTAAAATCTACATTTTTTATGCATTTTTTAAAAAATTGACCGTCCAACATCTCTCTCTCTCTCACGAACATCTGTACATTTTGATGTATTAGTTCTACTCTATGCGAGAACCGTAAACTATGTGCAATTTGGTAGATGTTTTTATGTATCTTTTGGATAGTATGCTATTTAAAACTCATTGGCTTAGTGTTATTAGTTAAAGTATTGCTATATGCTATTTTTTCTAATTTTTTTTACACAGGTGCGCCTCGCTTCAAAAAGGCGCGCGCCTCGCCTCTCGCCTTAGTCCCCACAGGATTTTGCACCTCGGTGCACCTTTCGCCTTTGACAACTATGGACTGATTATTGCAAGTGGACACTAAATCAAAATGGGATGTTCATTGTCTCATCATTGTGGGACCAACTCAGAACACATTTTCCTATTGTTGAGTGGAACCACATTGTTTGGTTTCCTTCCCATATTCCTAAGTGCAGTCTAATTAGTTGGATTGCTATTCAGAACTGACTGTCCACTTGTGATAGGTTAGTTCAGTTTGGTGTCATTAACTCTCCTTGTTGTAGCTTCTGCTCTGATGATGAGACCCATGACCATCTCTTTTTTAATTGCCCTTTCACCAAGCAAGTGTGGGAGGCAATTTCCCTTAAGTCCCATTTCAGTTGGCAAGCACAAGCATTAACTAGTTGGGTCTCTCATCTCTGTTCCTTTAAGGGGAAGGGCTTGAAAAGCACACTTGCCAAACTCTCCTTCAATGTTTCTCTCTACCATATATGGCTTGAGAGAAACACTAGGAAATTCCAGAACTTGCAGCACCCAGTCTCCTATGTAGTGGCCAGGATATGTAATGACATCAGGGGTAGATTGTTGTCTCTCTCCAAAATCCCTTCTGGCACCTTAGACCTGAGTAAATCTTGGAGCATTCCTGTTAGTTCAAATTAACTGACAAATGGTGGCACTTGAAATCTTGGCATGAACTATAGCACTTTTGCATTTCTATCAATTGCTAATACTAATGTCTGAACCTTTTGGCAGGTTACTATCCAAAAGCTGTGCTCTATTACTATTTAACCACCCATTTGGGTTCTTTATGATTTTAGGTGATAAGCCCTGGATGTACAGTGCTATGTCTATACTAATCTCTCATTTGGGTCCTTTTAGTGCAGGTTTGGTACAAGTTCAATCCATCATATTGAGGGATTTCATTTTGTTGTGTGTGTGTGACCACCACCATAAAATGTGTCCCAGTGAGTTGAGGGTTTGAGCCTCAGACTTTCTTTTGAGTGGTGAGTATTTCTAGTTGGAGAATCATTATCATGTGAGGTTTGTTGAGGGAGTTTGGAGCCCTAGAGAGAGATATGAAGATGTGAGTTTTCAAGGGAGTTGTAGAGTGAGACACAAAAATAGGTTTCTATTATGTTGCCTTACAATATTCTTGTTGAGCCATCATTTTACCACTGGATTTCTGTGTTTGTTGAGGCTGCCTTCTCTATGGGGCAGTGCTTCCTTCTCGGTCTGTGTTTCATGCTTGTGTTTACTGTGTCCCTACTGCTAGTATCTTTTGTTATACACCGGCAGTTTGTTGGCTCTGCCCAGATTGTTGGTCTGCTGCTGCCTTTTGCTATGGTGTTCTGGTTGTTCTTTTGTTACACTGCTGCCACGTTGATGCTGCATTCTATGTTCCATGTTGCTGCTATTACACTGTTGCCTTTGCAGCCTCGTTGCTGCTGGTTGTTATTGTGTACTGGTGTCCTGATTTTGCTCTGAGCTTAGCTCTGTTCATAGTGTTTGGAGTTGTTTTAAGGCTACCTTATTTGGGTTCCTCCCGCACCTAGCAGAAGAGTATATGCTGCTGGTTCTTGAATCTGATTGCTGCTGCTACTGGAAATGTAACCTTTTGATGTTTGTTTGATTGTTAGCCTACTGGAGATGCCTCATGCCCATGCTGTGTGATCAATGAAGAAGTTCTATTTTGTGATACTTGTATCAAGTTGTTTAAGGGTCTGTGTTAAGTTAGTATTTAAGTTAGTATTTATTCTATTTTGGCAAGTGTTTCTTGTCCATCTTCTTAGAAGGTTAGGAAACATCTGTATCTACGCGTAGTTACTTATAGCCTTTTGGTGTTAGACTTCCCTATTTCCTTTTTCTTTCTTTTTCTTTTTCTTTTCTTTTCCTCCTGGGGGATGCCCCTTGTAGGTTGTATATTCGTTTAGCCTCTTTTTATTTCAAGCTTATTTACCCACAAAAAAAAAAAAAAGCATTGTGTATTGCGTGAATGAACGAGAATGAGTTGGTGGACAAACCGCAATGATAAAACGATAATCAAATTGCTGGAAATCATAAAATGCCATTTATGTTCGCTGGGTAAGAGGAAAAAAGTAAGTTGCTTGCTCACGAAAAATTGCCACACAAGCTCCTTGCCATTTGTGAAGTTTAGTAATAAATCTAATTCAAATCTCTGTGAAGTTTAGTAATGAATGCTTAAAAAGCTACTACCTACAATATGACATGCCAAAATGAACTCAATCACTCTCAATTTTTCACAACAAGACACAAGCCATCGATGGCAGGAACCCCAGTTCCGCCCTCAACGGAACAGTCCTCATGATCCCTTTCATAAAAACCCCCTTTTTGGAAAACGTAGATTCATCATGAGAATAACATTGCGGGTTTTGCATAGTAGTTTGTGCATGAGGAATGAAAAAGGCTATAGCAGCTGATTTTCACCGAGTGTTGTGAGTAGGCCAGAAAAAAGAAAGCAGGAGGGTCGAAATTTGAAGGACTAGAGATGCAGTGCTTCAATGCAACAGCAGGTGAATCATTAAAAAAATACAGCCAGTAGCACATATATAGTGCATATCATTGACGAATAGCACAGGGGGTTTAAGGTATTAACCTCTCAAAGTGCCATCTCAGCTTGTAATGCAGCAAGCTCATCTTCCTCAGCTGTGTTCTTGCGGGGAGCTGGACGAGCAGGTGGTCTTATATTGCCCCCCGGAATGGACAGTGGAGAAGAGATTGCAGTTGTGGCAGGCTGGAGAAGCTGTTCCTCCAACTCGGATCCTTCTAGTTCTTCAAGTTCTGCCTCTAATTCATCCTGCAAAAGTCATTGATTATGAATTGTCACTCTTTGACTGAATTAGTGCACTCAATGGAATGTAAACACGAAGAAATACTTCATCAAAATCAGCAGCTGAACCAATCGGCGCTGAAAGTGCCTCTTGGATCTGTTTCATGTTCTCGGTCTGCTCGTTAATCTCGTCCATTGTTTTGTCCACGTCATCAATGTTCCTGCATTGCAAAATGGTGCCACAATACCCTTTAGATCCAGGAAATTTCCTAAATTAGTAAAAACTATACATGTCAAAGTGAAAAGAAATTCGATACGTGTACACCAAAAGCAGAGCAAATATACACGAATGCTCCCAGTTCCCTAAATACAGATATACAAACAAATCTCTCACCACCATCCTACAGGAGAAACTAAAAAATAACAGGTTAGAACAACAGACAGCATACGAAATTGGCAAAAGATGGGTAGAAATGCCATTTCTATTCACCAATACCGAGCATTGACCCTTTTTTTTGGCTAGGCGAAAGTCAGTATTGTTAGTTGTAGTTACTGAGTCGGAGTCCTGACTTGCCCCATGTTCAGCATTCATATTTAAAAGCCTTGGATCCAACTGCATTTAAAAATATGAGGGTACTAGTGTCATTTTGTGTCCTTAGTGTTAGTGGGTCTATAAATAGGTGTGAGTCTTTCATTTAGTAGTTTTTGATATATTAATAATAGATAATCGAGAGCTCAGACTCTTTTGCATACCATTTTGGGATCTATATCCTCTTATGAATCTATCATTTGATTTGGTTTGCATCATTTGGTATCAACCATTTTCACAGCAGTTTTTGCGATTTTAATCAATCGAAATCAGTTTCAAGCTTGACCCAGTACTTTCCAGACCAGATTTGAGCTCGTTTTTTACTTTCGAGCTTGACCCAACCCATTTCGAACCAGATCCAGCCATTTCAAGTATAACCCAATCCATTTCGACAGCATCCAGTCTTGTCTCGAACTCGAATCTGTCATTCCTGAGCTCGACCAACCATTTCGGCCCATGAATCGAAGTTTCGAACCTCGATCTGCTGTTTTCGGAACTCGAATCAGAGATTTGAGCCTTGAATCAACTCGAATCAGAGATTTCGAGCCTTGAATCACTCAAACAGCACTCAGTTCTTTCATTTTGGATGTCGGTTTGCCTTTTTGGAGATTCAATCGGGGATTTCGAGCTCAGCCCAGTGATTTTCGGCTTCTACAGTACAGTTTCAGGTTCGATTTCAGTGCGATTTGCTACTATTTGCTTGGGTTTTGAGATTTTACTTGGGTTTGCTGCGATTTGTTGCTGTTGTTCCAATTTGGTCGGTATTTGGAGTTGTTACTGTTGATTGATTGTGGTTATTTGAAGTTTGGGGTCCCAATTGAT
Source organism: Vaccinium vitis-idaea (assembly GCA_963854785.1). Taxonomy (NCBI): domain Eukaryota; kingdom Viridiplantae; phylum Streptophyta; class Magnoliopsida; order Ericales; family Ericaceae; genus Vaccinium; species Vaccinium vitis-idaea. Next base: position 21,369,487 of record OY978222.1, read on the forward strand.
TGGATTTTCCTTGATTGAGGTTGAATTGGTTGTTGGAGTTGATTTTGGGTGTTGTAATGGCTCATAGGGGAGCTAGAGGTAGAAGAGAAAGTAGAGATAGAGATGTTATGGGAAATTTGGGTGATGAAATTGATAACTTTGGCTACCAAAATCATTACAGGAATGATATTAAAGAGTTGAGTGAACAAATTGCTATCTTGAGTGACAAGGTGCAATTATTGCTAATGCAGGTTGCTACCTTGATTAAGACGGTGCACCGTTTGCTACCTTCTAATGAAGGAAGCCAGGTAGTTATGGCTTTCAAAGTCAACTTGAGTCTAATTTTGACTACAAGGAGGACATCAACAATGGTAATGGCCTTGTTGAATCTCATGAAAACTTAAATCCGAATTCCAGATGAAGTTGAAGGTGGTCTTGAAGACGATTACGCCTTTGAGATTAAACATAGTTTGAAGAGTTGCCCATCTTTGATAAGTCTCCAAATGATGACTTTGTTGGTGATTTCGAAGGAGTTCCCGTGTTTGATGAGTTTCCATCTGAGGATGACAAGAAAAATAACGTTCCTATCTTTGATGAACTCTCACATGAGGAGTTTGAAAGTGATCACATCGTTGAGACTTGGTGATTTTGAAGAAGTTGCATGTGAGACAAGTTTGAAGGAGAGTTTAGTGGTGAAGAAGGCGAAGAGGGAAAAATATAGCTGGTCAATAAATCATTGTTGACACCTTGGAAAGATAGTGACCAAATTTCGGAGACAAGCCATGACATGACTTGGAGATGGAGTGCGCTCAGTACTTATCTTCCAACTTGTCCATGGTGCAAGAGATGCAAAATGTCCAAGTTAATGTGTCATTGGTATCCGAAACAAGTCTTATTCCAATGTATGCCCTTCCTAAGACACCAAAAGAGGGCAACTATTTGAAAAAAACTTCAAGACCCTTCGGGTATGGTATTTAATCAAGCAAGTCTTGCGTATGATCCGAAGTTGAAATTTCTAGATCCTATGGTTGAATACGATGTTTTGGAGCCAAGTTTCATTGCAAATGTCAAGTGGGTGTTGCTCCATAAGATGCATGGCAAATGGGTGGTTTCTTGGAGCACAAGCATGGATGCAGTGGATGCACACAGACAAAAACTCGTGTTGAAGATGGTTATTGCACGAGGGCAATGATCAACGAAATGTGGCCACATGCCTATTCCGATGCTGCATAATAAATACTTTTAAGTTTTTGTAATTTAGTTGTTTTGTGTGTTGTTGTCCAACTTGAGGACAAGTTGTTTTCTTTAGAGGGGGAGTCTCATGCAATAGGATGAAGGGTACTAGTGTCATTTTGTGTTTTTAGTGTTAGTAGGTCTATAAATAGGTGTGAGAATCTTTCATTTAGTAGTTTTTGATATATCGACAATAGGTAATTGAGAGCTTAGACTCTTTTGTATTCCATTTTGGGATCTATCTCCTCTTATGAATCTATCATTTGATTTGGTTTGCATCAAAATCTAGAACAACCATTCAGTTTTGGAAAGTTGAACAACCATTAAGTTTGTATGCAAGACCACAAAATAGACAAATCACGCCATCGTCTTTCCAAAAAGTGCCCACGTAAAACTGATACCAATTCCATACAGCATGGTAGCTTCTACTTGAATTCAGAAAATGTCAGTGACAGAAGTAAATGCAGTTTAGCACATAACATCATTAAGATATCACACACCACAAAGGAGGAACTTACGTTGCCTTCTGCATAGCTTTCATTGAAGCTGCCCCAGTTCTCAAAGCAGCAACAGTCTCAGTGGTAGCTTTTGCACCTTCCAGCAATATCATCTAAAATTTCAAATAAAGGTTGTGATAAATAAAGGAGTTCCTCGTGATATAAATCAAACATAGCATAAGGCAATTAGATTGCAAGTTATAGCCACAACACCTGATCATGGATGCGCAACTGAAAGTTTCCAAGCTGTTCAACTTGCTGTTCATAAAGTTTCTTCCTCTTTAGACATTGTATTGCCGCTGACCAAACAACAACAAGGTACAAAGGTGAAGAGGAAAACAATCAAACCATATACTAAGTTTCACAAGTAAACATATCGACAATATTCAATGTCTAAATGGGAGCAATAGAATGCCATGCTTGCACCCACTCACGCATTCAAACCTATTATACCAATATGCTGCAGTCATTCACCCATTCAAACCTATTAATAGGTTTGTCTAGAAAATGACAAACACAGAAAGTACTTAAGAAAGCACAATATAATTACCAATATGCCGCAGTCATGTTAATAAGGGAACAATCTCGATGATAAAACTTCATGACAAGAACTGCAATTAAAGTTCGATCAAGGAAAAGATGTATGACATTCTGAATTAAATCTTACAACTGAGATACATAAAAAGAAGCATCACCCTGATAATTGATCATAAAAAGAAATCCCGGAAACAAAAAGACAAATGAGAAAGAATAATAAAAAGGTAAAGAATGCACTATTACAGTTAGTAAAAAAGCTATGCTCGAGATAATGGGTTACTTCATGACAAAATGTCATCAAAGAGGTTGAGAGGGTATCAGGAAATGGAGAACACAAGCCATGTATAGTTCATAGACCCCCAGTTTATTAATATCATGGGGAGAGCTCCATGATGCTGTCCCATGTTTCATCTTTGACAGAAATACAATTGAAAATCTACATCTCATGTAATGCTATTGGGAGAATGAGATGAAAAGGTTGACATGAAAAAAACGAAGCTTGGATGCATAGTAAACATCTTAAACTGGGGTTGGCAATATTGTGTGTTTACTTTTCTCTTCACACAAAAAGTGTCACCAGACAAAACTATAACTCAATTTCAGATTTATGCTTCTTTTATGAACGACAGATAAAACAAATGCACAATAAAAAGAGTGTCACTGGTAAAATTAATACAAGCCACCAGATTTTGAGAAAAGAAACAACAATCCATTTTCATGGAGACAAGAAAACTATAAATGCATGAGAGGGGAGGGAACTCACGTTATGTTTGGTAATCTGGTCCCACCAACCGCAACCTTAGGTCGCATGGCTGCCGTAATGGGTTACTCAAAGGGTTAGCACAAATGGTAAGGAGGATGGAGGTAAGTGCCTCGCAAGCTCAAGTTTTTGGTTCGACTCTCCTAAGATAAAAATCCTTTGGGTCATCCTCCCTGCAGCCTAAAGTATGTCAAAAATAAGTGTGGAAGGAGCCTCGTGTATACACTAACAAAACTCACTTTAAATGCCATAAGAAACAAAAAGGCTCCTTTGACACGTTACATACAACATGACTACATGGGGGATGATATTACTGCCATGATACATATAGATGCCTTGGTGAGAGAAAAAATACCTATACCGGGACTAAAGCAAATAGCCACAGGGTGAAAATTATGAAACTGCAATTCCACAACATAGTAGAATAGAACAGAACTGAATTTATAGACTATAATTCTCAAGAGAATGGAAAACAAAAAGAAAAAAAAAAAGAAATATATCTACATTTCCATCCACACCTCTTTTGTTTTTTGCTCGGGTAAATTCCTTAGCCTTTTCAATCTCTGCAGCAGCCTTCTTCAGAAGAACTTTTTCTTTTTTCTCCAGCATCTCAAGTGTCTACACATGGTACCCAAAAAGTTTTTCGTGATTAGCACCTCGAAACAATGATTACCAAAAGCATCACATTGGCATGAATAATTCACTCTTGCATGGCAGAAGTAAACCACTACTTCCAGCAAAGATTAAACAATATTCTAACCTTCAACTAAAGATTAACCGAGAGCAAATAACCATCTGAACCACTAAGGCAAATAAAGGGCCCACCAAAACAATAAGCTAAATCAAACACAAATAGAACAGCCTGCACAATTGTTTTCCTGATAAATTGTTTGATAGCAGCAAGGAAAAAGTTTTGAACCCTCCATATAAAAGTACCTTCCAACACATCAGTCTTCAAATACCACCACATTTGTTCATTTAATTACACTTATAATCTATAGTCAATAAAAAGAACTAAGAAGTATATTCTGACAACCTTGAATCAAAACATTCAACTTAGCAAATCATGCAAACTCTAGATATGCAAGCTTCCTACTTGAAGTTTTCCTATAACTTGTCAATTCTCCCATTGAGCTGACCTGTCACCAATATTATAGTAACCCGATAAACATTTTACTGATAGATCGACACCAATCAAGCCTTCTCAATCATGACTTCTTCTCTGGGGACCTCCTACTCTTTCTGTGACTAAATTATCAACTCTCAAGCTTTAATTTGGGATTGTTTAGTGAGAGATTAAACAGGAAAAAAGAAAGAGATCAAGCTCCATCAGCCAGGAAAAATAAGTATTCATTAAGAGCAACAACTAAATGACTTTGTTTCATAGTATAATAATCTACAGTTTTCCACTCTTTCACTAAAACATAAATGTACCCTGTAGTTCAAATGTCAAATCATGATGCACTACGTCCTACATTTTCATCACTCACAGCAATAAGCTAATAACTTATCCCTTTATCATCCCCTTAAACCCACAGCCCCAACCAGAATAGATAATATCAAATAACAAAGAAAACCAGCAATGAGATCCATACCTGAGCAACCAAAATGAGAGCATTCGGCAGAGGTTTTAAAGTACATTGACACCGATATAAATGGAAAATCAAGCACAACATCAAGCATATTTCTACAATGTAGGATGTCAAATGTCAAAGCTACAAACCATCTGCCTAAATAATTGGAACATGAGATTAAACTACAACGACACTGGTACTATTGTCTATGTCAGGTGGCAATCCACGCTGTACACAAAATGAGGCATCAAGCTTCCAAGGTTCGCAATCTTTAAACTAAATCGAAAAATGGTGCTTGTATATCGACCTAAATACGAAAGATTAGATGACATGTAAAAAGGATGTCAAGAAAAAAGGGCGTTCTAAAACTTATGCAAGATAGATATACAAGATATTTGGAGCTAAATTTCCACACCATATACGACAATTTCACCTGAACAAAAACTAATGCAAACAACTAATTATTTACGAGGACGATAAGTTTCTCAATCAAGCATTCCATCAATTGTATGATCACATTTATTTAAAAAATGGACCAAAATCACAGCACAAACTCTAGGTTCTTCCAAAAGATTATAAAAAGACTATCAATGCATATATAAAGGAGATGATAAGAACCAAATCACGTAGAAGAACAAGACATTAGCGTGATCACATCATCATATAATTATTATACCTCGTTTAATTTTTCTAAGGTAGCAAGAGGGTTTGTTTCTTGCTTAGGCTTGCCAAAAACCCGCGAAAACATCGTTGATATGGATTCTCGCGATCTGGTCCGACACTGTTCCATGTGTTGAACCGATATCCGTTAAAACATTCATAAAATACAATACGATACACAAACAACAGAAGTCTCTATGTGCAAAATAAAGTAGAAGGATAACGACCTGCTGAAATTGAAGAGAAGCAGCGATCAGTGAGAGAGATGGAGAGAGAGTCGATTTGTTGGGTTTCGGGTTTGTTAAACTTCGAAGAAGAAGAAGAGTTGTGGAGTTGGAGTAGAAAAGGTCTCTCTCTCTCTCTCTCTCGGACTCCTCGTCGAAAGACGTCGATCTGTGAGGTAATAGAAGACAGACCAATCACGGTTTAGTACTAGTGCAGAATCAGGGATTGTCGACCCCGTGTGCCATGTGGGTATGGGGTGGGATCCTTGGGCCTTGAGCCATATATCTAAAAAGTCAATTTATGGGCGGTAAAGATATGGGGACCGACCGAATTGTACCGATGGGGTACCGACGGCGTCGCCGACGCCGTCGGTACCTCATCGGTACAATTCGGTCGGTCCCTATAGAAGGGTTCATTTATGGGAGGGGGGAGGGAGGAAGTAGGGGTGAAAGAAAAACCGAAAAATCGAAAAAAATTGACCGACCGGTTCGATTTTCGATCGGAGAAAAGCTGTGTCGGCTGACTTCGGTTTGGACTGAACCGAACCGAAAAATTATCGGTTCGGTCTCGGTTTCCTGGAAATTGGTTTGGACCGAATCGAACCGAACCGAAATCATGCCAATTTCGACCGAATTACCCCAAAACCACCCCTATTTGGACCGAAAACCCAAAAAAAACGATCTTGACCCCCCCAAAATAACAAATCCTAGCCGTCCATCTCAATCTTAATGCCGGACCGAAAAAATCGAAAAAAAACCGAACCACCCCGAACCAATCGGTTCATTGTTTTTTTTCGGTCGGGATCGGTTCCCAGCAAAACCACCCCGAACCGATCGGTTCGGTCCCGGACACCCCAAAAACCGAACCGAACCGAACCGACCGATTTTCACCCCTAGGAGGAAGTGATTGGTGAGACCCTTTGATAAAAAAAAATTCAAATTATTTTTTCGGGAAAATTTTCAAAATGTCCCCCAAACTTTGACCTCAATGTTTCATCGCTCCTCAAACTTTCAAAAAAATCAATTTTACTTCCAAACTTTGTTTCCGTTATTCAAACTTACTCCTTCTGTCTTAATCCGTTAACTCATTAACGGAATTTGATGACATGGACGATAACTGAAAAGAAAAAAAAACATTGAAGCCATCTCTCTCTCTCACACACACACACCCCATTTGGCAAAAAATGACCTTTGTTGATCAAACCAATAATTCATCTCTCACTCAAACACACAGGATTACAGAAATGTTTGAATATTTGCAGATATTACTTTTAAACTTGAAAATCGCCTTTGTTGAAGCGCCACCCGTTTATGGTCAGAATCGAAGTTTATCAAAAACTCGGTTGAATCAGTGGGTTTTGCTCGCCTTAGTGAGACGATTGCAGCGCTGTGTGTGCGATCATTTCTTGTCGTCGGAGTAGACCGCACAGGCAGATCAACCCCCGTTGAAGCTCTCCGACGATTTCTGGTCAAATTTGGAAATGCTCGACTAGCTCTCTCTCTCTCTCTCTCTCTCTCTCTCTCTCTCTCTCTCTCTCTCTCTCTCTCTCTCTCTCTCTCTCTCACACACACACACACACACACACACACAGATCTGTGAAACCATTGAACCAGTCGAACTCCCCCACGACGAGAACAGGAAGAACAACGATTGTCGATCGAATTGATTTTGCGTGGCCACCATCGCTGGCGTTTGTTTATCTGTGACTATACGTGTTCCCTGTTTCTCTATTAATGGTTTCACATTGGAAGGTAGTTTGAGGTTGTGGTGAGTGATGATAATGTGAGGAGGAGAGAGAAGAAAAGGAGAGAAGAGGAGTTTGGGTGCTGGTGTTTGCCATTTTTTTTTAAAAAAAAATTCAAGGGATTAATCTGAGTTTTTGGTGTCATATTGGCCTGCTTAAAAATATTTATATGTAGATATATGTATGCATTTGTGTGTATATACACCTTTTATGAAGAAAATTGGAGAGGATGAGGAGGACGAAGCTGGCACTGGAAGAGTATTTGATGAATTGTGTTTGGCTTTCATCGGATGAAGGAAGAAGTCCGTGTGAACAATTTTGATCCAACCTTACAGATCCATTTTGGAGGGAGAGACAGATTAGGGGTGGAGAGAGAGAGACCGATTTTGTTTTGTTTTAATTTTTTTTTTTGAAAGTTAAGTGGCGGGGTCCACTTGTCCTATGTGTACCTCCACGTAGGCGGGCGTGGATGGAGTGTGGATGGGTTTAACGGTTTACGATTTTGTTGTACCGGTATCGTCCATGTCATCAAATTTCGTTAGTGAGTTAACGGATTGAGACGGAAGGAGTAAGTTTGAATAACGGAAGCAAAGTTTGGGAGTAAAATTGATTTTTTTGAAAGTTTGAGGAGCGATGAGACATTGAGGTCAAAGTTTGGGGGACATTTTGAAACATTCCCTTTTCTATTTCAATCAACTATCCATTCACCAATCAATCAATACATACTTTAAACATAGTACAAATGTATTTTGTTTTCAAAAGTCTCCAAATTTTGAATCTTAATTTTCTAGATTTTTCATTTTTTATTCATGAAATCTCAGATAAAGAAACTGGAGAGGAGAGGAGAGAGGGAGAGACGTGAAGAGGGGATGGCAGAGAGATAGAGAGAGAGACAGTGAATAGGGGGAGAGATATTAGTGGAATAATGAGTATGTTTGTTTTATCAAATACATGATGCATGATAATTAAGAAATCATACTAAGAGGTTATAAGTACGATGTTTTATGTAAATTGACTTTGTGAAGTATTTTGCATATAGAAAGGAAGACTTGCATTTTTGACATGTTTTGTAATAGTCTCACTTATGGACAATGATGTACATATTTTGCAGTGATGTATGTAAGCTATATGTTATGGACATGTAATGGGATGATTATAGTATGTTCTGGACCGAATGGGTAGTGCTAATCTCACTTCATCATGTAATACTTACTTCATGAGACCCCATAAGTTTAATCGAAGTTCTTTTTTTTTTTTTTAAAACTACTTTCCGCAAATGTGTATTTATCTATTATAATATCTAAAGGGGAAGCACCAGTTTCGTGTCCCCTTTTTTGAAGCCGTGTCACAAAAGTGTTTGACACTCTTACCCCTACAAACTTTTTTTTTTATAGTTTCCCAACACAAAAAAAAAACGTAACTACCACGGAAGAGTTAACAACTGTCATCCCACTGCCCATCATCGTCCTTTCTCCCTCCCTCCTCAAGTACACCATTTTCTCCTTTATTGCACACTAAATGTCCTACCAAATTCCCCCCCCCCCCCCCCCAAAGCCTTGTTGATAGCTGCTAATTGTGGGAGGCGCTTCACCAGATTTACTTCTTTGAGCCTTCTAGTTCGGTACAGAGAGAGGAGGGGTGACTAGACCTTGCTGGAATCCTAGGTATTCGTCTGAGAAGAGAACCTGCACACTTGAACAACCACGTTAGTGCCAAGCCCAGACAGTGGTTGTCCGGGAAGGCACTCCGATGGCTTAACAAGCAACTGAGGGAGAGGTTTGCTGGAAACTGAGAGAGAGAAAGTGAGTAAAGAGTCTTGAATGTAGAGAGAGAGAGATCCTGAATGAGGTTGGTGAGGGCCTTATTTATAGGCAAAGAGGGGCATGTTTACCACGTCCCTCGTGAACCACGCGCGTACCGTCCGTACCGAGGGTGACGTCTAGTGTGGTAAGAATGTCGTTAGTAGAAACAGTGTTTCGGTTGGCGTCAACTCTAATGAACCTGAGGGGTCAACTAATTTGGGAATACTCCCCGGTCAATCACGTGGTCCCGCAGGCTTTGCATGCAAGGTGGTTGACTGTCACCATTAATGGCCTGCATGCAAGGTGGTTGACTGCTCTCATTAATGATCTGCCCAGGCTGTCAGGCACGCCTCTACCAAGCCCCTGACAGTTGTCGAGCTCTACGACATCGAAGTCAACTGACTTAGCTCGTATAGTGCTCGGGGATAAGATTCTTCTGAGCCGCCTAAATCATGATGCAGGCTTTTTTGTCCGAGCGACAAGTCCCAAGGGAGTCAACAGATAACCATCCGAGAGCACTAACATAGAGAGGGCCGCTCGGTGGTTCGAGCTCAACTTCGATCCACATTCGCTTTTGCTACTTTCGTAAGGGTGACCCCCTCGACTCTTCCTTCCCCTCATGCGCAGTGCTGAACCTTCTTACCCCTGGTGAACCCGGCCGCTACAATAGCCCATCAACTTCCTTAATCACCGCTTAGCTGTTTGGGGAGTTGATTTTACCGAGCGGTCATGGGATCTATTCGCCTTTCCCGAGGCCCCACCGAGCTATTGTTGTGAACTTCCGAGGAATATCATCCAAGCTGTGAGAGGTGTAAGTTGTGCTCGAAATGTCACGTTGTTGCTTGAATTTGAAAGGATGTTTGATGTGACGTCATTTCAGAAATCGTCCTTTATTGTGACGGTTCAGGTTATTCGGTGCAAAAAATCCATGACGTGTCATTGTCGTCGCTCTAGTTGTCCGAGTGGTCACGCTTGGGATCCCCACCCAAATGGTTTGAATTGGGGACAGGTGTTGTAATGGCTCGGCTGAGCTGTCGTTTCGTCTCCCGAGTTGTTGTCATCAGTACCCCTATTGATGAAAATGACTTAACCCTACCCCCTCTCCCCCTATAAATACAAAGAGGGGAGAGAGAAAAGGCACTATTACACTGCTACTCTATCTTCTCGCCCAAAAACTCGAGCCTCCACAGTTGAATCAAGCCGTTCTCTGCTCCAATCTTGTTTTCAGGCCATTCCTCTTGCAAAAACTCGAGGTAAATCTTGTTTTTCTCTAGTTTTTTCCTGCATTTTTCTCTCTTTTCCATGCTTTTTCATGCCTTGGGAGTGGGTTTTTAGATTTTGGGGGTTTAAGCTCTGCTTTTCCCTTAAGTTTTTCAGCGGCGAAGCACGGCTGCCATTTTCTGGGTTGATGGGAGATTCAACCTGTTCTTTCAAGCGGTCTTGAACCTTCTTCCGAGGGTTTGTGATCTGCTATCCAAATGCACACACTACACTTTAGATCCAACCAAGTGATTAACATACCTGAGTGGGTAGGTCCCCTCGGATAGTCGAACGCTTTCCACATAGGAATTGCATTCATCTGTGTGCCCTTGTGCATATCGCTGACGGGTCTTTCCCTGCACTATTTTAGGTTCTCGGCTGGATAAGCAGTGATTCCTTCGTAGTCTCAAACAGCGATTTAGACTTTGATGAGAAGGTTGCCCAAGAGATCTTAAGAGGATTCGGTAGGTAGTACAGAGCCCCATGTCCTTTATCTATATCTCCACTCTAGGCGATAACTTCCGAGGACTAGGAAAGGATGCATGGAGAAGTAGGTCGAATCAATCCAGAACCTCAGGCCACCTCGTCTCAGCCAGACAAGCAACTATACTCTCCGAGGGCACCTACGTCGCCTGAGATCAAGATCGTCGTGCCCCCCGTGGTCCCTCCCGTAGTCGTTGATTTATAAACCGAAGGTGGGAATGAGGAAGGTGTAGTGAGCCTGAGCAGTACAATCGCGGAGCACAATCCCGAGGCTAATCCTCCTGAGGACAGGGAAAGAGATGATGCCGAAGCCACAAGGAGATGATGCTGAAGCCACAGGAGAACACAACGCCGCCGAGAGCGGCGGTCTCAAACTCTGGGACAATTGGGAGGAGGTCCCACCACCAAAGACTAGTCCCGATACCTGCACATATGTCAAGGAATTTGACCCCGAGAAACCCCATCTCCTCATCACCTTTTGGGAGAAACACGAGATCCCAGACACGTAGAGGTGAAATTGAACTTCGGCAACCGGATCGTCTACAGGGATGACTGGATTATCATTCCCTTGATGGCCATTACCAAGGGGGCCTTCGTTTTCCCCTTCCCAAGCTCGTCCGCCAGCTCCTCTACATGTACGAGCTTGCCCTCCATCAAGTCGTGGTCAACGTGTATCGGGTGGTATGCTCGGTGATCAAACTAGTTGAGAGGCATAACATCCCGGTTACGGTCTACGACTTGATTGGCATTTACTCCATGGCCGAAAATGGGTTTTCTCGGAGATATTACTTCTCCATCCGCTCGGAGATGACCATTTTATCGGAGACCTCTACAATTCTGAGAAGTGGCAGAACGACTTTGTGGTGGTGAGGAGGAACTTCATGTGGGCCCCTGGTGAGCCCCACACTTGGCCTGTCCCGCAAAGACGTGGCTCCCCAAGTAAGCTGAACGCCTTTCCTTGTTATTTTGCAGCATTGTATTTCGTATTGTTTCATGTTTTACTGAGGACTTGTGAAATTATTCTTTGCTTATGCAGATTGTGGAAGGGTGAACAAGAAGCTCCTCGAAAGCTCGGACGACGACATCATCAATGCCCTCATCTCTCTCGACAAACAAGCCCACATTGTGCTCGACTACGAGTTGAGCTACAAAGGCTTTTTGAAGAGAAAAAAGGAATCTGTGTCGAAGAACTACCGAGGCAAAGGAGGACGGTGCTTTCTGACGATGATGAGGTGTTTGAACCCATTTCGTGAAGTAGTTCGTGGTAATGATGAGGTGTTTAAACCCACCGGTCACAGTGGGGAGAATGCCAACAATGTCAAGCCCCACTGCGCGAAGGGTCACGGACTAGTGACAGGAAGGGTGAAGGGAGAGGGTGGGTTGATGGAGGAGTGAGGAGTGCTTTTGACAAGCCTCGCATTTCTAGACGCACTCCTCGGCAGACTTCCTCATTTTAGGCCACCAATAGCCCTGCGTTGTTGCGCGCTCGGCCAGGGATCGCCCTCCAGAGTGGCAGCTGCAACTGCCTTCATGAAGTTCGTGAAGTACTTGAGGTATTTCTTTCTCGTGGAGTACTCGTAGATCCGGGCCCATGTAGGTACGCCTGATAATTGGCTAGTTGCATAGAGGAAATAGGAAGCTGATTGGCACTGAATCTTATGAGCCTTTTTCTTATCCGAGGGAAGCCTCTCATCTCTGAGGTAGGCAACCAGAGGATCCATCCAACTAGGACTCTGTGTAACACACATGACATCCTCATGCCCATGCTCGAAGCTTGGAATGGGGATGTCGCCAAGGATGACTATCCGGGAGCCCCCAATTTTGGAACACGTTGAGCCGAGAGCAGCTAGTGCATCGGTGTGGGCGTTGCGAGCTCTTTCGATGTGCCAGAAGTTGACCTTCTTGAAGTCGTCTTAAAGCTTCTGGACATGGCTGATTTATTTGAGCATTTGGTGATCACCCGAGCCATATTCACTGTTGAGCTGGTTGATTACTAGCATTAAATCACTGTAGACATGTAGCTCTTCTATCCTGAGGCCTAGGGCGAGGCGGAGCCCCGCAATGAGGGCCTCGTATTCAGCTTCGTTGTTGGTGGCTAGGAATCCAATGCTCATGGCGCACTCGTGGAGGGTACCTTCGGAGGATAAAAGTACCATACCAGGCCCAGCCCCTTTGCTGTTGGAGGCGTCGTCAACATGTATACGCCACGAATCGCCCGTGTAGATCGTTGCTGTTCTCGGGGGAGATCTCTTCAGGACAAAGCCTGATTGCTCGGGGGTGGGGTTCTCACCAAGTGCTTCATCTGTCGCTTTCTCCTGAATTTCGACCTCCAGCCTTGGCGTGAACTCGGTGATGAAGTTGGCCAGAGCTTGTTCCTTGGTTGCTGTCTAGGGCTCGTACCAGACGTTGAAGTTTGCAAGCTCCAAAGACCATTTGCAGATTCTATCCGAGAGGTTGGCCTTCTGAAGTACGGCCTTCAGAGGGTACTCGGTGATGACAATGATTGTATGGCATTGGAAGTAAGGGAGGAGTCTTCATTTTGTCATGACGAGGGCCAGCGCCAACTTTTCAAGCGACAAGTACCTCGTCTCTACAGGGAGGATCATTTTGCTAGAGTAGTAAATGGGCTATTGGTCCAGGCCCTCTTGTCTAACCTGTGCCGAGCTCACAACATGCTCAGACACGGCCAGGTACAAGTTGAGGTCTTCATCCTCTTTTGGAGTGACCAGAAGGGGTGCCCTTGCCATGTAGTTTTTGAGCTCGGCGAGTGCCTTATCGCACTTGGCAGTCCACTAGAAGGCCCTCCTACTTGTCTTTATAGACTCGAAGAATGGGCAGCAGGCGTCGAAGGATTTGCTAATGAAGCGATTGAGGGTTGCTGCCATTCCGGTCAATTTTTAGACTTCTTTGATGGTCGTGGGGGCTCGGAGCTTTTGAATGGCAATCAGGTGATTGGGGTCCGCCTCGATCCCTCGCCGAGTGACGAGATGCCCCAGGAATTTCCCCGAGCCTACTCCGAAGGCACATTTCTCGCCAATGAGCCGTAGTTTGTGCACCATGAGTATCGCGAAAATTTTACCGAGGTGGTCCTCTGCAAATTTGCTTTTCACCACCATATCGTCGATGTATGCCTCCATAATGTCCCCAAGCTCTTTCTGGAACATCTTGGAGACCATCCTCTGGTAGGTGGCCTCGGCGTTCTTCAGGCCGAAGGGCATCACTACGTAGCAGTAGATACCCTTTGGCGTGATGAAGGCTGTCTTCTCCATGTCCACCACGTCCATTGCGATCTGCTGGTACCCTCGGTACACATCCATAAAACTCAACCTGCCATGGCCGGTGGTGGTGTCTATTAGCTAGTCTATCCGAGGAAGGGGGAAACAGTCCTTTGGTGTAGTCCACGCACACCCGCCATTTGCCATTCTTCTTTTTTACGACCACAGTATTGGCCAGCCAAGTAGGGTACTATACTTCTCTGATGGCCTCGGCATCTATCAGTTTGTTGACCTCTTCTATGACGGCGTTTGAGTGGATTGCGGAGGACCTTCGCGGCTTTTGCACCACTAGTTTCCTAGCCGGATCAACGTTGAGGGTGTGTGTGATGAAATTCGGGCTTACACCTGGCATTTCGTAAGGAGTCCACGTGAACACTTCAATGTTATCCTTGAGGAGATTGGAGATCTCGGTTTTCACCATAAAGTACCTACTACCGTACGACATTCACAAAGCATTTCTTTAAGGCCATCTGATTGCCTCTAATTGTTTCATGTCGCCCGGATGCGCCGATGAAGCGCACACACTAGTGGAGAGTTGAAGCAATCGCCTTCATTCCGTGCATTGTAGGGGCTCGGGGAATCCACAACCGTGAACTCCACCTCTAGACGGACCGAGCGTGCCCATACCGGGAGGGAGATACTCCCAAGGGGCCACACGAGATGTCCTGCGAAGCCAATGAAAGGGACATCAGAAGGGGTTAGCTCGTCATGCGTCCGTCTGATGGCTTTCAATGCCGAGTAATACAGGACGTCCGCAGAGCTCCCCTGATCGACCAGTATGCGCTGTATAGTGGTGTGATCGAACTTAATTTCGACAACGAGGGCGTCCTCGTGGGGCAGCTGTAGCCCCTCCAGATTCTGTTCGGTGAACAAGATCGTAAATGGGTCTTCAGGCTCTTGGAATTTACGTTTTGGGGGTTGCCCCACTAACAGTACCTGCATCCCTGCCTCGATTTTCCTCAGCTCCTCGTGCATCGTCTCGGCTTGGCCTTTGCTTATCGGGCCGTGGATTACCTCGACGATTCCACCACGCCCCCTCGGCACTCCTAGTGGCTGTGGTGGGGGCGGTGGATGCTGCTGCTGTGGGGCCAGTCCTTTTGCCATGAGAGGAGTCCTGGTGTGGTCGATCCATTCCTCCATGTGGCGCTCGGCCACCAACCGCTCTAAGTGAGCTTTGAATGATCGGCATCCGATTGTGTAGTGTCCCACCTCGTTGTGGTAGGTACACTTCCCATTGTGGTTTGGGTCGGTCCCCATCTTGTCCTCGGGCCAGAAGAACCACCTATTTTTGCCAATCTCTGTGAGAAGTTTGTAGATTGGCATCGTGAAGACAGTGGTCTCGGCCACATAGTCGTTGTCATTTCTGGGGGTCTTTCCCATCCTCCCCCGCTGTTGTTGCTTCTGTTGTTGTTGTTATCTCGATAATCTCTGTTATCGCCTCCTCCACCTTACTCATTCTTCCCTCCTTTCTTGATGTTGTTCACCTGCTTCTTCCCCTCTTTTAGTGAACTTCTGCTGCTAGGCCCCTTCGAGGCTCTACTAAGACCTCTTCGAGCTCTCAGAATCTATCCACCGTGCACATGAGCTCGGACATATCTCTCGGTGGTCGCAACATAAGTTCCTTGAAGAGGTCTGACGAGTCTTCAAGTCCATTTTTGAATGAGGTGGTTGTTATCTTCTGATCGCAGTCCTCGACAAGGCTATACACTTCCCAATACCGGGCGATGTACTCCTTCAGAGTCTCGTCCGGCCCTCTTTTCATATTGACCAACGCGTCGAGCGTCTTTGGTTGTGTGTTGCTTGTCACAAACCGAGACGTGAACGCGCGTTCAAGCTCGTCGAAGTTGCCAATGGATCTTGGGGCGAGCTGACTGTACCACAAGAGGGCCGTGGTGTCGAGGCTCATGGAGAAGGTTTTGCACATAATGGCATCACCGTATCCGTAGATCTTGCCCCAGGCGGTACTATTGTACGTGGGTAATGGCGTTGGTGGTGGGCTCGTACTTGTACGAGGGTAATCGCGTCGGCAATCTTAGATGTGAAGGGGGATTGTTTGGCCTTCTCCAGCCGAGAATCTGACTGGTTGTGGCCCGGACGGTTGAGGTCAACCGTTCAGTAATCTTCGCAAGTTCTTTTGGAGGGGGACGTTCGTCCGGTGTCGAAGCTTGTGGTCGTCGACATGTACGTTGCTTCGTTCGGATGAACGCCTTTTAGCAGGTTGTTCTCGGACACCATGTGCATCATTTCTGGATCGGGGGTGCCTCGCCTCTTGCTCTGCGTGGTAAACCTTCTTCTCCCCAGTGCACGTATTGACGAGCACTATACTTCCTCCGTCGTTTCGGAGCTCATACCTCTCCCCAGGGTCGAGCCCCTGGTTTCCTCTATTGCTGCCTCTACCGGCCGAGGTGGCCACTGGAACCACCGCTAGGTGCAACCGAGCCTCATCCTCTTGGTGATCGTTGGGTGCACCATTCCGGGCACCCTACCGATCCACCGATTAACTGGGTGTCGGTAACCTCTCCGGTCAACCGACCGGTTTTAGTGTTGGTTGTCCCTCTGATCCACCGATTGATTATGACTATCTCACTTTCGATGCGAAGCCGAGCCTCTTGCTTGGCCTTTGCCCTTATCTCACTTTCTATGGATGTTCGGCGTTCGGGCGCTTGAGGCAGTGGCACTGTCCTTTGGAAATTTAGTTCGCTTGTGCTCGCCTTGGGTTTGTTGGTCTCGGAATGAAGCATGCCTTGGCTGTATGACGAGGGTATTTCCTCAGCGGTCCACTTCAATGACTTGGCCTAGGCGACTGAAGACTGGAGCCCTCTCGCTTTCGTTTGTCCTCGCGGTTGGCTGGGGTCTTCTCGTTCTCGTTCAGCCAACTGACTTCGAGGGGGCAGGGCCATTCTTTGCCTGCTTTAAAGCTCCTATTTCATTTCTCATGATGGTCGTTTGGGCCTCCATTGTGAGACGAGGAGGGGGTGGTAGGATTTCAGTTTCAGCAGTGGGAGTTGTAAGGTTGCCAAGTGAGACAACGTTCCCATTCAAGTGGAATAGGATATTGCTTGCTTCGGCGTTGCTAGTGCTGGCGACATTGGACGCCACGGTGACTGTTCTGTTTCTGTTCACTGTAGGGGCGAGGGAGAGTCCCAGGTCACTCCTGACCTGGTGATACCTCTTGCGGTCGGCGTCGTTGACGTAGTTACCGTTGGTGTCGAAGGCGTCTAGGCCTAGGGTGAGGTCAGTCATGTTTGGTAAGTTTTGAGAGAGCTTTGAAAGAAGAGATTTGAGTAGAGTGAAGAACCACCACTATAAAGTGTAAAGAGAGGCTGGGAGAGGTAATTGCGCCCCTAGTAGAGTCACCAATTGTGGGAGGCGCTTCACCGGATTTACTTCTTTGAGCCTTTTGGTTCGGTACGGAGATAGGAGGGGTGACTGGACCTTGCTGGATCCTAGGTATTCGCCTGAGAAGAGAACCTGCACACTTGAACAACCACGTTAGTGCCAAGCCCGGACGGTGGTTGTCCGGGAAGGCACTCCGATGGCTAAGTAAGCAACTGAGGGAGAGATTTGCTGGAAACTTAGAGAGAGAAAGTGAGTAAAGAGTCTTGAATGTAGAGAGAGAGAGAGAGAGAGAGAGAGAGAGAGAGAGAGAGAGAGAGAGAGAAATCCTGAATGAGGTTAGTGAGGGCCTTATTTATAGGCAAAGAGGGGCATGCTTACCACGTCCCTCGTGAACCACACGCGTACCGTCCATACCGAGGGTGATGTCTAGTGTGGTAAGAATGTCTTTAGCAGAAGCAGTGCTTCGGCTGGCGTCATCTCTGATGAACCTGAGGGGTCAACTGGTTTGGGAATACTCACCGATCAATCATGTGGTCCTGTAGGCTTTGCATGCAAGGTGGTTGACTACTCCCATTAATGATCTGCCCAAGCTGCCAGGCACGTCTCTACTGAGCCCTTGACAGCTGCCGAGCTCTACGACACCGAAGTCAATCGACTCGGCTTGTATAGTGCTCGGGGATAAGATTCCTTCGAGCTGCCTAGATCATGCTGCAGACTCGTCCGTCCGAGCGACAAGTCCTGAGGGAGTCAGCAGACAACCATCCGAGAGCACTAACATAGAGAGGTCCGCTCGGTGGTTCGAGCTCAACTTCCATAATTCGGGGATAAGACAACCAAGTGGGTCCGATCCGCATTCGCTTTTGCTACTTTCGTAAGGGTGACCCCTTGGCTCTTCCTTCCCCTTATGCGCAGTGCTGAACCTTCTTACCCCTCGTGAACCCGGCCACTACACTAATTAAAGGTAATTTGTTCATATATTTTGTAACTAAGAGCATCTCCAAGAGCCTAGGCATCTCTCCCATTTTGGGTTGGAAACCCTTCAAAACTAGACCCAACAGCCTCGACAAGAAACTCGGCAGTTCAACATCTGCTACAATGACTCGCTACGCCCGGAGAGTCACTGTAGCCTCACCTGTGCTTCTCTCTCTCTCTCTCTATCTTCTTCTATGTTGCCATAATCTGACCGTTAAAGATCCAGTGAAGATCGAGGTTAACGCCGGTGAAGATCGAGGTTGACATCGTGTGCCCAAGTCGAGGTTGACATCGTGTGCCCAAGTCGAGGTTAACGCCGATGAATAATTGGCCAGTGGAGCCCAATTCACCGACTTCGTAGCTAGCGATCTGTGGCTGGGCTGCTCTAATTTTTTTACAAGGGTTGGGAGGAGATAGAGATTAAAGGAGTAGAGATAGAGCTTGGAGGAGTAGAGATGGAGCTTGGAGGCGATCTGTGGATGGGGTAGCTACTCTGATTTTTCTGTTATGGAGTTCGACGAGAAAACTTATTTTATTCCTAATGCCTAGGGTGTTGAGGAGGTTGTTGGGAAGCCCATTGATTTAGGGATGAGGGGATGCTGTTGTGCAGCGTATGCATAACACCGTGTTGTGCACATTCAGGCCGTCCGTAACGGCCGGTCGGCCCATGCATGTTCTATCTTGCACCCACAACAATGAACAGTTCGGATGCAAAGGTGCAAAGGTAAAATCTAGGCCATCCATCTGAGCAACGGATAGCCTGGATATGCACGGATTGCACATCAGCAACCCAGGTCCTTGATTTAGTGGCTAGCCATAATGGAAAATTGCATTTTTCCAAGGCAAAATGCCTAGGAATTGTTGGAGATGCTCTAACACTGTATCCTTTAACGAATGACAAAGATTGTGTCGAACGACCAATGTGTGTGCAAGTCAAATTTTGATGAAAATATATATATATATAAAAGAGGGAGATAGGATCTGAAAAAAATATTATGTTGGACTTGCACACGCATCGCGTGTTCCCCGACCTCTAGTTTTATTTAAAGCACTTTATTGTTAAGCCCATTTGGTTAACTATGAAGGCCTTGTTGGCCGGTCACCGATCGTGATCCCTATGTAAAGGTCTATGGATGATGGGACGTAACATATAAATTTAATCTATAAGTGCTACTTAGGGCTGCAAATGAATCAAGCGGTTTGTGAATTGTTCGGGGCTCGACTCGGTAAAAGCTCGTTCGGTTTGAGTGCTAAATGAGCCGAACCTGAACATCAATTTCAAGTTCGTTTAATATTTGAGTCGAACCTAAACTTGACAGTATTCGGTTCGATTAGGCTCGCAAACCTAGATTATATACGTATATCCCATAAGAATATCACATGGTATAAGTTTGAACATATTGAAATTTTTTCATGTACATTATGAGAATTTTATAACTTGTCCACATAAAAACTTTTAAATGTACTATAAACTAAAATTTTAATATGATTTTATAATTTTATATATGCATGTACTTATTTATGAACAAAATAAAATTTTTGTTGAAGTTATAGACCTATATGAGAGCACGAATATCTAATATTGTTTTTTGATACATTAAGGCTCATGAATAAGCTCGAGATCGACCAAAATCTAGGCAAGCTTGATTCGAGTTTGACTCGTCAAATTTTCATTGAGCTCCAACTAGGCTTGAGTTCGTTTAAACACTAAAGAACGAACCTGAACATCCTAAAGCTCACCTCGATTTGACTCTTTTGTAACCCTAAGTGCTAGCGAACAGTGCCGACATGATGTAATAAGATCATACTTGGGGAAGCGGGGGCCTTGTAGTGAGTGAATCTGACTATAGGGTGTAGTGAGATCACAGTTGTCCATTCTTGTTTTGGACGGTCAGAATTTTAAATAAACTATTACGCAAATAAATAAACTATTCGCACAAATAGATTAGTGAAAATTCGGACCGTCCAAAACACTTTGAACGGCCAAGATTCACTCACTACAGCCTACAGGCCCTCGGTTCCACACACAATTTCATGATATCACCAAATGAGATTCTTTTGGTTGTGTTCGTTTGGTAGTTTAGTTTTGTTTTGATGATGCAAAAATGTGTAATGAGTGGAGAAAGATAGAGAGAGAAATGAGGGTAATGATAGTGTCATCAAAACTAAAACTGGGAAACAAACACAACCTTTATAGTTTTCCCCTTTTCGACTAATTTTGAAAATACAGACAACAGAAGAAAATATATATCCATGTAAAAAGCGAAAAACGACGAGAAAAAAAAAAAAAAGAAGATAAAAGAGGAAGCGATAAATCGACTCAAAGATCACAACTCACAAGCATATTTCTCCATCTCTCTCTCATTGGAGTATTAAAACACAAACATCAAAGGAACAATTTGATTACGCCCTATCGTCTTTATCCCCCAGAAAATTCGATTCAACATTTGGGTTCATTCGTTACATTGACTCAAAAGGTGCTTCAATTCTCCTAGATCTAGCAATAATCGTACCCTAATCGAACTACCAGTTGTTGATCTGTGCAATTTGGGTTTCTATTCCAGATCCAGCCATGGATTTCATGAAGGTCATCGACCAAACGGTCCGGGAAATGTAAGCCCCTCTCTCTCTCTCTCTCTCTCTCTCTCTCTGTCACACACACACACACTTGTATCAATGTATTCATTTGTATCAATGTTCGTATTCGCTGGGGTGCAGAAAGAGGGAGGTGAATTTGAAAGTCTTGAAGGTTCCTGAGATCGAACAGAAGGTAAATTACTTTCATTACGAGCTTAATTTTCAAACTATCACTATGCTTTCGTTATGGAAATATGTGGGAATCTGCTTGCGTTGCAACTTGATTGGGGAATGTTCTTCGCACTTTCAGAAAGTTGGGGTTACACAATTAAATGAAACGTGAGTCTTTAAGGTTCCATTTGGATAACATGAAATGAAGGATTGGATTTATTATTGAATGAGATTTGCTCAAATTTAGAATTCATAGCTTACATAGAGATTTCGATATTGAGTTTGGGAGCTTTACCCTGGAGGATCCAAATAACTATTCAATAGGAGTGGTGTGAAATTCTTCGCTTTAAGGGTTCTAGTTGTACAAGTATCCGAGAAACTTCATCTCTTCCAAGTCTACTGCTAATCCTCTTATATACAAAAATTCAACATGGAAAGTAGAATCTCTTCAATTGAATGCAGCATAAGTGATTTTTCATTTAGTTTGTCATCCTGATGATTGTGTTTTCGGTACGAAATAGTAATATCAGATAGTAATACGTAGTTAGGATACGCTAATCAAACTTATGTCAGGACCTAATTAGGTGCCACTCACTTGACATTGTTTTCCTAATGCATCCATTAAACTTTCGAAATTGAGGAGAGTATTAAGACTTTCTTCCGTCTGTAATTGCGTTCCCAACAAGAATTGTGGCTGTGTATCCGTTGATTCTATTGATTTGCTGCTGAAGAAAAATATTTATGGGCCAAGTGTATGGGTAAAGAATTACTCCTATTACTTATTAGTGATGTTTCAGAAGCTGATTTTGAGTGCCAAAGTTAGTATATAGCAAGAATAGCTTATGCTAAGTTGCCAAGGCTTTGAGAATCCACCTATTCTAACAACTAACAAGAATAGCTTATGCTGATAATAGCAAAGTTGTACCTATTCTAACAAGAATAGCTAAGTCGCTAAGGCTTTGAGAATCCTCCCTGCCTGTTTAATTTTGGATTCTCCACTAATCATTTCAGCTTATGGTGTAATTGATGCATAGGTACTCAATTGCTAACTTCTAACTACTGCACTATTTGATTTAACACTGTGGTTTTGTACCTTCTAGGATAATTTGTATTGCTAAACTGCCGAATGTATTGCTAGAGAGATATATTTGGACCGGCTTTTGTTACTCCCTCCGTCCCAATTTATTGGTCCCTTTTGGGGATTCCAACTTATTAGGAGAACACCATGATTACACTTGTCATATTTTTTTCTTTCCTCCCTTTACCCTTCAAAACATCATGATTGCATGTATTTTTTTTCAAAAAGTAAGGGTAAAAGAGTAAATTCATTACTTTTGCCCATTACTTTTCAATTGGGACAACCCTTTTGGGATAACAAAAAGTGCTATTTGGGACCAAAAATTGGGGACGGAGGGAGTATTATTTTCATGTTGGTAATTGAGCTAGGAGAACAAAACAAACACTGTTTGTCCCATACGTATGTTTTTCAGTACATGATATTTTACAAGCTTCATTGCTTCGGTGGCTACAGCATGTCTGTGTTAATTGCAAAGCTCTGTTCAAGTTGCTGTTGGATCAAGGGTAGCAGTTTTCCCCTTTGTTCACCATCTGATATACTGGATATTAGTCTTTTGTCTAAATATCTACCTTTTGTGCTCAAGTAACACAACTTCTTGATCTTTGTATTCTTGCCGGATCATTAAATGCCTTTGATATATACACATGGGCCTTAATTAATCAATTGTAACATGATGCAAATTATTCTTGGTTTTTGGGGATTTGGGTCTTGGCAACAACTTTAGGATACAACTATTAAAGGCTTCGTGATATCCATTAAAAATATTATATGCATTGATCATCATTCATCAATCTAATAAATGAAAAGAAGAAACAAATCACAGTCTTAAACATCAATGCAGGTGCTGGATGCAACAGATGATGAACCCTGGGGTCCTCATGGTTCGGCATTGGCAGAGATAGCTCAGGCCACTAAAAAATTGTACATATAAAATTTTGTTTTTAGTCTTTGAATTGGACATTGTTAGCCCTCTCACCAGTATCATTTCTTTGACATAGCTGATCTTTTGAGATATCTTCCAGCTCTGAATGTCAGATGGTGATGAATGTTCTCTGGACAAGATTAACTGAAACTGGCAAGAATTGGCGCTTTGTCTACAAGGTAGTACCTTCAGGGTTTCCCTAACATTGAATGTATGTGGCAGTTTGGAAGATAACGCAGAAATAAGCTTCCACTACCTCATAGCTTTTGTGGCCTGTATATTTTCTTCATTTTTGATTCCTTAAATATCTGAAATCATTTCTATGCCAGTCACTGGCTGTTATAGAGTATTTGGTGGCCAATGGATCTGAACGTGCAGTTGATGACATAGTTGAGCACACTTTTCAAATCTCAGTATGTGGTCTACAATTCTACCAGATATTGCTCTATCTTCCTATTCATCTACCAGATATTGCTCTATCTTCCTATTCATTTTCTATACTGATTGAAGTAGGTTAGATTCTATCTTACTTTTTGTTTTCCAATCCTCTCCTGCAATTTGTTGTAGTCACTTGCAAGTTTCGAGTATGTTGAGCCAAGTGGGAAGGATATGGGGATTAATGTGAGAAAGAAGGCTGAAAATATTGTGGCTCTTTTGAATAATAAAGAGAAGATACAAGAAGTGAGAAACAAAGCTGCTTCAAACCGCGAGAAGTAAGTATATGATTCAGGAATCATGCTATTGTTCAGATTTACTTGTGCATCTTTTTTTGTGTGGTTTTGTTCACATGTCAGTTCTTATAGGTACTTTGGACTTTCATCATCTGGAATAACTTATAAATCTGGTTCAGCCTCATCTGGTAGCAGCAACTTTCAAAATAGTGATAGGTATGGAGGCTTTAATGGTACAAAAGACAGTGAAACGTTCAAGGATAGTTACACGGGCAGCGATCGTTTTGGTCAAGAAAAGTTTGAGAAGAGTACTTCTACCAAGTCAAGTCGAAACACCTCAAAAAAGGAGTCTACACGGTATGGCTGGTTTTTGAATTTGAAGGTTGCTTCTATTATCTAGCAGTGGCTGCAAGCTTCACATCTGTTTTGTTTTGTGTGGGTGCAGACCCCCGAACCATGGGTTGGAGTTGGGGGCTGGATTCGAGAGCAAATTTCTAGGTTTCTAGCAATTTCATTATTACCGAGGATTGACCTGTATAAAAGATCTAATGTTCTAGTATTGAAATGTAAAGCTAAAATGAATGGGCATATGGGCATATTAAATTCTCACAATGATAATTACGTGCCAATTTAGAACACCCTAATCTCTCAGATTTCCTCTTCCATGTTTTCATTTTTCCAGTCACAATTTGTTATTAATTATTGGCCTGAGAGCTTTACTGTAAACGTCTGAGAGGATATGAGTAAGAAAGTTTGAAACAAGTGGGTAAAAGCATAATCACGGTGATTAGTATGTGACACGAGGGGACGCAGAAAAAGACAGGACAATTCTGGGAAGCATAATTGACTATATTTGTATAAATTTCTGGGAAAAGTTCATAAAATTCATAACACGGTGTCTTCAATAACTGGGAAGGGAGAGGGCCACAGTGTGGGATTACTTGCTACCGGTACAGTAGGTAGTATCTACTGGAGAGCTTTTAAATGTCCGGGGTGGCCACCTGCGTTGCTTTGCCCACCACTGTTTGTGTATGTTGGATTTTTTTTAAATATACTTTTCTTATGCATGGAAAGATATACACCATATTGTTTCAATTTTTGCAACCTCGATTTAAGGATACCTGGTTGAGGAGCAAAAAATGCTGTAGATGGGTTGTTCATTTGAGTGGGATAAGTGGGTTGATCTTTATTAATGAGAGAGAATGATGACACAAGGGAATTGTTCTCATAGGTGCTCGCCTGCTCGGAGAGTCCATTCTGTCTGCTCTAACTTCAATATAGTCCATGCTTCCATGCAATTTAGATCTGCAATTGACAAACATGAGGTTGTCGTCTTCAAGGGCGGAGGGGAGAAGGAAGGAGTGGCAAAGTTCTAGCTCTTGGGGAGGCCATGCCCTTGATTCTTGCCGCTCATGCCTTTTGCATACTTAGTTTAGCTAATCCGCAAAACGTGAATCCCACACTCTTAGTTAGCCCCTTTCTTTGCTCCATTTCTTAACTGGGTTTCGACGATCGTCCATTGCATCCTCGTTAATCGTTATATTTGTTTATTTTATGCAACTATGCCAGTTGAAATCAATGTTTTTGATGCCCCGCCCTGAAGGTCTGGCAAATAGATTTTTCGTTAGAGAGATTGGCCATTTCATACATTCTTGAGAAACTAGCAAAGTGTTGTAGTCAATGAGAAAATCAGCCAAACCCCGGTCTTGTAATTCTCGGATTCCAATCAGTTCTACAATTTATTCTTCTCTCTAGGAATGTAAGGGGCTGATTTGTGCAGTTTTGTTTATGGTTAATTTTCAATTGCGGTGCCAGAAGCATATATGTCGTTTTGAACACCTTTATTTGTTGCTTATGTGGTGAATGTTTGTTCTCCAGCAAGGGTGGAGATACTTCAGCATCTGGTGCATCAAAGCCAGCAACATCAACTAAGGGTTCTGATAAGTTTTCTTCAGTTCCCTCACAGAACTCAAATGCAAATTTGAATAATGAGGATGATGATGATTTTGATGATTTCGATCCTCGAGGAACTTCCTCTGCCAGTAAGTATTCTTTAGTAGCATCTGTGTTTATAGTTATCTTTAAGTGGCTCGTAAATAGCGCAATAAAAGCCCTTGTGTTGCACCCTCATAATTTGCAAAAGTTGATTTGACATATTTGACCTATGATCAGTAGTATATTTGGCGCCTTTTGAAGGATGAATTAATCGTAAGCTGTTATTAATAAAAACGCTACCATAATTTTCACCGGACTCGCATGAAATAGATGCTGCTGACTTTTAACCAAAGGACTACACAAATATTGAAATAGTCGATCGTACTTTCTCCGTTAACTAAACTCCGTTTTGGTTTCTCTTCTTCTTCTTTCCATTTTTTTGCGTGGGAGAGAACTGTTTCCTACTTTTTCTTGGTCTGAACTTGCGGCCACAATGAAGCAAATATTAGTGATAGATTCCAACTGTGTTGAATATGAAACTGAATTAAGTATATGATTCATTGTAATGAAAAATTATTGTGCATGTATCTTTTCTATTTCACAGAAACTGCCTTAGGGAACTCTAATCAAGTGGATCTGTTTGGACAAAGTTTGGTTGGTGATCTCATGGATGCACCAGCATCTATTCCCAAAGAAGCGTCAACTGGGAATAGCAATATATCAGAAGTCGATCTCTTTGCAGATGCAACTTTTGTATCAGCACGACCGCATGTAGAAGCTGGGGGAAATTCTGAACCTCAGGTCAGATGCCTTTCCAAGTTAATCCTTGAGGTTGTTCTGTTATGATGTTTTGCCTCTGGATTTACTCTGCCCTGTACCCGTGCCACAAATCCATACGCACGTTGACTCATTTGGCATTGCAATCTTCCACCTGTTTCAGCTTGGATGGCACAGATCTGTGATTGCTAATGTAATTTGATGCGAAGTTACCATTTAATAATCAAGATATTTTCAGCAATTTAGTTATTGGGAACACTGCTAAATGATCAGGAGGACACAATCTCAGAAGTTAATTGATGATGATGCAACAAAAGTTATTACTTAGATCAGGAAGTTACACAGTTTAAATATAATCACAAAATTGGATTCAGAAATGAAAAAGACTGTCTTAGAGTACATTTATTTTATTATTATTATTTTTTTGATGCTTCGGAAATTTCTTAGAGTACGTTTATGAAAACAAGGTAAAGAAGTAAAGATATAATTAAGAAGTGTAAACATTATGTATAAAACCGAGAAAAACATTGTGATATGCAAATTTGCATGAAAGAGAGAGACACAGAGAAGCTAAAAAATAGCCTCTATTGGGTTTAGACACCAGTTTGAAATGGATTTCCGGAGTTCCCAAGTTTTTTTAGGTAACTTAAATTTTATTAAGCAACCATGGAGCAAAGGGGCTTCCCTCAGAAACTGCCATAATCAGCAGCAAAC
Source organism: Vaccinium vitis-idaea (assembly GCA_963854785.1). NCBI lineage: Eukaryota > Viridiplantae > Streptophyta > Magnoliopsida > Ericales > Ericaceae > Vaccinium > Vaccinium vitis-idaea. Next base: position 21,396,672 of record OY978222.1, read on the forward strand.
AAAGAACAATAAGAAGTGAAAAACAGCGAAAATAAGAGAACTTAGGATACACCTTATATATATGGGTCCGTTTTAGGGGAGGACATAGTAAAGGGGTCTTTACTTCAATAAGGACATCAACTTTTTTTTTTAATGCCAAAAGGACAAATCACCTACACATTCCAAAAATGCACTCACTAGCCAATGAAAGTGCCTAAACCCTCAAACCTAATGAAAATGCCTAAACCTAAACCCCAGAGTACCCTATGAAAGTTCCTAAAACCCTAGGGTACCCTATGAAAGTGCCTAAAACCCTAGGGTACCCTATGAAAGTGCCTAAACTACTAAAACCCTATAATTGAAAAGTGCACGCTAAACCTAAACCCTAGGGTACCCTATGAAAGCCCTATGAAAGTGCCTAAAATACTAGGGTACCCTATGAAAGTGCCTAAAATACTAGGGTACCCTATGAAAGTGCCTAAATAGCTAAAACCCTATAATTGGAAAGTGCACCCTAAGTGCCTAAACCCAAAATGCCTAAACCCACTATACCCTACCCCAAAGAGCCTAAACTCCCTAAAATTGAATCCCAAAAATTGAAACCACCCCCAAATTGAAGAGAGAGAAATCAATTTTGTCCCACCCATGAGAGAGAGAGAGAGAGACGAGATGGGGTCTGCTGCGTTGCAGTCATTGTTGGGGAGAGGGAGAAATCAATTGGAACACCCGTCGCTTTCAAGGGGTCCAAGCAATAAAGGTCAGTTGTTAATGTTTACTGTGCCAAACTGAGTTTTGTCGCTTTCAAGGGGTCCAAGCAGTATTCGGTGATGGGTCATTGTCGGGGTGAAGGGTCACTGTGCCAAACGAGTTTTGTAAAATTGTTTTATCATTAAGGGTATTTTTGTCTAGTGTTGTCCTTGAGCAATCAAAATTTTCATATCAAATGTATTGGAAGCATTAAAATAAGTTAAGCTGGACTAAACACCATTTAAAGCTCCAAACTTGGCCTTTAGACCAATTTTCTGTATATATATGTGTGTGTGTGTGTGTGTGTGTGTGTGTGTGTGTCAGCACAATAGCCAGTCGAAAAGCAAGGTAGGGTCCAAGCAATAAAGGTCAGTTGTTAATGTTTACTGTACCAAACTGAGTTTTGTCGCTTTCAAGGGGTCCAAGCAGTATTCGGTGATGGGTCATTGTCGGGGTGAAGGGTCACTGTGCCAAACGAGTTTTGTAAAATTGTTTTATCATTAAGGGTATTTTTGTCTAGTATTGTCCTTGAGCAATCAAAAATTTCATATCAAATGTATTGGAAGCATTAAAATAAGTTAAGCTGGACTAAACACCATTTAAAGCTCCAAACTTGGCCTTTAGACCAATTTTCTGTATATATATATATGTGTGTGTGTGTGTGTGTGTGTGTGTCAGCACAATAGCCAGTCGATTGTATTCAAAACTCATGAAAATAAGAGGAATGTAGGAGATAGCTCTACGGTCAAGAGTTGCTAGAGCAATGGATTTCAATGCTAGAATGAGCTATATCCATTGTTCTTTTTCTTATTTTCCCAGTTTTGAAGAGCATCAAATAGCATTGAAATCCGTCCAGTTAATTGTCGTCATGAATCAGTGTTAACTGGATTTCAGATTAAGATAAAGCACCTTACTGGTGCCCCACAATGTCAATGTTTTTTTTTGTTTGAAATTACCATACCATGTTTCAGTGGACAAAATTGCTGGTACTTAGAATTGTTTCTCCGTAGCATGTCGTATAGCAACTCAGTGTAAAAGTTCATTCAGGGCAGGGATCATCAGGGCTTTTAGAAGATGTGTGGAGGCCTCTTCTTTCTTTTGCTATCTGATGTGGGATACTCATGGGCATTTACAGTTACGGGAGTACGGGGACTACTTTGTCTGGTTCTATATATTACAATTTCGATTAAGATAGGAAACACTTATTATCCCTTGGTCTCCTACTGCTCTACAGTTATAAGTCTCTAGTATTGATAAGCAAATTGAAATTAGAATTTGTGATTAAAATATGAAACACTTATACCTTCGTCTCTTTCTGCGCTATTGTTAAAAGTCTCTAGTATTCATAAGCAAATTGGAAGTTGTAAAAGTGATTAAAACCGAAAGAAGGGTTAAATGTGGAGGACACTAACACGACAAGCTGGTCGGTCCTTTGTGCTGTTGGCCAGGCAGTAAAGAAATACGGTCAATGAAGTCCAAAGAAGGCCATAAAACTGGAGGCCTGATGGCAGAGCTGATTCACAGATATAGTATGAATTAGAAAGGACTTCAAAATAGAGGAATGTATGCAAGTGCAAGTGCAATTTTTGCAATCATGAGTTGTAAGTGTGAATATGGCTTAAGCAGGGGTTGCTAAAGGGGAGAGAGGTAATTATCATGAGAGGGCTTGTCTGTGGTATTAGCACCTTGGTGGATGCATAGGGCAGGTGGCTGAAAACGGCATAAGCAAGGGCGTAGAATTGATGCTTGTGGCCAGGAAAGAACAAAATGTCTTGCATGGAAGGTTGGACCCAAAAGCCTGGACTGAGTTTAATTGTGCTATTGTATCATCTTTCTTTTTTTTTTTTGCTTGATTGTGCCATCATATCTGAAAGGTAACTCACCTTAACAAAATGGGATGGCAACAGGCCTACCAGAGGACATTTCTTTTTGACATTTCTGCAAGTGTTTAAGGTTCATATTAAAATGTAAAAGGGTTTGCAAAAGAAAGATTTAGTCATTGCCAATCATTCATGCAAGGCCTGGTTCTGTAGTCGAAGGAATGATTCCTTCCTCAGCGGAAGAAATGCAAAATTCCACCTTGTAGATGAGTGTATTATAGAAGGTGTCAGCGCAGAGGTCAATTTGAGGGGACCTTATGCTGAAAGCCTAGCCACCTTGCTCTAGCATTCTCACAAGGAACACCACATGTAAGTGCACCCCATGAATGAGGATTGAGGCAATTGAGTTGTATTATTCTTTCTGCTAATTAAACATTTATCTCCATTTAATTCTCTCTTAATGTACATCATTTTGAGACGTGGCCATATCAAAGGCCATTTCCCCCCACAATTATCCATGAGAAATGGATTGAAGTATATTGTTTATTTTTGCTAATACTTGTATTCCTTTCTATAAAAAAAGTCTTATTTTTACATCTAGTTGTTGGATAATTCCAAGTAATAATTCGTGTGATTTCAATTGGATCAGTTACACTGTCCTCTAATAAAACCCATTGGCCGTCACTGATGGGTTTTTTGATGGTGCAAAGCTGAACTGCACTTGCAGTTGTTATTTCCGTTGTTTTCGAGTGTAAGCAAAAAAAAAAAAAAAAATTGCTTATACAATAGAGGTCTGTGTTATTATTACTAGGAGTTTTATGCTTCTAAAGATTTTTGGTTGTGCCCAAGTACTTGACATGCTTTCTTTTAGGGATCCTATTTGTATCAATGTGTGTGTGTTTGTGTGAGCGCTCGCACATGTGCATATGTGTAGCTAATTATTAGTTTTTGCTAGATGTCAAACTGACATTGCTCTTACTTGGTACGTTGCCTGAGAGACAGGAAAAATAATTTGGTTTGTCCTATTGAAAATCTGGTGGCGTTCTGTGATTCACAGTTGTTTATGACTATTTTTTTCCCATGTGTGCAGGCCAAGGTTGATCTGTTTGCTTCCAAACCTGCCTCATCACCCCCAGTGTCTTCATCTCTAGACTTTTTTGCGACTCCTGATCCTATAGTGCAACGTGACAAAACTTCTTCAAAACTTGAGCCATCAAATACTAATGCAGTTGATCCCTTTGCTGCGGTCCCTCTAAACAGTTTTGATGGATCTGATCTTTTTGGTGCATTCACTTCTAATACTGATGCTTCGTCTACAGAGGCCACAAAAAGTTCTGCAGGCAGTGATAATAACCTAAATGGAAAGTCTTCAGCAGAATCGAAGCCTCCACCCAAGAAGGATAATTTCCTAGTGAAATCTGGAATATGGGCAGATTCTCTGAGCCGTGGATTGATTGATCTTAATATATCTGCTCGTAAGTTAGCTTTCCTAAAGCTAAAGTACCTTCCGTTTCTGTTGGCCTTTTTGTATGTTGTTTTCTTTAGTTCTGAGTTTGCTTGTTATTCAAATGCTGTGATGAAATGATTTCGCTTTTCACGAGTCTCAGATATGACTCAAGTGCTTTAAAATTTTCGACTTGTTAAAAGTACTCGTGAATAAACTATTGATGGCTGCCCAAGGAGTTTTTGAGGAGATGTCCCTTTGTTTTTTCATGAAGCACTGGCAAGGCTTACTTTCGAGTTGATTCTTTTCTTCTAAGCGCCTAACCATGGTCAAGGTTTATTTCAGTAAGCTTTATCCTTTGGTTGAACACTCTTTTAGATCCTAAAACCAAAAGAGAATTCTCCTTTTTGCCTACTAACAAATTTTTGCTTCTCAGAAGTTCTAAATGGCGATGTACATTTTCCTGATACACGCATAACATTTTGGTTTATTTTTTGCTCAAAGGTTGATCCGACCTGTGATATAGTGATTTGGCATGTTTTGGTACCTATCTGTGCGGTATCTTTTGTGCGGTATCTTTTCCCTCCGATAGGGTTCCTTGGGCTGTGTATGGATTATGTATTCACGCAGGGATTTATTTCCCATGGAAAGGAAAATACCATGTAAATCACAACATAAATTTAGCTTCTTGTTTCTTCACTTCATCAGCTTCTTATACTTTTCTTTCCCTCCATAATGGCTGCACAAATCTATTGTCCAAATTGACTGTATGTTAAAACTTGACTTCCATTCATTGAGATGATGCAATCGAAGTTGTTTTCATTGCTTTGTTATCTAATCTTAATTGCAGCCAAGAAGGTATCTCTAGCAGACATTGGCATCGTGGGCGGACTAAGCGATGGATCAGATGAAAAGGAGAAGGGGCCCCCAACTGCATTTTACATGGGTAGAGCTATGGGTGCAGGGTCTGGTATTGGTAAATCTTCTGGGTTTACTTCATCAACGGGAAGTGGTGGTGACGACATGTTTTCCAGCCTCGGTGGCCAACAATACCAGTTTGGTGGCTTCAAGTAAAATTCCCTTTTCCTCTAGCCATTTTTTACTGGGTATTCTTTGCAAGTGTTTGGCGCAAATTTCAAACCCGCCTGAGTGTTTTGGTGTATCTATATGAACAAGAGAAACAATATAGTAACACGTTTATGTGATGGAACAATTTGAAATTTGTTTATGTCCGGAGGAAAGATGCGAGTTGTTTCTAAACAATGTAAAAAACTGATGCTTTTGTCTGGGTGGAATATGATTTTTTTTTTTTTTTTGTTCTCCCTCAACAAAGTGGAATACGATTGCTGTCTCTTTCTTTGTCACTAGTGCTTTATTGCACGCGAAGTGATACACACCCTTTGGGACACACCCCAAACCACACGCTCTCTGTGTCGTCATATCAGGTGTGCCACGTGGTTATGGGCCCCTGCCACAAGACTAAAAAAAAAGCAAATCTCTCCTCTTCCCCATCTCTGCCCCCCGGCCCCCACCCCAAAAAACCCGAACTCCTCCCCGCCACAACCAACGCCGCCAGTTCTCCATAAAGTATGACAACAAAAAAAAAAAAAAAAAAAAAAAAAAAAAAACGATTTTTCTTGGTGTGATCAAATCAGAACCTCAATGCTTGCTTTCTTTACCGTTCCACAAACTGGGCAAGAATCCAAAGAGGCAATCTTTTACATAAACAAAGGTGTCTACAGGGTAGCAAAACAACACACGAAATCCTAGATTTGTAGCTTTTGCAAATACCATCTTTCCTCCGATCTGTTCTTGATTTTCTCCCCCAAGTCCTTTTACAATGTTTTCCCCTGTTCCTTCCTCCCTCTCTCTGATAAATCCTTGAGTGGAAATTGCAGGGAAAATTAGGAGAATAATGGAAATAGAAATGGAACTTCTACTGATAAGAAACTGATTACACGCTAGGGAACTTTGGGTCCCAAGGGTTGTCTGAATTTACTCGATGATCCATTCAACATTACGCACTATTCCCTTTATACTGACTCCTCCCAACAAACTCTCAACAGAAAACATGATAAGGAGAACGCTGAACTTCATTTGTCCCAGAATACTAAACTAGCAGAAGAAGAAGAGGGTTGAGAGCTTCTCTCTCTAGATTCTAGAGAGAGAATGCACTCCCCGTCTTCCCCTATCTTAATTTTTACAAAATCTACCAAACTTCTGTTTGGTTTATCATGGCTGTGGTGCCTGATCATCATCACTCATATTTCACCCGTTGTGGTTTCTCTCCACCCCCATCAAAATGGGTTTGTCTGTCCCAATCCCAAATGGGGGTCGTCCCCAACTCTCTCAAGAGCACAAAACATCATCTGATGGTGTTTCAAGCCATGGAGTTCATCATCTGATGGAGCTGTATACTTGGGGATCTAAGAGCATCCCCAGCAGCTTGGGTAATTTTTTGGCCAAAAAACTTGATGCATAATGCATATAGCTAGCCTGTCACCTCAACACTCCAACAATACTACCCATTTTACCTTATCTCTTATTAAAATATTGTTTTTTCACTTATATATATATATATATACATACACACATCCGTCTCCGCCGCAGGAGAACTCACCCACGACTCCTCCTCATCCGTCGACGCCGGTGGTTTCGCTGTCGTACTCCATCGTCATCGTTCATACCAATCGTTGTCTGCAACTAGAGAGAGAGAGAGAGAGAGAGAGAGAGAGAGAGAGAGAGAGAGAGAGAGAGAGAGAGAGAGAGAGAGAGAGAGAAGGAAAACAATAAAAAATGGCTGCTGATGAACAGTGGTAAGCCAAATTTGCCCAAGTACTGTAGCTAAGGGATGGATAGCTAAGGGTTTAGCCAATCTGCTGTAGTGGGTATTTTGCTCATTTGGTTAGCCAAAATGGCTCAAATGCTATTTTGGACAAGCTGCTGCACTTGCTCTAAGTTCCCCGTGATTAGTTGGGGTTCTTCTTCCCAAACTCAAATGGGGTTCGCCCCTGTCTCTTACGAGCACAAACCATCAATCTGATGGTGATTAAGCCATGGAGTTCGTCGTCAGCTAGAGCTCATTTTCCGGTGTCCATGGGTTTTCTGTCTTCGGAAGACCACGGGAACAGGTATTACCAATACACCTTTGAACCATCTATCAAAAATTCCTATCCATAGAGGCATTTGAGATTCTGGGGTCACATTCCGAAAGGCTCTACCTCTGCAACTTAGTTCCTCCCGTTAGGTGTTGTTTGTGGCACGTCGGAGAGGGTAATAACCATATTTGGTTCTGGTTTGCTAAGGTGAGCCCAGTGGAGAAGGTCCTAATCCCTCTTATGCGTCTATAGAAGTTGGGGTTAAGTGTGATATGGATGTTGTTCCTGTTCGTTTTCCTGGGAATTATTTGGAGAAGAAGAGAGTGAGATCCACTCTCTCCATGCAAGTGGGCATTGTTGCCGTGCAAAGGGACAATAACTCACCCTTTTCTATTGAAAATCTTGGGCCAAGCGGTGCAAGCTGGAGAAATTATTCACGTTCAAAAAGGGGCTGTCCCCTCATCACTTTTGCTGCAAGAAGTCCATTCGGTGGGACTAAAAAGGGGCTTAGCATCTTCTGGGAATGAGTTAGACCATTGGACAATGAGTTGTGTAGCTGGGCGTCCCTTGTACTTGACTAGGAGCCTTCCCAAAACTGCCACAGGTTGAGGTTCTAAGATACCATCTTGCACTGCTACAGGAAGGGTGGTTTGGAGAATGATGTTAGCTCCCAATTTCTTTTTTAGCAACAACACATGGAAGATGGGATGAGCCTTGGAGTGACTAGGGAGATCCAACTGATAAGCAACTTTGCCAAATTTTTTTCAGAACCTGGAACAGTCCATAGAACCTAGGAGTCAACTTTTGGTTAGCTCTGTACTGCACAGAAGATTGTTTGTAGGGCTGCAGCTTCAAATAGACCAAATCCCCAACCACAAACTCCCTCTCTGTACGATGCTTGTCAGCCATTTGCTTCATCCTATTCTGGGCTTGGTGGAGATGCTCTTTGAGAATTCTGAGGGTTGCTTCCCTGTCATGCCCCAAAGTATCCACATCTGCTAGGGATATAGTGGATGTAGGAGGGTGGGACTTGACCATACACCACTTGATAAGGAGTCATCTGAGTAGAGGAATGATAGGTAGTGTTAAACCACCATTCGGCCAAAGGCAACCACTGCACCCATGATTTAGGTCTATCCCCAGACATGCATCTAAGATAAACCTCCAAACACCTATTGACCACTTCTGTCTGACCATCAGTCTGGGGGTGATAGGACGTGCTTAGATTCAGTTGGGTCCTTTGTAACCTGAACAGCTCTCTCCAGAAAGTACTAGTGAAGACTTTGTCCCTATCAGAGACTATGGAACTGGGCATGCCATGAAGTTTGTAGACAGTGTCCATAAAGACCTTGGCCACCTCTACTACTGTAAAGGGATGAGAGAGTGGCATGAAGTGGTAGAGAGCCTGTCCACCACCACCAGAATAATTGTCTTGCCCTGGGACTTGGGCAAGCCCTCAATGAAATCCATAGAAATTTCTGTCCAGATTCTGTCTGGGATAGGAAGAGGTTGTAATAGGCCAGGTAATGCTACTATTTCAGTCTTATTTCGTTGGCACACATCACATTCTTTAACAAAAGTGTAGATTTGTTTTTTCATTCCCTTCCAATAAAAAGATCTTTTGGCCCTTTTGTAAGTCCTTTCTGCTTCGGAATGGCCCCCCACAGGCTGGCATGCACTTCTAGCATAATAAGGTGCTTCAGGCCTTTTTCTGGGTCCACAACCAGCCTTCCTTTATAGGTAAGTACCCCATGTGACCAAGAGTATTTGTCATGTGAGGTAGGGTCAGTTGTTAACTCTTCAATCAAAGTTTTTAGGTCAGGGTCTTGTTGCCAAGCCTGTTTCAATGTTGCCAACCAATCAATCTGGACAATAGACAAGGCTGCCATGTTGCCCTCTTCATCAGTGCCTTGCCTTGACAGAGCATCAACTACTTTATTCTCTTGTCCAGTCTTAAACACAATATCAAAATTAGATCCCATCAGCTTGGTCATCCATTTTTGTTGCGTAAGGGTGGAAATCTTTTGCCCCAATAAATATTTCAAGCTAAAGTGATCTGTCTTAATGATAAAATGCCTGCCAATCAAATAAGGCCCCCACTTGTGCACTGCATATACCACAGAAAGTAACTCCTTTTCATAAGTGGACAGTCCTAAATGTTTGGATGCCAAGGCTTTGATAATAAATGCAATGGGGTGGCCCTCTTGCATTAGTACAACCCCAATGCCTTTTCCTGAAGCATCACATTCCAAAATAAACTCCTTAATGTAGTCAGGTAATGCCAAAACAAGAGCGGTGACCATGGCCTGCTTTAGTTGTTGAAAAGCCTCCTCAGCTGCTTCAGACCACACAAAGGATTCTTTCTTGAGTAGATTAGTCAGAGGTTGAGCAATCTTCCCATAATTT